>JADBJO010001911.1:322242-357242 GCA_016801955.1 Conus betulinus | reverse complement strand
TTATCTGATTAAAGAAAGGATTCAAAAGAAAATGACACCATTGCACTGTTCAGCGTATTCCCGTGGCCTTGACATTGCCAAAAATCATGCAAATTCATGCAGATAGAAAAGTAACAACACAAGCGACTCTTTTGCAAGACTTGGCACTTTTCAGATCAGACTTTTCATAAATAGAAAAACAACCAGTTTAAACTTTTCAAGTGCTCACTGTGACCTTCACGTTTGTACAGTTTAAGCAACCTCAAACGTGATGTCACAAAACACTGATGTGCAAGATTTGAGCGAAGGATTGATCCAAACATTTAAATTACATTATGAAATAGTGAACAGATATAACTTTTTTTTTCTCTCTCCTTTTCTTTCCTTTCTTATCCCCCCCCCCCCCCCCCCCCTTTCATTTTTTCATTTTTTTTTTTTCCCCACTTTTCGGCCGACTCCCGTGACCTTGACATGTAAGGGAGACAATCCACGTCCGTGTGTTTGGGAAATTCTTGTCGCATGCTCTGCCCATTTCAGGTTTTATTTTCAAGTTTAAAACTTGCATAGCGCTGAAGAAAAAGTCAGTATACCGTAGAGATAGACGGCTGGACAGAGAGACTGACCGACAGACGGACAGACGAACCCACAATGGAGGATCAGTACTTCGAACGTTGGCTAAACGTCAGACATGCAGATTCAAGGATAGCTGGTTACACCAAGGGAACAACACAAAAAAGTACGCTTTAAAACACAGACATAATGAGCATGTAGACACAAAGACACAGACAGAAAGGCATACTGAGATAGAGACAGAAACATAATAAATAGACAGGCGTAGAGTCGATTGTAGATATTGAACAGACACAAGTATAGCCAGTGGATGAACCTGTAGTCAATGGATGGGACCTTAGTCAATTGAGGGAGACCTGTAGTCAGTAGAGGGACCTGTAGTCAGCGGAGGGCCTGTAGTCAGTGGAGGGGGACCTGTAGTCAGTAGAGGGACCTGTGGTCAATGGAGGGACCTGCTGTCAGTGGAGAGGGACCTGTAGTCAATGGACGGGGACTTGCAGTCAGTGGAGAGACCTGTTGTCGATGGAGGGGGACCTGTAGTCAATTGAGGGAGATCTGTAGTCAGTGGAGGGACCTGTAGTCAGTGGATGGGGACCTGCAGTCAATGGAGGGGCACCTGCAGTCAATGGAGGAACCTGTAGTAGTCAATGGAGGGGGACCTGTAGTCAATGGAGGGGGGCTGTAGTCAACGGAGGAACCTGTATTTAATTGAGGGGGAGGGGGACTTGCAGTCAACGGAGGGGCCTGTCATCAATGGAGGGGGGGCCTGTAGTCAGTGGAGGGGCCTGTAGTCAGTGGAGGGGCCTGTAGTCAATGGAGGGGGGCTGTAGTCAATGGAGCGGGACCTGTAGTCAATGGAGGGGCCTGTCATCAATGGAGGGGGGCTGTAGTCAACGGAGGAACCTGTATTTAATTGAAGGGGAGGGGGACCTGCAGTCAACGGAGGGGCCTGTCATCAATGGAGGGACCTGTAGTCAATGGAGCGGGACCTGTAGTCAATGGAGGGCGTGTAGTCAATGGAGGGGGACCTGTAGTCAATGGAGCGGGACCTGTAGCCAATGGAGGGGCGTGTAGTCAATGGAGGGGCCTGTAGTCAGTGGAGGGGCGTGTAGTCAATGGAGGGGCCTGTAGTCAGTGTGGGAGCCTGTAGTCAGTGGAGGAGCCTGTAGTCAGTGGAGGGGCGTGTAGTCAGTCAATGGAGGGATCTGTAGTCAATGGAGGGGCCTGTAGTCAGTGGAGGAGCCTGTAGTCAGTGGAGGGGCGTGTAATCAATGGAGGGGACCTGTAGTCAATGGAGGGACCTGTAGTCAATGGAGGGGCCTGTAGTCAGTGGAGGGGCCTGTAGTCAGTGGAGGGGCGTGTAGTCAATGGAGGGGACCTGTAGTCAATGGAGGGACCTGTAGTCAATGGAGGGGCCTGTAGTCAGTGGAGGGGGCCTGTAGTCAATGGAGGGGCCTGTAGTCAATGGAGGGGCCTGTAGTCAGTGGAGGGGCCCTATAGTCAGTGGAGGGGCCTGTAGTCAGTGGAGGGGGCCTGTAGTCAGTGGAGGGGGCCTGCAGTCAATGGAGGGGCCTGTAGTCAATGGAGGGGCCTGTAGTCAGTGGAGGGGCCCTGTAGTCAGTGGAGGGGCCTGTGTAGTCAATGGAGGGGCCTGTAGTCAGTGGAGAAGCCTGTAGTCAGTGGAGGGGCGTGTAGTCAATGGAGGGGACCTGTAGTCAGTGGAGGGGGCCTGTAGTCATTGGAGGGGCCTGTAGTCAATGGAGGGGACCTGTAGTCAGTGGAGGGACCTGTAGTCAGTGGAGGGGCCTGTAGTCATTGGAGGGACCTGTAGTCAGTGGAGGGGCCTGTAGTCAGTGGAGGGACCTGTATTCAATGGAGAGGGATCTGTAGTCAGTGGAGGAGGACCTGTAGTCAGTGGAGGAGGACCTGTAGTCAGTGGAGGGGGACCTGTAGTCAGTGGGGGACCTGTAGTCAGTGGAGGGGCCTGTAGTCAATGGAGAGGGACTTGTATTCAATGGAGAGGGGCCTGTAGTCAGTGGAGGAGGACCTGTAGTCAGTGGAGGGATCTGTAGTCAGTGGAGGGGCCTGTAGTCAGTGGAGGGGACCTGTAGTCAGTGGAGGGGGCCTGTAGTCAATGGAGGGCCTGTAGTCAATGGAGGGGCCTGTAGTCAGTGGAGGGGCCTGTAGTCAGTGTAGGACCTGTAGTCAATGGAGGGGGGCCTGTAGTCAGTGGAGGGCCTGTAGTCAGTGGAGGGGCCTGTAGTCAGTCAATGGAGGGGCCTGTAGTCAATGGAGGGGCCTGTAGTCAGTGGAGGGGCCTGTAGTCAGTGGAGGGACCTGTAGTCAATGGAGGGGGGCCTGTAGTCAGTGGAGGGGCCTGTAGTCAGTGGAGGGGCCTGTAGTCAGTGGAGGGGCGCCTGTAGTCAGTGGAGGGGCCCTGTAGTCAGTGGAGGGACTGTGTAGTCAATGGAGGGGGGGGCCTGTAGTCAGTGGAGGGGCCTGTAGTCAGTGGAGGGGCCTGTAGTCAATGGAGAGGGGTCTGTAGTCAGTGGAGGGGCCTGTAGTCAGTGGAGGGGCCTGTAGTCAATGGAGGGGGAGCCTGTAGTCAGTGGAGGGGCCTGTAGTCAGTGGAGGGGCCTGTAGTCAATGGAGGGGGCCTGTAGTCAGTGGAGGGGGCCTGTAGTCAGTGGAGGGGGGCCTGTAGTCATGGAGGGGCCCTGTAGTCATTGGAGGGGCCTGTAGGGGGCCTGTAGTCAGTGGAGGGGGCCTGTAGTCAGTGGAGGGGGGCCTGTAGTCATTGGAGGGGCCTGTAGTCATTGGAGGGGCCTGTAGTCATTGGAGGCTGTAGTCAGTGGAGGGGGCTGTAGTCAGTGGAGGGGGGCCTGTAGTCATTGGAGGGGCCTGTAGTCATTGGAGGGGCCTGTAGTCAATGGAGGGGGGCCTGTAGTCAGTGGAGGGGGGCCTGTAGTCAGTGGAGGGGCCTGTAGTCAATGGAGAGGGACCTGTAGTCAGTGTAGAGGGACCTGTAGTCAGTAAAGAGGGACCTGTAGTCAGTGGAAGAGGACCTGTAGTCAGTGGAGGAGGACCTGTAGTCAGTGGGGGTAGCTGTAGTCAGTGGGGAGAGACCTGTAGTCAGTGGAGGGGGACCTGTAGTCAGTGGGAAGGATCTGTAGTCAGTGGAGGGACCTGTAGTCATTGGAGAGGGACCTGTAGTCATTGGGGGTCCTGTAGTCAGTGGAGGGACCTGTAGTCATTGGAGAGGACCTGTAGTCAGTGGGGGGGGACGTGTAGTCAGTGGAGGGAACTGTTTTTCAATGGAGGGACCTGCAGTCAATGGAGGTGACCTGTATTCAGTGGGGGGACGTGTAGTCAGTGGAGGGACCTGTAGTCATTGGAGAGGGACCTGTAGTCAGTGGGGGGACGTGTAGTCAGTGGAGGAAACTGTTTTCAATGGAGGGACCTGCAGTCAATGGAGGTGACCTGTAGTCAGTGGGGGACGTGTAGTCAGTGGAGGTGACCTGTAGTCAGTGGGGGGACGTGTAGTCAGTCAGTGGAGGTGACCTGTAGTCAGTGGGGGACGTGTAGTCAGTGGAGGGAACTGTTTTCAATGGAGGGACCTGCAGTCAATGGAGGGGCCTGTAGTCAATGGAGGGGACCTGTAGTCAATGGAGGTGACCTGTTGTCAGTGGAGGGGGACCAGTAGTCAATGGATGGACCTGCAGTCAGTGGAGAGACCTGTAGTCAGTGGAGGGACGTGTAGTTAGTGGAGGGGGACCTGTAGTCTGTGAAGGGACCTGTAGTCAGTACAGAGACCTGTAGTCAATGGAAGGGACCTGTAGTGAATGGAGGGGGACCTGTAGTCAGTGAAGGGACGTGTAGTCAGTGGAGGGACCTGCAGTCAATGGAGAGGACCTGTAGTTAATGGAAGGGGACCTGTAGTCAGTCGAGGGGGACCTTTAGTCTGTGGAGGGACCTGTAGTCAATGGAGGGGGACCTGTAGTCAGTGGAGGGGGACCTGTAGTCTGTGGAGGGACCTGTTATCAGTGCAGAGACCTGTATTCAATGGAGGAGGACCTGTATTCAATTTAGGGGGACCTGTAGTCGTGGAGGGACCTGTAGAGTAGTCTGTGGAGGGACCTGTAGTCAATGGAGGGGGACCTGTAGTCAATGGAGCGGGACCTGTAGTCAATGGATTGGACCTGTAGTCAATGGAGGGGGTCTGTGTAGTCAGTGGATGGGACCTGTAGTCAGTGGAGGAGACTTGTAGTCAGTGGAGGGGACCTGTAGTCCATGGAGGGACCTGTAATCCATGGAGGGGACCTGTAGTGAATATAGTCAATGGAGGGGGCCTGTAGTCAGTGGAGGGACCTGTAGTCAGTGGAGGGGGCCTGTAGTCAGTGGAGGGGGCCTGTAGTCAGTGGAGGGACCTGTAGTCAATGGATGGAGACCTGTGTCAGTCAGTGGAGGGACAAGTAGTCAATGGAGGGACCCGTGGTCAAATGGCTATAGCCTGGCCTGCAGAACTGGCGGTCGTGAGTACGAATTACAAGTGGAGTTATGCTCGTGTGTGTGTGTGTGTGTGTGTGTGTGTGTGTGTGTGTGTGTTTGACTTAGAAACCCCTCTCTGTCCACTCAGCAGTAAAACGGTTATGTGATTCAAATCAGGGAGAGTTAAAGGCGGTGGAAGATGTACAGGCATGCCCTTCCGATATGACTCGCTCCAGATACGGTGAACCTCCGACAATATGAACTTTAACCTTTTCTCCCCCTCCCCTCCCCCCTCCCCCCCTTTCCAAACCGGATGAGCATGTATGTAAATTTGCGGGGTCAGGAAACGTCACACACGATTAGCCTAGGAGAAGATAACCAATGTTGAGGTCACAGCTCTTGGTCAACAGACATGGCGAACGTATCACGCTTGTTTTGTCGCAAGTTCTCTTCAAGTTCTGCAATGGCAGGCGTGATTAAGCATGTAACTGTCATTGGCGGTGGACTGATGGGATCTGGCATTGCACAGGTAAAATTACAGTCACAAGACGTCGCATCTCAATGTCTGTCTCAGTGTAAATGTGAATCTGAATCGTGATGCCGCTTTTGGCTCTGTCAGCAGAACATAAAGTTTGTGGACTTTGGCCTCAGCATGAGATTTGAAAGGTGCATACGCGTGCATAGTAATCCAAGCCCAAAGTTTCCAGAGTATGTCTTGTGGAAGGAGAGGGCGGGGTTGGGGATGGGTGGTGGGTGGGGAATTATTAGCGAGGGAGTGTCGAGGCACAGCCCCAAGTTTTACAAATGTTCACTGGTCACTACGCGCAACCGGCTAATGCGTAGGTCAGCTGTCTGCAAAGTGGCGTCCTCTAGACCTGCGACTAAAATCCATTCATCAGTTCATATATCCAGCTGTAATTCCTGCGCACTGTGGTCTCATAGCTAAACAGATTTGGTGTAGCCTATTTATGGACTAGTTCGCATGTAGTGTCATGATCTTATCACAAAAATGTTTGGCTATAGGCTAAAAACCTTACGCCCTCATATATTATATATATAGCGCCCTCATTATTAGTGTCCATTAATATGCTTTTGGATCACTACATAGTGACCGTCAATTGGTTAAATCAGGCATAGTGTATACTACATTCATTACCGCTTCAGTAAAGATTTAAATCAATGGAAAATACTTGGTCCTAAAAAGTGTTGTTGTCAATTTGATTTTTGAAGGCGTTAACCGATGACGCATTAATGATATCACATGGAAGGTTATTCCACAGATTGATTATATGATTAGTAAGAAAAAGCTTGTGGAACTGGTTAGTTATGAAGTTGGTTTTTTAAAGTTTGAAGTTGTGACTCGAGAGTCTTGTCATAGTTAGCCATGGTGAACAGGAAGAAGAGGAAGTGGGGAGATCGTAAATATTGTGCATGATCTTATATACTTTGATGAGATCACCCCTTTAGTCGCCTGAATTCTAGGCTGGGCAACCTAAGTAGAGGCATACGCTCCTCATAACCAAGATCTCCAGTATCAGTTATATACTTGGTAAATCTACGTTGAAGCCTTTAATCATATTTATGTACTTTTTAAAGTGGGGGCATCATACTGAGTCCCTGTATTCAGGAAAAGGCCAAACTAAAGCTTTGAATAATGGAACCATTATTTCAGGAGACTTATTTGTAATAGTTCTCAAAAGCAGACCAGAAATTTTTCTTCACAGTATTTGTTAGATGTGAATCAAAGCTTAATTCTTGGTCCATGGTGACTCCCAGAACCTTTTCAGCGGCTATACTGTCCAGTACATGTGTTAAACCATTCTCTTTTATTACATATTCATAATGTGTGGATTGTTCTTTCCAAGGTGGAGTACTTTACATTTCTCACTATGAAATTGCAACAGGGAAGTATTTGTCCATTCAACCAGTTTATGTATACATATCCAGTTTATGTATGCACATTAGTGTACCTTCTTGATGAAACTAATGCTGAACTGGTCCAAAGTTGGGATAACATTTTCAGCCCCTTTCAAGGGCAAGATATTCACCTGTCTGACTTATGAGTTAACTTTCTCTGATGACCAGTCGCATGCTTCCATTTAAGCACTGTTGCATTCATTGTTCACCAAAGTGATGTCTAAATTAGATTTTCACACACACACACACACACACACACACACACACACACACACACACACACACAGAGGCACTCTAGAAATGGAACATTGTTGAATATTTCAAGAAATTAGCATGCTAAAGATAGCAAATTTCATGATACTATGAAAGTTATCAGACTTCAAACTGACAAATTTTGACTTGCATTAATACTCAGTAATTTGAACTTGATATGGTATTGTAGATAACACCAATGTCAGAAGCACATAACAAACTAGAAATAAATAGATTTAAAGTCACACCACTGCATCAAATGAAAATGCCAAAGACTGTTCTTTGACCTTTAATGGTCACTTTAGGTCACAGGCAGTCACTGTATCAGGGATGAGAGGATTATGGACCCTCCTGTCTGTCGTTTTTTTTTTTCCAATAGGCAGGTGGGTCAATTGCCACGATGGGTGCTTATGTGGGAGTGGAGGCCTGTCGTTGAGAGACCCACACACTGAAGTGCCACTTGCAGGTTATTCAGTTCCCATTTGATCTTCATATAAACTGTAATCTGCTGAGTTTAAAGCCATTGAAGAAATAAAGCATGGTGTATGTTTACAGGTTTCCAACTGAGTCAGAATGACATGCTTTTGTAAAAAAAACGTTTTGCAACAAATGTGTTAGTGAAATGTGTTAGCTTTCACTTCTTCATATTTTTACTTGGCCTGCCTGCATGAAACATTTTTCCGCATAGTACTGCTAGTATAACCCTTTGACTCCCAGAAGTATTTGTAATTTTTGGGAAAAAAAACACCAACCTTACAAAAAAAAAACTCGCAAAAAATTCAAGTATTGCTCTAAAGCATAGAGAAGTATACATTTTTCTGAAGGAAAATGAATGGAGAATATAATAATTATTATGTTTCATGTTGACAGGATGACATAACTCGCAATCATGGGAAGATAACCAAGATTTTCAGAAAAAAAAAAACAACAATATTTTGAAAAAAAAAAAAAAAACCCGTTAAAATTCAAGTCTCAATATATCATGGGTGGAAATGGTAGTGAAATGTGCACAAATCTGTAGGACATAACAACCAAGTGCAATTGTTTACTAAAAAAAGCACACAGAGTGTTAAGGGATGCATTGAGTAATGCATGTCAATGTCGGCTAGAGATGTGATGTTTACTAGCACTTCACCTGTCACACACAAAAAAAAAAGGGCAAAAAATGAACATAATAAGTGTTGTCAACCACTGTCACTGGTGTCACACACTCTAACAATTTTTGTGTCACATTTTAACAACTTTTTCTTCTTCTATCACGTCCTCAGCCACGCCCACTACCAGCACGCCCCACGCCCCCTACCTGTCGATGTACTTGGTAGATCAATACCTTCATCCTGGTAATCCGAATCACTTGACTCATTGTCAGGATGATCGACAACCACGTCACCTTCATTTTCTTTTCACTTTTGTCGTTTCTAATTTCACTTTCATACAGCGTTTCAAACACAATTCTCACCACCTCTTCAGCAGTAAATCTTCTGGCAGCCATGTTGATCTGCTCGACTCATTTTTGCTTTACAAAACGCAAAAAAAAAAAAAAAAAAAAAAACGCATCAAAATTGACCCAAAACTTGCTGAGAAATCACTTCAAACACACTGTATGGGAGCCGCCATTTGCAAGCAAGTAAACAATATCATGTGACCGGTCAGATGATCCAATTACGCGATGACCCTTGAACCGCGGCTATACCTGCGGCTGGGAGTGAAAGGCTTAAGTGAAGTTTATTTCAGAGTCTAACAGATTTTGTGGAAACCTTGTACATGGTGTGTGATCAGGGTCGCTTATAGTGTGGTCACAAAGATATCACAACCACAGTACCAGAACTTTGTCATTGGTTTCAAAATTGTTTTGTTCAAAATTAGCGAGATTGCTATGATAATTTTGTTTTTACAGTCAGTTTTACTTGCATATGCTTGAAAGAAAACATGTTGTACAAGTTGGAGGCACTGAACAGATTGAAAATGGGTCTGCAGTTTTTGTTTTAAAACGTCAGATGTACCATGTGCTTACGTTTGGAAAACATAAGAACACTTACTGAAGTGAAAACTCCATATGACCAGTGGAATCAGTACAGACATTTATCAGTTTGAATCTACCGAGCAGAAAAGAAGTTTTGTAGTTTGCATCATAGCTGGCTTTATTGCTGTGAGACAAAAAGGAAGGCTATTGATGAAGTTTGGCTGGGATTTCTGGTATGCATCTTTTTTCCGCAAATACATGATAAGCAAAATTTGTACCAGTATTGACCAAGGTGACTTGCAGTACTTATGACCATACCTATTTTCCAGTATTTTCCAAATGAAGGGAAAAGCCTCGAGTTTGTGAATGAACATGTCACTTACGTAGTGTTGTTTGCATTTGTGTGTGATGTGTGTGGTTGTAGACACACAGAAAGAGAGCAGCTACATATATTTACATATATGTGTGGGTGTGCACACACGTACACACACATACTCACACAAAAACACACACACACACACACACACACACACACACACACACACACACACACACACACACACGAACACACTATATGCAGATACTTGCATGCACATGCACACATGTGCGTGTACCCTCATTCTCTCTCTCTCTCTCACTCTCTCTCTGTCTGTCTGTCTGTCTGTCTGTCTGTCTCTCTCTTTCTCTCTCTCTCTGTCTCTCTGTGTCACAGATCTAAATATGGTCATCCTCACATATCCACTCATCTCCCAAACTACCCCAGCTTACCCACACATGAATGTAAATGAGACCCTCTCTAAATCCTTCAGAGAAGAGTTCACTTGAAGGGGAAATAATTTTGGAGGAGGATACATTTGTACTTCATAGCATGAAAAATAATAAAAGCCTCAGGGGCCGAATAGCTCAGTTGGTAGAGCGCTGGACTTGTGATCCTGGGATTGTGGGTTTGAATTTCGGTACAGGGGGATTTTTCCCCTTGGATTTAACCTTGGTTCTGATGCTATACCCCATACAGTTCTTCGAATGAGACAATAAACCGAGGTTCTGTGTGTGAATGCACGCACAACATCTTGCACACATGTAAAATCCCATCACCAACGTTCGGAAGAGAAGGCTGTTGGTATGGATGATACGTGACACATAGCATATCCTTCCCCAAAGATGGAGTATGGCTGCCTTAATGGCGGGATAAAAAAAAACAGTCATACACACAAAACTCCACTGCCTGTCTATACAGGCAGTGTCGCAGGAGTATCAGCCTGGGTACGCAGAAAGAAAGAAAGAAAGATAAAAGCCTCAGAACTGATGGTTTTTCTGCAGAAGTTTTATAAAGTTTGGTAGTCAAAGATTGGGCATTTTGTGATTAACTCACAGAATAAGGGGTATAAAAATGGTCAACTGTCGTCAGTTCAAAGGGAAGGGATTACTGTATGTATACCGAAGGGGGTTAAGGTGAAAGAGTATGTGAAGAACTGGTGTTCAGTTTCTGTGCTTACTGTAGTGTCTGTAAAGTAGGATTTGCTTGTATTGCTAATTGTTTGAAGAAAGTGCTGCCTTCTCTGATATGTCAGGATCAAGCATGATTCATTGCAAGTAAGTATCTAGAGGGCAAATATTTGTTTATTTCTTTATTTCATTAGTTGCTTAGATGAAAATTATAAACTGAGTCGTCACAGTGTATAGATTGTGAAAAGGACTTTGAATCCCTTCACTAGTTATTTTTTGCGTAAAGTTCTAAGAGCTTTCTGTTTTAGTAAGGACTTTTGCCAACGGATGGTTGCATTATTTTTATGAAAATATTAAAGCCTTGATTGAAGGTTGATATTTATGAATTGCGAGGCTAGTGACTGGTATGCTTTGGTTTCTTTTTTTTTTTGTTTTCTAAGGACATTTCATATGTTGTGTCAGTGTAGGTGTTCCTCAAATACTGATTTAGGGTGTTTTTTTTTCTGTGCTTCTCTAAATAGCGTAGCTGTTTGCCTTTTTTGTGCTTTTTGTTAATGTTTATAGGCTGACATGTTTGCACTATAGTTTATGTTGTTAATAATTTGTCTGACATTAAGATATTTGGCAAACAAGAAAAAATGTAAACAGGGTGTAAATCAGCCCATTTTTTATTGGGCAAACAAGAAAATGTAAACAGGGTGTAAATCAGCCCATTTTTTATTGGGCAAACAAGAAAATGTAAACAGGTGTAAATCAGCCCATTTTTTATTGGGCAAACAAGAAAAAATGTAAACAGGGTGTAAATCAGCCCATTTTTTATTGGGCAAACAAGAAAATGTAAACAGGGTGTAAATCAGCCCATTTTTTATTGGGCAAACAAGAAAATGTAAACAGGGTGTAAATCAGCCCATTTTTTGTCCATTGCTTTGCAGGTGGCTGCTGCAACGGGTCACAGTGTGGTGATGGTGGACCAGACCAATGACATTCTCACCAAGTCCAAGGCCGCCATACAGAAAAGCCTGGGGAGAGTTGCCAAGAAAAAGTTTGCGGATGATGGAGAGGTAGTAACTAATAAAGAATGGGGTGTGTCTGCAATACTGTATTGAGTGAAGGGGGAGAGTGTGTGTGTGTGTGTGTGTGTGTGTGTGTATGTGCTTGACACATAAAGGAAAGCCAAAGACAGATCAAATACACTTAACAATACAAGCTTCTTGTTCAGTATGTTCTTTTGTATAACTTTAAAATTTCATCACATTTATCAGTCCACAACTTTCAATTAGATCTAAGACTTGATTTAGTAGATCAAAGAAATTTTTTTTGACTTCGTCAGTTTTATGTAAAATGGTCTTTCTAAATGGGAAATACTGCTAACAGCAAATTTTGGATACAAAGGTCAAAAAGGTCAATACTACAAAATTATCAGTAGACATTCTCAGTTGCTCTTATCTTTGTTCTAGATTCCTACATCAACAGGGAAGGATAACACACTCTGCTGTCAATGAGTCATGTGATTGAATCTTACTATCTCCCTGGCAAGCTATAAGTGCTCGCTGTACACTGATGAAATGCTTTATTCACAGTTCTTAAGTCGTATTGTATCACTGCTTGATACAATGTAGTCAAACTATTCTTGTATGTACTCCAGCTTTACCTCTGCTGACACTGGCAAACTAAGGTACTTTTAACAACAGTCACCATTGTTGACTCACGCCTCAGGTTTGAATGCTTAGGATGTAATGAGCCAGAGCCTTCTCACTTCAAAGGACAAGATACTGTAACCTAAACCATTTTGGATCCTAACAAATATTTGATGAATTGCACAACAGTGTGACTTCAAAGTTCAAAAAGTGATATTGAAAAATTGCCCAAAATACATACACTTGCAAAAAAATGTCATCACTTCATACCAAACATGATGATGTTTTAACTCATGCTTAAATCCTAATTTTAAAAGATACGGCTTTCCACCTGTGAAAATGAACTGTACCTTTTGTTCAGTAGAAAACATCTGTTATTAATTGGTTTAATCCAACAAAATCTTCAGCATATGCCAGCATCAGCTACTTAGAATATTCAAAAGAATACTGTTAATACACAACACCTCTTTTTACCCACCTCAGCCATCCCAGTAAAGCAGTTCAACATCCTATGCACCAAGTTAATTTTCTTCTTCCTTACCTGCATAAAGAGTCATTGTGGCACACCACTCTGAAAATACAGTTCACAAGGATCCGCTGAACGAATTTTAGACTGCCTATCTAACAACCAGTTGTTCAAGGTCTGACCAGCACATTGAGCTAAAGCGTAGGTCAGACATCTTCTAAGTCATAGCCACGAGACCTTCTCCAATGACTTATCTTAATTATAAATTCATTTATCCATCAGCATAAAATCATACATAGTGTTGTCTCAGAACTTAGCAGATGTGGTATAGCATATATAGACTAGTCCGCAGGCAGTAGCATCTCATTGATGAAACTGAAACTGAAACAGATTGCAATAACTGCTTATTACTGTGGCTTGTATTCTTCTGCCCAGATCCCTGTGAGGGTTCTTTTCTCATGTACACTCAGGAAAATGGCATGTCGTGATATTTACCTGTGCATACAGGAAAATGACATATTTATCTGTGCAAACAGGAAAATGCAGATAATGATATTTACCTGTGCATACAGGAAAATGGCATATCATGATATTTACCTGTGAAGGAGCCTGATCTTGTGTTTATAGAGAAGTGACTGTCTGTCCATATCTGGACTGTGCTTATGTTGTCTTTGTTAGCTTTGAGAAAAATTCAGTCAGTGTGCCTGATTGCTAATGATGGATCCCATGGTGAAAGAACCGTTGAAAGGTCACTAGCTTCTGTCCATGGTCAGTTATATCACTGGTGATGGTAGTTTTGTGCCTGGCCATCAGCTTCTTCTTGGCAGGAATTTCCATGCCCAGTCTTGCTAATGTTTCAACTGGCCTTTTAGTAAGCTAGTTCTTCTTCATTGCCTGCCAGGTGGTTGGTGAAGGGAAGATGCATGAAAAGTCTTTCTCCAGTGCTGACTGTTCTGACGTGATCTTCAGGTGCATCAGTCTTGATGCATTCCAGGAATAATTTGAGAAGCGTGGGAGACAGAAGGCAGCCCAGGTCAAACACCGACTGAAATACGGATTCTCTTACTAGTTGCATCCACTTTGTTTACCATATGGCTGCTGGTTTTGAGGGTAGTTGCTGGATGGCGTTGATTAGCTTTTTGCCCAGTGTTATGTTTCTGCAATGTGGCCTATTGCACTTCCTGTGAGACTGTCTTGAACATCTTGAAGAGATGAAATGACTTCATGTAATAGTGATCTCTTTGCAGACAGTAGGACGTTGAGAATCTGCTGGATGTTAATTCTGCCTTTGTGGAAGCTAGCCTGCGAGAATCCAGTCTGTTCTTCAGCAGTGATGGTTTCTGGTTCCTGCTATGATTATTTTGGAATGATTTTGAGCTTCACATTTCTGGGATGACTGATCAAACTGATAGTGTGATAGTTCTGGTAGTGTTGGAGATTGCCTTCCTTGGAAAGGACAACTATAAGTAACAGAATCCTTGGTAGGGACCTCTTTGCCATTGTGCCAGACTTGGTTACAGATGAGTAGTGAAGGCCAGTTTGGCTGTTGAAATGGATGACATGTTACACATAGCATGCACCCTGCATAAGAAATGGAAGGAATGAAGGAAGTAAAGAAATTGAGTGAATGATATTGAATGATATGGACAGGATGACACGGGGAAACGACTGAAATGAAGCGCCAGCTGGCAGCTCTTCAGATGGCACCACCCAGGTGGGCAGCCCATTGTGTAAACGAGAGTGGATTGTAAGTGCTGCTGAGAGCTTGGTCTCTAGTTGAGGATAGGAGCTATATAAGTATTCATTATGACAATAATAATAAAAGTATCAGTTCCTGCCACTCTGTCATTTTTCATGAATTCAGCAGGAATGTTGCCAGTGCCTTACTGCATTGTAGCGACTGCACAAGTTCTTTTCTACCCCAAGTTTCACACTTTGCCTGTGCCTTGGTCTGAAAGAACCCTGGGTGTACATAAACTAGTATTAATACAATAGACAAATGTGCTTTGCTAATGAAGATTGTTTTCAGCTTCACTTGAAATTAGAACATGTTCAGTGTTAAGAATTGTCACCAGACAAATTCGAAGCTGACCTCAAAACTGGAGACAATAACTCTATTTTCAGAATGGAATGTTGCATGTAAAAAGATATACTAAATGTCTCATACGATTAATTGTGTACATACAGTGTATCTTTGATAAGCAGATTTCTGTTACAAGTTCCATTTTTATCTTGATCATTAATTCCCTTCTGTATTGGTATCCATTCTAAAACTAATTTAATTTGAGTAGAAAAATAGGAAAAAAAGAATAATGCAACAATAAGGCAATACATAGTGAAGAAGATCAAAAACAGTTTTGCTTCAGACTTATCAGAGGTCGGATAACTGTGAGCCCAAATTAGTTTAGAATTGAAACATTAAATAATGTGCAGTTTATTCCTTTACAGATGATTAGACAGTTATATGGTGCAAGGGAAGTAAATCTATGGCTTCAGACTATTAATGTTTACATGTAGTCAGGATATTTTACAAACACAAATAATGCATTAAAGGCTATTTTTGTGACTGCTGCCATTGAAATCTTGCAGAACATTGTACTCACTTCAACTAGAATAGATGTTGTAGTTTTCTGTTTGGTTGCAGGTCCAGTGCAAAGATGTGTTACTTTCCCATGTGTCTTGCATTGAAAGAAATGATCATACTCTTGTTGCTAGTAGCTTTGCACTCCTTTCATGAATTTATCAGCCTTTTGATGGTAAAGAGCGGTGTTTGTTTGCAGATGCAGGCATCTTTTGTGGCGGACGTGCTGAGTCGGATAGAGACCAACACAGACGCTGTGGCAGCCTCCAAAAGCACTGACTTGGTGGTGGAAGCCATTGTGGAAAACTGGATGTGAAAAAGCAGCTCTTCTCTGCTTTGGATGCTGCAGCCCCACCGTAAGTTTGTAGGACTCAAGTGCCTGGGTTGTAAGTGTTGTGTCAGTGACACTGTTGTGCGAATGACTGTCAGTCATGATTTCTTTCATTAGGATTAAGAAAACATCTGTCATATGCATTACAATTACAAAAAAACACCTTAAGATTCAAAACGGAGTGACTGAGGGCAGAAAATGAAGCAAAATTTAGAAAGAGAGGGGGTTAGTTACCGCCAAGGACACAGACAATGTGTAGAGCGTAAGCCAGTAGTCTAACTTCATAAAAAACTGGCCAAGTTCAGTGAGGAGAGGAAAAAAAAAGTAGAAGAAAAAATGGCTTAAAGACGATCACTGTTTTGCTGCCTTGTTGATTTTTTTTTTTTTTTTTTGCAGGCCATTTTGATTTACTTGTTGGTCAAATCAAAACCATGTGATAACAAGTGAGATTTTCATCTTAATCAGCCAACAGCAAGGTTTGACTGAAAGAGCTGTAGAGCCTGATGATTTGTCAGACACTGAGAATGCCACAGAGACAGTTCCAAAGAAAAAGAAACACCCGAAGGTGCTGGGGAGGACCCAGAGAAGCACTGACTTCACCTGCCTTTAGAACAGTCCTGTACCACCCTTGGAGGCCTGTGCTGTGTTGACGATGGGTGCAGGCACGCACAGGACACTCCATTAACCCTCTTCAGTATGCACTTACCCAAGCTAAGTTAAGCCGAAAACCATCAGCAAGATAAATAACTCCATAATTTGAACATGGTTTCCCAATTTAAAAATTAATTTAAAAGATAGGAAAGGAAATAATGAAATGAAAATAATTTTAAAAATTCCTACGAATATATTTGTTGCTATATCATAAGTTTGAAGAATGTCACATGAGCCATTTACTCGGGAAAAAAAAAAAAAAATCTTCTTCTTCAGAACTTTCTTCGGAATCGTTGTTCATCATATCTTGAATCTCAGGCCAGTCGAAATCTAGGTCAGTCTAAGCTTCATCACCCAGCACTTTCACTAAGTCTTACGCCGTAAATCCTACAAATCACAGTATCTTCATCACTCAATCTCTCATATAGAACGGCAGAAATCAAGGTTAGCCATGATGAAAAAAACGGCATTTCGACCACAAAACTTTAAAAATTCATAACTCGAGAACCACGGCACGTATCGACTCGCGTTTTTTTTTGCAAACGGAAGTAAATGGCTACTGGAAGAAGGAAGTCACATTCTCGCGAGACTTCCTTTTCTACGAGAAACATGGTGGCGCCCATTGTTGCCACATGTTTTACCAGGCGCTGGCAGGTGCTCAGCCTTTTGGCTGTGTGATTTCCGGTCTGGTGCTAGCGGTCGCGCACTTGTCAAGAGAGTTAAGATATCAAGGGACATAACTGCTCCAGAACAGAGGTAAATCAGACTACAGGATGCAACTCATAACAGCCTTAATTAAAGTAGTGTCCCCATGGGTGTACCAGCCCATATTTCATGACTGCAGAGCCCACCGGCGAAAAACACCACCCTCCAACTGTCGAGCAGTCCCCACGGACCCAACCACCCCTGCCGACGGACAGATGAAGACAGTGCCACTCCAGACACAGCCAAGCTTTCGCCATACGGTCTTATGTGCCCTCAAGAGAGAATCCAAAGTTGTAGTCTTTCCCACTATCAACAGGGCTTTCCCTGTGTCAGTGGGTCTTTCCTCACCGTCACTGGACCTTTCTCCAGGGTCAGTCTAGTTAAGGCAAAGAAGAAACCAGCAGGAAAAAAAAAAGTCCCCCAAACTACTCAGAGAAATCAAATGCTATGCTCTTGGCATTGTATGCTTCAGTTTTGTTGACAGTGCTATGCTGTTACACTTTGTGATGAAATGCTATGACAACAATGGCAACAAGAGCAACAACAAGCACAAGAACAAGAAGAAGAAATATAGAAGAAAGCTTCACAGACTTAGCAGCAGCTTAAGTAAAACTGAGATGACACACATCTTTAGATTTTGACTGATTTCCTAGAAAAATACCAAGTTGATAAGGAAAGATGAATGCAGTTTATGACCTTCATTGATTGCATTGTGGGCCATTCTGATTTTTTTTTTGTTGGTGGTCAAATCGGAATCATGTGATAACTAGTGAGACTTCCCTGCCTCTTAGTCTGCCATCTTGTCATTTGTGATGTGAAGTGTGACTGAGAGTGCTTTTAAGTCTGGCTTGGTGCATATAGCATATGAGTTCTGTGTTTTTGAATTTGGAATGCTACTCATAAATGTCAAAATGCTGTGTTTTATGCTCTCGAGGCCTTGGCCACCCTGCCTGCTACAGCTTCGAAGTTATGGCATACGAGTGTTATGCTTATGGAATGCTACACCCAAAATGTTAAAATGTCAGTGTCTGTGTTTTTAAGATCTTTGCAGCTCCGTATTTGTATTTTGGCATTTTTCTTCCTTTGTGCTGTAATCTGTTTCAGTTTTATCAGTTGACAATTTATGGCCTATTCGTTGTTGACATATGACCTCAGCATTAGTGAAAACATACAGATGTTTAAATATTTTTGATATAAGAGCTGGTTTAAAGAGAATCCCAAACAAGTATTTGTTTTGGTAACACTGATCAAACTTACCCAGTGTGTATAAAAGAAAAAGGAACAGCAATAAGAAACTTTTGAAACGGGAAGGGAGGGAACAGTGCTATAGTTGTTTACATGCAGGGGAAAGGCAAAAAAGCAACCTTGTCCTCATTTTGGTTCTTATTGGTTCTGGAAGGTGGCAGCTGTTTAAAAGTTTTGTGTTATTGCTTTTTCAATTCTTATGAGACATTGCCGCATGGCATTTTTAACATCAAGAGAAGTATCAAATGGGACAAGAAAAGAGACCATATGGACAAAGTGACTGTTATGACTGGCCTGGTATCTTGGAGAAGAATGTTTGCAGGGATGACAGAAAAGGTAAAGCGAGCGTGATTTGCAGCTGGTTTAGTGTCTTTGAGAGAGATATCTGTTTGAGCAAGAGTGACCCATGTAAATGGCTAAGTATCTGTGCTAGAAGTACCTGTAGGAATGAGAGAAGAGACTGCAACATCAGTGTGACATTCATAACTGACTTGGTATCCTTTGCAGGAGTGCCATTTTTGCCAGCAACACATCGTCTTTACCAATCAAAGATATTGCGCTGCAACAGGCCGGTTAGATCGGTTTGGTGGTCTGCATTTCTTCAATCCTGTTCCTGTCATGAAGCTTGTGGAGGTAAGGGATTGGCTTTCGTTCTCCTGCTGTTGCCATGAATTGGTTTGCAATGGAAATATTTCTGAATTATTGTGCTTAACGAAGATATAGTAATCACTGTTTGATCAGATTATTCATTTATCCCAGTTCTTGAATTTCTTTAAGGATAGAAGAGTTAATGTAATTCTCTGTAGACATTGTTAATTTTTTCCCACTAGATTAAAGAGTGAACTTTACAAGCATGAGAAATTTTTTGAAAAAGGGAAAAGGAAATCAGCGCACAAGGAAAGGGAAGTAATTGTTGTAGGAGTTTTGGAAAGAGGTCATATAAGTTTGTAGGGGAAAAAAACAGCTGAATTAGACAATAGTTTTCATATGATAAAATGCCTATAAACTAAATATAATTTCAAACAGTGCTTAAAATAAAGCAGCTGTGTTAGAGTATGATTTTAAATGGAAATTGTGTTTTAAAGTATTGTAGGTGAATGGAGGAAGTATTATCAACAGACATGGTCAGAGTGATCAGACATGTAGTGGGATCCTGTTTGGGCCACTGGTTGCATTCCTGCAGGTTGCACTGGAAGCCAGCCTGTGGAGATGTAATTTTTGTAAACTTTTTTTGCTTTTTATTAATATTGTTGCTGAAGAGTTTGCAAAAGGATTTTTTTTTCTCAACGTTGATTTCATTTACATTTTTATGATAATTAATTATGCATTTCATAGCTTTCAAATGTTTGCATGGAATGTTTATTTTGTGGTTATGTGTTTCCAGGTTGTTAGAATTCCTGAAACCAGCAATAAAACGTTTGAGAGCCTTGTAGAGTTTGGTAAGGCAGTGGGCAAAACGACAGTAGAGTGCAAGGTATGATATTCTTTTTGTAATATATCTTTTTGAATTCAGTGTTAAGGACTGGCTTTGGCTTTTAATGTTTTGCTATTCTGTATTTCTATGTTGAGGTAATAATAATTTAAGCTGTACTCACTGAATGATAAGATCAATTGAAAACCACATTATCATACATTATTTTTTTGTGATTCTTTTTCATCTGAAGAGTACACACTGTTTTCTTAATTTCATTTCTAACCAGCAGTTGTTCTTCATTTTATCTGTATTTTGTTTGGATGAGGCTTTATTCTCGTATGCTTGATTACTGCATTTTTTTGTTTGTTATTAAAATTTCTTCAGCTGTGAAAGCCAGTGATGTAAAATGGTTCATGTCATGTTAAAATAGCATTATTTGTCATTGTGTCTGTGTCTTAGTGTACATATCTCCCAAAACATTTGTGTTCAACCTTGGCGGAAGACTTCACTCACACGAGTTCTAATCTGATTGAAGGATGTAATCAGTATGAAAGACTAATATTGAAATATTAATATTTGGAAAAAAAAGAATGGGACAGTGTCCATAGTTATCTCTTAATGTTCATTAGTTAGTTAGTTACAGATTAGATAGCAGTTATCTCTATCAGTAACAGATATTTTGCATCCCTGAAGAGGCAGAAAAAGTATATTTTACCATTGTTTTCTCCCCTAAAATGTAGTCATAGAAGACCATGGTCGGAACTGCAGTTCTGATTGAGTCCAAGTCAGCAGGCTGTAATAGACTTCTACTTTTGACTTTGTGATGTTGTGAATTTTGGGTGAAGATCACCAGTGATTGTTTTACACAATTTCAGGACACTCCTGGGTTTATTGTCAACCGTCTGTTGGTTCCTTATATGATGGAGGCAGTGCGCATGTTGGAAAGAGGTAAGCAAATGCGAACAGTAAACAGCAGAACACAATCATCCTTTCTTTGCTGGAAATCCAGATATTACACTATATGTTGAAGTTGTGATTGCTTTAATCACAGTTCAAATAAAAAAGTTTACAAATAGAACAACTTGATATTAATTTGGATTAAGCTTGTTGGCAAAATTTTCTCAGAACTGGCAACTGGCATATTGAAGCAAGAGAATACAAAGTTATGAAACCATAATGCCAAACGAAGGGAACCTGGAAGTGATTGTATACAGACAATGCATTTTAACCTTCGTCTTCAACAGGCAAGACAAACAAATGTGACAAGAAGAACAATTAAAGAACTTGTTTTATTTATGATGTCTGCTTGTCTTGCTGTTGCAGAGCTCCCATTGAAATGCATTTGGTGCATCATGGCATGCAAACTTTCCCTGAAAAAATGTGCATCAGGTATCAGTCAGCTGTGTAATGTGAAAGTAGTCAGCAGTGTGTGTAACCATAGCAGATCAGAGTTTGCAGCACCAGCGGGCAAATCATTTTCAGGATTTTCCCAGTCAGTGTAAAATTGAAAAAGATGCTAGTTATTTCTTGACATCGACAAAAACGTGTGATAGCAACTAAGACAATGTTAGGTACAAAAGGTCAAACCAGCAGGTTGGGCTAATGCATTGGTCAGGCATCTGTCCTAGGACCCTTGTCTTAAACACTGTGGTCTTGCAGCTTAGCAGATGTAATTTACCCTCTTGGCAAGCGAGCACCCGCTAGCGCCCGGCCGGAAATCACACGGCCAAAACACTGAGCACCTGCCAGCGCCTGGGTAAAACACGTGGCAACAATGGGCGCCGCCATGTTTCTTGTAGAAAAGGAAGTCTCGTGAGAACATGACTTCCTTCTTCCTGTAGCCATTTACTTCCGTTTGCAAAAAAAAAAATGCGAGTCGATACGTGCCGTGGTTCTCGAGTTACGAATTTTTTAAGTTTTGAGGTCGAAATGCCGTTTTTCACCGTGGCTAACCTTGAGTTCTGCCGTTCTATAATGAGATTTAGTGATGGAGATACTGTGTTTTGTAGGATTTACGGCATAAGAATTAGTGAAAGTGCTGGGTAATGAAGCTTAGAGTGACCTAGATTTCGACTGGGATGAAGTTCCAGGTATGATGAACAACAATTCGGAAGAAAGTTCTGAAGAAGATTTTTTTTTTTCCCGAGTAAATGGCTCATGTGACATTCTTCAAACTTACGATATAGCAACATATATATTCGTAGGAATTTTAAAAATTATTTTCATTTCGTTATTTCCTTTGCTCTCTTTTAATTATTTTTTAATGGGTAACCATGGTCAAATTACGGAGTTACTTACCTTGCCGACGGTTTTCGGTGTAACTAAGCTCAGATAAGTGCATACCGAAGAGGGTTAATGTATACAGACTTGTCCACAGACACTGACACCTCCTAGATGAAAATGACAAAATTGAAACTCGAAACAAACACAGATAGCCTGTGTGCATTGAGTCTCACACAAGGCAAGTTAAGAATAGAATGCGCCAGCCAAGCGCTGCATCAGACTTGCAGTGGCAAAATGGTAAAGCTGGATACTTGGCTGAGATGTATTGAAGAGGTTCATATGCTCCATCTTGACTCGTTGGAGTTCTGTTTTGTGGGACAGGTGACTGCTCACAAACAGTAGCCAGGGAGAGAGCCCTGTGTAGGTGACTTAATGATTAAAACAACTTGGTTCTCCATGACTGCTTGAAAAGCTATAGCTGGCGGAGGACCTGTATAGGTGACTTAGTCAAAACAAGTTGCTTGTGTATGACTCCTTGAAAAACAAGAGCCATTGCAATCCCTGTGTAGGTGTCCAAAAGATTGAAACATGTTGCTTCTCTATTGCCATTTTTTTTATTCTCTTTGATTTGGCAGGCTAGATAAGTAACAACACATATCTTCCCTTGATATTTTTTTTTACTGATGATTTGAGACCATCACAACAAGACTTGGGCTAAGTGGTGAAGGCAGTTTTTCATGCTTCTAGGGCCATTTGACCTGGTGTTTGAATTTGACATTCATCCTACCGTTCATGGTAATGGATGATATTTTTTCTCCCTTTCATATTACTGGTGTGACAGGATATATTAGGTTCTCATAATTTGATTTGAATGCATGAATGTGTAAGTCTGTTTTTTTTAGAAATGATTTATTGTCATAGTTATCATCAGTGTCTTGTTTACAGGGGATGCGAGTGCTCGTGACATTGATGTAGCCATGAAGCTGGGAGCAGGGTATCCCATGGGGCCTTTTGAACTGGCTGACTACGTGGGGCTGGATACCACCAAGTTCATTATGGATGGTAAGATGATATGACAGTATTATCGTGGATGTTAGTTTGTATATTGTGCAGTTTGTAGATTTTGCTGTCCTTCGTAACGTTTTTTGAAAAAAAACATGTTTGCTGTAACTGTAATTGTGTGCCATGAGTGTAAAATTCATAGTGTCTTTTGAAAAAAAAAAAAATTCTTTGTGTGCCACACAAGTAATTATGGTTCTATTAGGGGTTTGAGTTTGATTGAAATTGCAGTTTACAGTGTGTAACAGACGGATGCAAGCCTTTGAAATTTAAAGACTGAATTCTATGCAATATGGAAATGGCATATGTCTATGATGTTTGCTGTTTTGATGTGAGAGAATGACATGCTTATGTTTTGATGTAGCTGCATGAATTTCAGTATCCCTGTGACCTGAAAAGTTAATGGTGAAATACTTGTATGCGTGTGTGTGTGTGTGTGTGTGTGTGTGTGTGTGTGTGTGTGTGTGTGTGTGTGTGTATACTTTTGTGTGTGTGTGTGTGTGTGTGTGTGTGTGTGTGTGTGTGTGTGTGTGTATATACTGTTGTGTGTGAGTGTATGTACTATTGTGCGTGTGTGTGTGTGTGTGTGTGTGTGTGTGTGTGTGTGTGTGTGCAGGCTGGTCCCAGACGTACCCCGATATAGAAATCTTCAAGCAGAGCGAGTATCTGAACAAACTGGTCGCTGAAGGCAAATTTGGCGTGAAGTCTGGCGAAGGATTCTACAAATATGACAAAAAGTGAAAGAAAGGAATAGTACTTACCTTTGAATTTGTATCCACAGAGCAGTTTAAATGATGGTGTTAGCAAAAAGTGTAAAAGAGGAGTGTTTGTAGGGGAGTTTGTCCAGTTGTTTTGCATTGTTTTTATCATGGATTTTGACTATGGTGAGGCATGTTAAGGATGTCTAAAGTTGTGATTTTGATGATAATGTGTATGATGCAAGAATTAATGCATAAGGCATGTATTGTGAAAGTGTACCTTTCACGAGAAAAACAAGAAAGACATATTTCTTGAGTTTTGTTGCAAATCAACAGAGGAATGATTTTTGTGCATATCTTGTTGATTGAATACTGTGAATAGAATATGTCACAATAAGGAAAAAGAGAAACTAGCATAACTATGGTGGATGGAATTCAGAGTAGAAAACATGTGTTTGGTAGATTGTTTTTATTTTTGTTGCAGATATTTATATTTGTAAACGTTGTAAGTTTTTTCACATATTTATTTTTCTTCATATTTTCATATTTATTAAAAGGCAGAAAAACCTGGAATTAGTCATGTTAGAGGGAACCGGTACTCAGTTTATGATGTATGTATGTGTGTGTGTGTGTGTGTGTGAATCCAAATATTGTGGATCATCTATAAACTTTGATAAAGAGGAGTGGACTGACAGCTTTGTTTATTTGTGTGTTGAGGAATGAAATCAGTATGTTTGAGCAGAATACCATTTTGTCATCTGAAATGTGTGTTTCACTTATTGGTAATTGTTGAGTATTCTTTGTAATTGTGCTTCAAGCTACGGGGTGTTTATTTGTGGTTTGTGCTTGTGAAATGTGTATATGTAGCCCTGTTTTTTTTTTCCTCACTATTTTAAGGGGAAATGGGGAGGGGGGCACTTGCTGTGATAGGAATCCCTGGAAACCACCTAGGAAATTTTGAGGGCGATCTATAGGATCTCTGTCTTTGGAGTGTTTTGTAAAGTTTATCACTTCACATGTTCCTGTGTGTGTTTATTTTGCTTTTTTCTTATCCTATCTTCTTTTTAGACTTTGTAGGCAAGAGCCCAGTCATTTTATATTTTCTTTAATTAAGAATTCTCCTCATTCTGGAATCCTTTTTGTTTTGATCTATTTTGTTTTTTTTTAAATTACACTTTTTTTCAATTCTGTTCTTTTTTTTTTTATATTGGCAAACGTTTATATCTATCTTTTTTCTTAGCAGGACTAAGGACCAGGTAAAGAAATGATTGTTGCTGCAATGGAAAATATTGGATGTGAAGACTTGCTTAGGTTGGCACACTGTAAAAGTAGTTGAAGAGAGATCCATTGAGATAAAAGCATGCCAGTTCTTCAGTTCTTTGACAAATAAGGAAAAGGATCAAAAGTTCATATTTGATAGGCTTCTTATTGATGGAGAAGTACCGTCTTAAGGCTGAGAGCAACGGGCCAGTGTAATGTATATGGTCTCATTCTGGATGTGTTGTAATGAAGAATGAACGCCTGTACTGCCTAGGACTTGTGATCGGAAGCTGTATGTTAGAATGCATTGCACATCCTAAAAAATGTCATCACTTTGATGTGTCTATTGTTCTTGTCTGTCAGTGCAAGGAAAAGCTTGATGTAGCGGCTAGGTTCATGCAATCGATTTGTTCAAGATGGTGAGTCACTCACTGTCTTTGGAGTCTAGCCTTTCTTGACTTGTTAGTTGTATGTTATACAACGAGCCACTTGTTCAGGACACGCAGTTTTTTTGTTCTTGAGCTTGGATTCTGCTGTTTGTCCTACAAGTTGCGTGAGGTTGGCCATGATGAGTACCATAGTGGCGAGGGGTTAGTAAGAGTTTTCTGCGCAGCTTTTGAAATTCTGTCATAGAAAGTCCAGGATTTAGAGCTTGGGTCTTGCTGTTTGTCCTACAAGTCATGTGATGTTGGCCATGATTAGTACCGCAAGGGTAAGACCATTGACTGTTTTCTGAGCTGATTTCGAATGTAGTGTGGATCCTGTTGTCTTGCACATGATGGTGAAATTATTAATGGGTGTTCCTTTCAGAGTGGATAAAACTGGGACACGCATACTGTGCTAAGCACATGCATGAGTGGTGTGGTGTTGAGTCTGTAGCAGGAGGTGAATCTGGGCATGGTGAACATGATGCAACAGTTGTGTGCACTATGTAAAGCACATCTCCAAGTGATCAACCCAGTTCTCAGAGTTGTTGAGCTAAAAATCATCAGTAAAGTCATGCATGTTTCTGTACAGCATTAGGCAGGTGGTTTGCGTAGCATAGAAATATCAAAGGGTCCAGTGGTAGGCTTTGGGGGACAGCACGTTTGGCTGCCACTGCCTTGGATGTTTTCTCTGTCATTGTCTCCATCTTAATCAGAACTTTTATACAGTCAAACTGTTTTTTTGATTGATCAGTCAATCTGTCAGTTGGCACCTACACACACATGCACAAGTAGTTCTTGCTTGCATAATTATATTTGTTGACATGCTGATGCATATAAGATTAATTGAATATATACACACAGAGACCTGCCTTTGTTCATACACAAACGAATGCAAAGATGACGTATGTTTGAAATGTTCCCGGAGCAGAGGAGACTTGGGGAATAATTCATTGAACGGACTCCATACATTCTTTCAGGCCTTAAATGAACAGTGATAGGTAGCCAACTGGCCGATTTGCTTGCTGAAAATGGTTGTGTAGTTTTGTCAAAATGTAGAAAACGTCCAGCAGATAGTCATGTAATCCCAGGCTGATTACAGTAGAAAAGAAGTGGACTGAATACATGGAGCCCTTCAATTATATCACTCAATAACATTCTATAATACAGATAAGAACAAAGTGCGATAAATGTGAACTTCAGTTTGTATATCGTGAACCATGTGTCACTTTGTTTCAGGGCAGTTGCATGCACACACATACATACATATCTATAGCCAGACTTTTATTGGCAACATTCAATGATATTTGAGGAGGAAAATTTCTTTTAAAAGCAAATAGGAAATTAAGGGGCTGGTTGGACACTGCATGAAGAGTCGCGAGTTCAAAGTAACCTGGCGTCTTGTTTAGTTATTGATTAGCTCAAGGGTATTGTACACGGAAAGGTGTACATACTGGCATACAGGTGCAGAGATGCTGATGTTTGCAAAGAGTGATTCAGGAAAGCCCTACAGTTTTTTTGTTGTTGTTGTATTTGTACTGTTTAGGGCCTTTCCATTACACTTGCAGCCATTTTGTCATACGTAGACAAAGTGCTTGGTCTGTGTGCAAAGGGAATGAACTCGAGAAACATTTTACAACATGTAAAGGAAGAGTTATTTCCTATGGATCATGTTGCTCGTTATTCCTAAGGGCAAATTTAGGTTCACCCTTCAATAATCACGGACGCGCGCGTGTACACACACACACACACACACACACACACACTCATCAGAACACACACACTCACACACACACACACACACACAAATTTCCTTCATGCTCCAGCGTGCTGGTGTGAGGAAAACTGTTAGTGAGTGACACACACACTCAAAATCTGTCTCTGGATCATCATTCGAAATGCCACCAGTTTGCATGTGTTATTCCCCATTATTAGTCTCTCCCTTGTCAGAACTTTCATGCTGTTGGCCTTTTGATTGCTGGCTCTGTCTGTCTGTTCTTTCTGTTTGCACCTATAAACACACTCGCAGACGAATATGCATGCGCAGGAATACACACACATGTACAGAAGTGACTTGTGTTTGCATGCCTTCGTTGGCATGTTGATGACTTGGCGTATAAAAAACAAAACAAATATACTTGCGCAGATGTATACACACATGAACATGCACACGTTTGTACATAAAGAAATGTAAAGATGGCTTGTGTCTGGATAATCCAGTGAGCAGACTTCATTCTCCTCTCAGATTTTTAATGACCAAAATAAAGGCAACAAATCGACCACTTTGCTTATTTCCATAGCATGCTTATATTCGATTTTGTCATGAAAGAAAGAAAGAAAGAAAGAAAAAATGAAATAGGGAACCACAGTGGCAAACCTATGTAGTATTACTTCCCTTGGTTAGTTTACGCCGGCCATCCACTGAAGATTTCCCTCCCTTGAACTGGCCGTGTAATGCGTGACGGCAAAGGAACTGTAGCTGTTTGTTCGTCGGTCTTTCCGTAAATTTCACGGTTAACTGTCCATCTTGGGTCCTCTTCTATTACTCATTATATGGCTCCAGGTCTTGGGAAAAAAGACTACATCCAGATTTCTCTCTCTGTCTCTCTCTCTCTGTCGCTCTTTCTCTCGTCTCTCTCTCACTCACTTACACAGAGACAGACACACATACACACAGACACAGACACACACACATACACACACACACACGCACACGCACACACACGCAGGCCTTCACAGACATGCATGTATAAACGATGCACATGCTTGGAAGAAAATGTGGAGGGAGTAAGGATGGAGGTGGGCTGGAGGAAAGGAAGAGAGGACAAGAACACAATAACAACAACTCCCCCCCCCCCCCCCCCCCCCTTCCCAAACACTCGCACACACAAACATAAACGCACAGTAGGAGTTAACTGACCAAAACAGATTACAAATTGACATTGGCCTTGTTTTCAAATCCTCGGCGATTAGTGGTGTGTGTGTGTGTGTGTGTGTGTGTGTGCAAGATGTGGAGGGGGTTCTAACCGGCATCAGCAAAAAGGCTCACCTGGTCATAAAACAAGGTCTAGACCAAAATGCAATTATGCCAATGAAAGAAGACCTGGTTATCCAGCAAAAGTTCAACGACAGGTCAATTCGAACTCTATTCTTTGTCTTTCTGCCTGGGTCTTAAATGAAACAAAGAAACAATGTGTAAAAAGAAGCAATGTGAAAAAAAGATCCGTAGACCAAACTAAAAAAAAAAAACAAAACAACAACAACAACAATAACAGAGCAATAAGTTTGTTCTGGAAATTGAATTCAATAGGCATCTTCAATCTCGGAAGACTATGGAGTTGTGCTGTAGGTGTCTATTCTGGTACAGCGACGGGTGTGGCTGGCCAGTCCGACGCGGAAATGACAGTCCCTGTGGCAGAGGGCACAGGTGAAGTCTGACGCTGGTCTGTCTGCCTGGGCTGCAGCCTTCTTCTCATTCTCTTTTCCCCGTGCTGCTGAGCGAGTGTCTCTTCGAACTTGGAGAGACCTTTTCTGCTCAGTCTGTCTCCAGGCTGACCGTTCGAGGGCTGTCGCTTCCCAGTTGTTCTGGTCGATGTTCAAGGCTTTTAGGTCTCTCTTGCACACGTCTTTGAATCGCAGCTGTGGTGTGCCTGTGGGATGTTTTACCTACACAAGTTTTCCATAGAGGAGGTCTTTAGGGATCCGTCCGTCATCCATGCGCACGACATAGCCGAGCCAGCGCATACGTCTCTGTTTCAGCAGCGTGTACATGCTGGTGCATCCGGCTCTTTCCAGGACAGTGTTGTTTGGGACCTTGTCCTGTCACGGCACTGGAACCATGTGTACCGGCGTTTGCCTTTCCAATGGAACATTCAGCGACGTGGGGAAGGGGGGGGGGGGGGGGGGGGGGGGGGGGGGGGGGGCTGCTGCATGGGTAACAGCTTGCCCTCCATACTCTGGAAGTGATGTCCGCAGATTTCCGCAGAAAAATTTTTGCGAAACAAAATGGGATTGAGATGAAATGTTTCTGCAGTCGAAATTCTGCAGTTGTCTGTCTATATTTGAAATGTGTTGATGTCATAATCATTTTGGGGGCACTCGTTATTAAAGCATTATAATGAACTGAATACTCATAGCCAGCTGACGCACGTTCATATACCATATTTTCAGCGTGCATATAAAACAACAACAACAACAACAACAACGACAGCAACGACGAAGAAGAAGAAGAAGAAGAAGAGAGAAAGAAGAAGAAGAAGAAGAACGCGCGCGCTCACACACACACACACACACACACACACACACACACACACACACACACACACACACACACACACACACATACATACCTCCTCTCGCACGTTTCCCAGTCACGGCACACATCATCACCATTACCATTACCACCACCACATCATTAACCCAAATCTCCCTCCTCGCCCCCACCCCCCCTCTTTCTAGCCCCTAAATCAGACAGGATGAAATGGCTGTCAGTTGTTCGAGCACGGGCTCTCGTCGGCTCCAAATTAATGTCGTAAATCAGACCAGTGACGGCCTTTCATCCTGTTTTTGGACAGTTTCTTATCTTTCACTTTCCATTTATCTTGTTTGTTTCTTTATTGGGTTGGGTTTTTTGTTCTGATGATGATGATGATGATGATGATGATCAACGTCGTCGTCATCGTTGTCGGTGTCGACGTGCTCGTTGTCGCCGTCTCTCCCTTCTTCGTTCTCTTTTTTCTCTTTTCATTCGTGTTTTTCGCGTTTTGCCTTTTTTTTTTTTTTTCTTTCAAAGACCGCTCAGCTGGGCTCCTCCATGCGTAGCTACACCTAGGTCTGTTTTGCCTCGGTCAAAGCGCCAGCATGAAGAAAAAGGAACTGTCAATGCCACGGTTGACGTCCCAGAGATACAGACATCTGGAAAGCTAATCAGGTACAATACTTGCACAGCACATCCATAATGTGGGTGAAACTCGACTGCGCGATTCCGTACGTCTTACCAGCTGAGCCCAGAGTAAACTTAACTCTGAGGTGGAGCAAATTGGAACAACGGAGAAATCCCACATATAAACGACTCTTAATGGGAATCGAACCCACGACCTCCCAGCTCGGAATCTGCGGCGTTAATCACTGCGCCACGGCGACTGGCAAGTCCTTTTCCTGTTTCAAGCTTACGGTTACAACACCAACATTTCAATAACGCTACAGTATACTGATCCTGCAGTTTTGTGGAGTCTTCTCCAAACGGCAAACTGTGATGCCATGAAGCCCATGCTGTGAGACTTAACGGCACGGCTGCACCCCGCGGTCTTCTTCTTCGTGTAGAATTCAGTGGGGTCAACAGTGGGGTCAGTGGGGTCAACCAGGCACAGAGGTACAGACGGCTGGCCAGAAACCCTGGGGCAAGGCCGTGTCACCATTTCACGTCTCTACACAAACTGACAGACGCACATGCTGAATCCGATTGGGCGGTTCCGCTCGATATTTCAACTGTGGGTAGGATCGAACTGGTCAGGGTCAAGACAATCCACAAAGATGTGTGGACATTTGATGAGGTTCAAACCGCGACTGCTCGACTCAGTCCTCAACAGAAATCAGATCAAGCCAAATTAAATTAAACTAGTAGTGTATGTGAACAACGCACTCTATAAAATGTAGTTCTACTTAAATTGCACCGTAATAACCCCCCCCCCCCCTCCCCCCCCCCCGAAATGAGTTGAAAAATGGACAGATTACCGTAATTTTACACATTTTTGATGATTTAACATAGAATAACGATAGAACAAATCTAAAAAGATAAAAACACTGCGACGGTTCCACGACGATATAAATATCAGAGCCAAGCAGGCTACCACTTCAATGCTGCTAGGCTGAAACTCAGAAACCGTTTCAGCAGGGAAACCAGATTGGTAAAAACATGACATCCACAGCATTCTGGAATGAAGGGTGGGAGTTGGGGGCGGAGAAAAGAGGGAGGGGGGGGGGGGGGGGGGGGGAGGGTAAGTGGGAAAGGAGAAAAGGGGGGCAGGAGAAAAAAAGCGGACCATTCTCGATGCCAACAGTTGTTAGGAGATGATAATTCATGGTTATTAAATGGCTGTAAAAATTTCCGTCATTTTCGTTGCAGGAGAAAAAAGGGTTAAACCTCCTAAAGACACATCTTTTCCCTCGGACTGATTAATGATATCCATTTACCACTGTGCACATGTTTGCTGGTGTTGAACGTGCTCGTCTGTCTGTCTGTCTGTGTGATTTTTTTTTTAAGGCGGTGTGTGTGTGTGTGTGTGTGTGTGTGTGTGTGTGTGTGTGTGTGTGTGTGTGTGTGTGTGCGCACGCTTTGAATTAGAATTATGATTTTATCATGTTTTTCTGTACTATGCGCTTTGGGCTCTCGCGAGGTAAAGCGCTCTATAAACATCCTTTTACATTACATTACATTAAACGTTAATTATTCTTTCCTTCCTTCCCGTCGATTGCTGATACTCTCTGTGTCCACTTTCGGTTGTTTGCATAATTTTGCTGGGATAATGGGAGAGGCCATTATGACGTCACATCAATTTGAATTTTTGTTGTTGCTATGTTAGTTTCCAAGATTTTCAATTGAAGACTTTAGAAACAGCCCTCTTGGCCAAAAAACATTTCTTGAGTTGTCCTTTTCATTATATGGACAGTGTTGCTAGCTTGGGATTATCATAATTAAGTTGAAACAGGCAGAAATGGATATAATCCGTTTGACCCAACATATGTAATTCACAGGGATGGGGTGCTTTGAAAAGGATAAGAAGCTTATTCAGTTTGACTATTGATATTGCAAGACCGTCCTCGTCTATATTAGAGGAAAACTGTTGAGAGACATTCAAGTATGAATCATCGATGCCACTGACAGTGGGATGAAGACTATATAAATATGGCGTGTGCATTGTGTAAACGTTCTAGCAAGGATGAACATAACCAAGCTCACAAGAAAAGTCCCTACAGTGACAACAATTCAGTCTACACACACACACACACACACTCAGACACACACGCACACACACACACACACACACACACACACACACACACACACACACACACACACACACACACACAGAGAGAGAGAGAGAGAGAGAGAGAGGAGAGAGAGAGAGAGAGAGAGAGAGAGGGGGTTACACACAATTAGATTTAATTGCACTGCACTGCAACAGATTTCTCCACAGTGTGGTCAAAGCGAGAACAGACGCCATGTACCATGTTTGTAGAAACACCATGACCTAATCACACCCAGTTCCCCGCCCTGCAGGAAGGCAGGAACAACAGCGGGCTGTCTTTTCTTTTGCCGATCTTTGTCAGGGGATGGTAGTTTAGGGCCATGTTACAGCTGTACAACTGTCGACAGCACTTTGAGGGACAGACAAAATGATTGAGAGTTAACAGTTTAAGGCCATGTTACAGCTGTACAACTGTCGACAGCACTTTGAGGGACAGACAAAATGATTGAGAGTTAACATCAACTACGATTTCCTTCCATTTACATGTGTATTTGTTGGCGCACATGTTCGTTCGCATGTCCTTATATGCAAGTTGGCATATAATCTGGGGGTGATTGAAGATTGGTTTAAAAGTGAAAGTGAAAGATGTTTATTTTCTTTTTCTCCGTTTATCTTTAATTCTTACCAAAAAAAAAAAAAAAAAAAAAGGATGAAGTGATCTGATCAAGGGTGTTTGGCTGAAAATGATTTCTAAGTACGTTTTATTATGAATGTAATAGTGAATTTACTTAGTGATTGCTTATTTCATCGTTCTTGTTGCTTGTGGTAGTGGTGTCGTTGTTGTTGTTGTTGTTGTCGTTGTTATTGTATTGATTATCCTTTTTCAATTCTATAGCAAAGTCTGAAGAAGACTTTATATATATATTCGACATATTGATCATTATCTTATACTCGTTTTATAAGTATTCCTTTCTGAAATTTCAGGGGAACGATGAATGTAGCTTAGAGATGTTGCTTTTCTAAGTATAATTGATTTTAAGATCATCTTTCTTTTGGATGAAGTTAGGAGGTTCGGTAGCTTAAGAAAATGTGAATTTCATATTGCTTGAACAACTGTCCCACTGATGAAGAAACACTGATTTTTTAGGAAAAAAGTAATTCTCAGAAGAAACGGATCCAACCAAACTAAACCTGTGTGTAAACAATGTAATAGATGACACGCTCAGGCAGTGCATTTACGTTATGCATTGATACATTTCTCTCTAATGGCAGTGAAAAATGAGAGCTTCAAAGACAGTGTCCATTGAAATAACATTGCCCCATATTTTCTATACTTTCAACCGAAAGAACACAAGGCACTGAAGAAACCCGTGACATAACAGCTTAAAATGACGTGAATACCAGAATCAAGCGAACTGCCGAGCAGAGACTGCCAGAGATAACTCTGGAACGTATCACCAGGGAATCCAGATTTGTGAAGACGTTACGATGGGTGTACCCCAGGGAGGGCAGGAGCAACACGAACTGTTTACGCTGCCAGACCTTTGCCAGGAGATGACGATTTATGGCCATGAAACGGCTGTTAAACTGTCAGCACTCTCTTTGGGGGCAGACAAAAGTATTGCGGCTTAAAATCAACAGCGTGTTTTTTTTGTTCCATGTTTATCCATTTCTTTCTGTTGTTCTTCGTTTCTGTTTCTTTCTGTTCTTCATTTTTTTTGTGTCTTTTGGTCCCAAGTTCTTTCTTTCTTGCTTTAGTTTTTGTGTGTGTGCGATCTCATCCTACGCAGTTCACGTAGCGCCTCTTTCTTTATTTTCTTCTGTTTTGTTTTTTTCTGTTACAATTTTAGTACATAGCAAGTATTTCTTCATTGGTCATTTGTTTTTCGCTATTTTCTCTTCTCTGCTTTTAACACGCCTCCTATTCTTTTTTTTTTTCTTTGTGACAAACAACTGATGAATAACGAAAGAAAAGGCACGGCACGAAAACTGGGAATCATGTTCTTACGATAAAAAGGGATATACTGATTATTCAGCAAGCTAGCGTTTAATCAACCATTAACTTTTAATTACTTCAATTTCATGGATTATTTTTTACGCATTAATTTTCTTGCATTATAAGAGTTTGGATGTGAGCCTCGAGTTCAATTTTAGACGTGATTTATTCGTTTTGTAACAGTCGTCTATTACGTTACGGTGTGTGTAACGTGGCAAGGACATACGTTGGGGTTGTATTGTGAACTGTTTCTATGAAAAAGGATCCAGTCCTTGACTTTCTTACCATCTTCCAGCAGATCTGTAATGAACAAAAGTACTTCAACTAATGACAACAGATACACTAAGAATGTCTTAACTGAAGGCAGTGCAGGCGATAATGTGGATGGACGAAGTGCTCAGCCACTCTCTCACTCATTCATTCAGCTTGCCTGTCTGTTTATCTACATGCCAAGGAAAAGAGATGCAAATAGCTTATATTCAACAAAGTACAAAGTGAGTCATAATAAATAGCAAATAGGTTACGTTCGATGAGTCATCAGTCCCGAAACATCCATGCTGGAGATGTTTTAGATTACGCCTCCCTGAATTGAAAATCGTGCTCGACGGAAGCGAGTATAATTATGGAAAGCTGATAGAATAGTGACATTGTTTGTTAGTTCAAATGCTTTAGAAGCCGATCAGAAATTCTTGTCTCTTGCGGTTGCTGGAAGTACTACTGACAGCT
>JADBJO010001911.1:312242-317242 GCA_016801955.1 Conus betulinus | reverse complement strand
ACCCGACCCCACCCAACCAGACCCAACCCAGCTCCACATCAATACAGCTTCAACACCTTATGACGCAATGGAACAGAGACCATCCTGCATGCAACGCTGGTCAGAGGGCAGATGGAAACAGAGCTGGAGACAGAAGACAGACCTGTGGCAGCTTCAGTACCGCCATCCTAAATCCACAGGAATCAGAGGCAACAGACACCAAACATAAACAAAAAGACACGAATAAATATAGTTGTATGATATAGAAACACGATATAACATGGCCCTGAATATCCTTAAGGGAAGTAATGAGAGGTTGTATCACTGCATCTTGGTGCTAACACCCCCCCCCCCCCCCCCCCCCCCCCCCCCCCCCCGCCAATCAAAAAAGGGTTTTTCTTTTTCTTTGAAGTCATTACCAGCTTGCGACCCCGTGACCCCAAGGGAAGACCGGAGGGAATCAAGATTTGGTGTGCTGTCAGTGTCTGCCACCAAGTGATTGCTTATGATAATGAAATACCCGAAAATATCGGCATTGTCCCCAGGCTACTCGGAATGTAAAGAAGAAGAACAAAAATAAAAGAGCCAATGCAGAACAAGAATAGAAAGGAAAAAAAAAAAGAGAAAAGAAATGTCAAAGTAAGGTGCTTAGCAGAAGAAGGAAACGAACGAAAAGAAAAATGGCCAGATGAAGAAAAGAGGTAGGCGAGAGAGAGGGAGCAGACTACCGTGATTTTACCAATTTTTGATGATTTAACATGAAATAACGATAGAAAAATATATGAACAATCTTACGACAAACATTTCCACAATGGTGTAAGTACCACAACCAAGCACGGTGCCAATTCAACAGCACCAGGCCGACACTCTGGAACGTTTCAGCAGAGAGAACGATATTGACGAAGTCGTGGCGGTCACAACATCTTGAAGAGAAGGGGTGGGGATCTGGGGCGGAAAGGAGGGGGGGGGGGGGGGGGGGGGGGAGGGTAAGTGGGAAAGGAAAAGAGGGGAGAAGGAGAAAATCGGACTGTTCTCGCTGCCAGCGGGTGTCAGGAGATGATAATTTATGGGTATTAAATGGCTGTAATAAGCCGGCGTTTTCTTTGCGGGAGAAAAGAGTTAAAAACGAATATGATTCTTTCTTTTCTTCCTGTCGATTAAGATACTCTCTGTGTCCACTTTCGGTTGTTTGCATAATTTGCTGGGAGCACAGGACAGGCCTTTATGACGCCACATAAATTTGAATTTGTCGTTGTTGTGCTTGACTGATGATTTTGTCTCATTTTCCTTCCTTTTATTTTTCATAAATTTTGATTGAAGCCTTTTGATAAAGCCCACTTGGCCCAAAATCATTTCTGGAGTTGTCCTATTCATTATAAGGACAGTGCGGCTAGCCGGGGATTATCACAATTGAGTCGAACAGGCAGAAATGGATATAATCCGTTCGATCCAACATCTGCAATTCATAGGGATGTGATGCTTTTAAAAGGATAAGAAGCTTATTCAGTTTGGCTATTCTTATTGATATTGCAAGACCCCCCTCGTCTATATTAAAGGAAGCTGTTGAGAGACATTCAAGTTTCAATTATCCATGACACTAACAATGGGATGAAGACGATGTAAATATGGCATGTGCATTGTGTAAACATTCTTGCAAGGGCACGAACACAACCAAGCTCACAAGAAAGTCCCTAGTGACAAGAATTCAATCCCCCCGCCCCCCCCCCCCCCCCCCACACAAATACTCAGAGAGAGAGAGATAGAGAGAGAGAGAGAGAGAGAGAGAGAGAGGTGAATCAAGTGTTACAATTAGTTTTAACTGCACTGCACTGCAACAGATTTCTCCACAGTGTGGTCAAAGCGAGAACACACGCCATGTACCATGTCTGTAGAAACACCATGACCTCATCCCATCCGGTTCCCCGCCCTGCAGGTTGGCAGGAACAACAGCGGGTTGTGTTGGTTTTTTTTTTTTTTTGCCGATCTTTGTCAGGGGATGGTAGTTTAGAGCCATGAAACGGCTGTAAAACTGTCAGCATCATTTTGGGGGCAGATAAAATAAATGAGAGTTAACATCAACAGCGATTTCATTCCATTTACTCTGGCGTGTTTGCAGCCGCACATGCTCGTTCTGCATGTCCTCCTCTGCAAGTTGGGATGTATGAGTGCATGGAACCTTGAGGTGATTGAGGATTGGTGGAACTGCGAACGATAGTTAGAAATGTTTAGTTTCCTTTTTTCTCTGTTGATCTTAATTTCTTGATCACGGTGTTTGGCCGAAAATAATTGCTAAGAACGTTTCATCATGAATCGAATAGTGAACACACATGGTGGTCGCTCGCCTTATCGTTGTTGTGTTGTTGTTGTTGTTGTTGTTGTTGTTGTTGTTGTTATTGTTGTTGTTGTTGTTGTTGTTGTTGTTGTTGTTGTGGTGGTGGTGGTGGTGGTGGTGGTGATATTTTTTTTCGTTTCAATTACATTTTTTCATTTTTATAGCAAAGTCTGAAGAAGAGCGATTTGTTGAAAAAAAAACCCCCTCCCATGTTTTTTTGTTGTGTTCATCAGATTGGTTATTATCTTATATTCTTATCATTAATAGTCCTTTCCAAGCTTTCAGTGGAAAATGAATATGGCTCACATAAGTATCATTGATGTTAAAGTCATTCTTCGTTTCGGCAATATTAATAGGTTCGGTAGTTTGACAAACTGTAAATTTCGTATCGATTTGATTAATTTCTCACTGATGAAAAGAGTACTTTAATAGGGAATAATAATTTTCAGAAGAAACGGTATGCAACCAAACTAAACCAGCGTGTAAACTATTTGAAGGATAAAATGCTCCGGAAAAAAAACTACACATTTACATTACACTCTTTAACAACGCTAAAAAAATCAGAAGCTCATAGACTCCATTGAAACAAAATTACCCCATATTTTCGATACTTTAACACAAAACAAGACTCGACACGGATGAATCCGTGACATACCAGTTTAACAATGATGTAAATACCAGAATCAAACTGCGAAGCAGAGACTGCCAGAGATAACTCTGGAACGCATCACCAGGGAAACCAGATTTGCGAAGACATTACAATCGGTGTACCCAGGGAGGGCAGGAACAACACGAACTGTTTTTACCCTGCCAAACCTTTGCCAGGATATGACAATTTATGGCCATGAAACGGCTGTAAAACTGTCAGCACTCTCCTTGGGGCAGACAGTATTGCGGTCTAAAATCAACAACAGTTGTATTTTTTTTTTTGGTTCCATGCTTATCCATTTCTTTCTGTTGTTCTTCGTTTCTGTTTCTTTCTGTTCTTGATTTTTTTGTCTTTTTGGTCTTGCGTTTCTTTCTTGCTTTGGTTACGTTTTTTGGTGATCTCATCCTATGCAGTTCTCGTGGTGCCTATTTCTTTATTTCTTCTGTTTTTCTGTTACAATTTTGATGCTTAGCAAGTATTTCTGCAAAGGTCAATGTTTTTTTTTTTTCTCTATTTACCCTTCTGCTTTTCATGCTTTCTATTCTTTTTGTTTTCTCTTGACAAAAAACTGATGAACAACTAAAGAAAAGACACAGCACGAAAAGTTCTGGGCATCAAATCCTTACGATCAAACGGGACATATTAATCATGCAGAAAGTTAGTGTTTAATCAACCACAAACTTTTAATTGCTTCAATTTCATATGTTATTTATTTACGCACTGATTTTCTTGCACTATAAAGGCTTGGCTGTGAGCCTCGGTTACAATTTTTGACGTGAGTTTATTGTTTTTGTAAAAAATCGTCTGAAACATTACGGTGTGTGTATAACATGCCATAGACATATGTTGGGGGTGTATTTGAGAACTGTTTCTGTGAACACGACCCAGTTCTTCACTTCCTTCTCATCTCCCAACAAATCTGTAAGGGACAAATGTACTTCAATTAATGACAAGAGGCATACTAAACATGTCCTTGCTTGTAGACAGTGCAGACAGTAAAATGGATGTACGAAGTACTCACTCATTCATTGATCTAGCTTTTTTTTTGGTCTGTTTATCTACATGTCAAAAAAAGAGGCACAAACACACTATATTCAAGAAAGTACACAATGAGTGATAAACAAAAAAAAAAAATAGGTTGCGCGTGTAATGAGTCATCTGTCATGAAACGTCCATGTTGGAAATGTTTTTGATCATGCTTCTTGAATTGAAAATCGTTGTCGATGCGCAAAGCGGATAGAATGGTGACACCGTTTGTTAGTTGAAATGCTTTAGAAGTATACACCGACCAGAAAATCTTTGTGTTTTGCGCTTGCTGGAACTACTGACGGATGGACTTTTACCATAAATTACAAGACAAATATGTCTTCCTTAACGTTTTGTACTTTGGACGTGCATATAGATTGTACGGAATGTTGTCATTCTACATGTGCATGTTGTCCATGCTTATGCGCTGGACACTGCAACAACAAAACAAATTCCTTTGTAACTTTATTGGTTGTCAAAGAATCGGGGACACACGAGAAGGAAATGGTATACAGATCGTGCTACCATAGGACAAAAAGAGTCACTGAGATTTGAACTTCTGAAAAACAGTCTGTTTGGCTCCAGGCGTGACATTCCGACAATGACTCTGATCGAATTTTCTTGGGAACTTCTGTGAGAGAGAGAGAGAGAGAGAGAGAGAGAGAGAGAGAGAGAGAGAGAGAGAGAGAGAGAGAGAGAGATTACCAGTTTCCTATTTTACGAATGCAAACAAGAAAATCGAATAAAGAAAAGAGCAACAGAAGCGCTGCAAGTTCAATATAAGATTATCTCACATGAATTCCAGGAATCCAATCATCAGGATGGTTCCACCTTCACTTTGTCAGTCAGCTGGAAACCAGGGCTGAAAATGAAATGAAATGAGTCCATGGAGCAAAAGGTGCAAACAAGACAGCACCCCAGCACCCACGCACGTATACACGCTGGTACTCTCTCTCGAACTTGTGAAGGAATATACATACAAAGATACACACATACTTACGGATGCACGGTGTA
>JADBJO010001911.1:279742-299742 GCA_016801955.1 Conus betulinus | reverse complement strand
CTACCAAAGACAACTCCGCTAAACGCACGGCAAGCCGCACAGTGGAAATCAACCCAAAGCAAGGCACTCAGCCGCACTGTACTGCACTACGCTGCAACGCAACGCAAAGCAACGCATCGCGACGCAACCCCACCAAAGTGCAACACGCACAACAAAGCAATGCGTCACAAGGCAAGACACCAACACGCAACACATAACAGTGTGGCACACTATAACGCAACACATTACACTGTAACACACGACTCCACACTCGAACACAACACAACGGCACAAAGACCACCCGGCATGGAAGAACCCTCAGGAACTGGCAGACAGAGGGAAAACTGGAGACAGAAGATACACCTTCGCAGCATCTCCATCCCATGTCCACCAAAAGTCATAGGCAACGAACACTAAGCATGAAAACCAACAATAACGCTGTAATCAACTTGTATGCGAAAATATTGAAATCCGATTTAACGTCAGCCGGAATGTCTCAACGGAAACTTATGACAGGTTACATCACGGCATCATCTGGGGGGTGGGGGGTGGGGGTGGGGGAGCCAATAAAAGTGAACGTTCCCTATTCGGAGACATTATCACTTTAGATGACTACACCCAAGGGAAGACTGGAGGAGATGCAGATTTTTTTTTTTTTGTAGCGTGTTTTCAATTTCTGTCACAAAGTGATTGCTTTTGATAATGGAATGGATCGCAAATATCTCCATTGTCTCTAGGCTATATGAACATGAAAGACAAAGAAAAGAAAGAAAGATCAAGAGGAAGAAGAAGAAGAAGCAGAAAAATGGGGGTAGAAGATAAGAAGAGACAAAAAAAAGGACGGAAAAGAATCGACAAAAACAAGAATTGAAGAGAGGAGTGGAGGAGAGAAAGGTTGGAGGAGAATTAAGAGGAGAAGTAGAAAAGAGGAGGGGCAGATGGAATAGGTCAATGAGAGAGAGAGAGAGAGAGAGAGAGAGAGAGAGAGAGAGAGAGAGAGAGAGAGAGACACCAGAATATCTTTTGGCAGTAGTAACCATAATTAGATCCATCAAAATCTCGATGAATGCAATTTTCCAAGTTATTTTATTTCTTAAAAAAAAGGTTTATCGCTGTGTGTAAAAAGTTTCTTTTCGACAAACGCCTAAAACTAACGAGACCAATTTTCTGTTGACAACTTATCTTAACGGCGCTGTTATTTAGATGGAAGAAACAGAAACCTAAAATGTGTCGAAGTGTTAATGTTGGTATAACCCGCAGTTATGATAAGATTCGAAAGCATGTAATGTTGTCGCCACACGGCTGACGTTTTAAACACCCCAGTGGACTGGATTTGGTCGGCACTTCATTGTAGACTTCCATTAACGTTTGTAACATGTTTTTTCATTGTATCAGGAGCGTTGTGAGTATCAATATTCAGCAAACCAGTGGAAGATGGACACGCTGTTTAAACATTGAGCAAGGATATAATATGCACAGACATTTGGTGTGCTTTGTGTTTCATAGTCGTGTGAAGTCAACAGCCACAAACCATAAGTTCACATTATGCATTAACCTAAGAATAATGACAACAGTCGTTGTTTTTAATCACTCGAACAACTTTTATTCAGTTCAACGCCAGTGTAGGAAAATGCCAAACCAAATGCCTGACATCGATGTTCATGTTTCCACTGCAAATGTCATGTTTACTTGGAGACGAACAGATCTTGAGGATGCTAGAAGAAGGGAAGTTGTAACTGCTTGTTTTTTTTTTTTTTTTTTTTTAAATTTCAGTCAAAGCGTCGACAGAATGTCTTCAACAGGCGCGAAGTCATAGAAATAAGTGAAGGACGATAAAAACCGTTACGCTGATCAATACTAAATTCGGTAGGCATGACTGCAAAAAGGTTAACATGATGTGGATGAACATTCTTCTGATGTGTTTCGCACTTAATGATATAATGATAAAAGTCTTGAACATGTAACCAATGCGAAGTCAGCAATTTATAGCAACGTGTCACCACTTTCTGCTGACAGAAGCTCCATTCTGTCTCAGTCTGTGAATGCTCCGTAAACAAAAGACTGAAACTGATTACCCGTTCTGACATTTTATGGTACCGAGGTCAAGAAAGTAACTGGCAGTAGTAACTGATCTATTTATTTATACGCAGCACACACAAAAAAAAACAACAACACCGAAACTAATTGATATTCACTTATCACATCCAGTTCGCCAAGTTGCGAGATACTGAGCTCTTCAAACGCAAATGTACCCAAGCAACCCTGTGAAATTCCAAACGTTGAAACCAGTCCTCAGAGATAATCTGTATTTTCTATTTCAATGAGATTCAGCGATGTAAACTATATTCAAACATTTCGAAAGGCTTATAACTACTCCAAAAAGATGAAAACAACACATTTCATAAAGAGTAAGGCCATGTGTCATGAAATGCGTTCAGCTTCTAAGAACCACACTCCCATTCCCATCCCTCCACAGGTGTCCCACCCCAGACTGTTTAAAGAACCAGCTTGACCCATTTCAGCAGAGGGAAACTAATACTACTGACCCCTTCCTGACCCTTCCCACTACCTCGAACATGAAACAGGTATTCTGGAAAAGTCATGACGAACTAATCTTGATGGATGGGCCTCATTACACCTGAGGGAGGAAGTATTTTCACCTCTCATCAAACATTTTTGCATGATGGGAGAGAAAACGAACAACCATGTTATCACACTATTATTTCACAGGACTCGGCAAACGAGAAGTTATCATGCATTACAGCGAGTTTTCGAAAATGCTGGTATAATTCATCATTGTAGGCTGGATAGATTGCATGAATCCTCAAAAACGAGGGTCAGAGCACGATAGAGGTAGCAGAATTGGCAGAAATGGAGATTTTGACCCTGGTTTACGCTTTTAGTTTACGCTTTATTCATTGATGAAAAAGCTTGCACGGCGTATATCATTCCAGATCTTTATTCATCGACATTTTATAGTTCATTATCTGCTTATGTCATATCATGATCACGATCTTATCGAACACCCTTCGTTCGTTCCTTTCCACGTTTTTTGATTGATAAAAAATCGTAAGTAATCAAGATTTGGTTTTCCTTGAGCGATAGAAAATTATTGTCATGAGTAAACCTCTTTGATGAGATTTCTAATCAGATCAGCTGAGGAAAGAGCCGTGGTCAAACGGTCAGACAGTTTGCTTGTGGAGCTGACAGTTGTGAGTTCGCACCGCACTGGGGGCCAGAGTTTTTTTTTTTTTTTTTTGTTTTTGTTTGAAAACTCTCTATGTCCACCCAGCATAAGTGGGTACCTGAATCATTTAAGAGAAGGTTAAAGGCAGCAGAAGGAGAAGGATGGGCGTCACCTTCTGTCATGCTGTGCCTTAGACACGGGTGATTCTCTGACAGATAACTGTCCCACCTGCCAGTAGGTTATGGGATCTTTAACCTTTTTTGGACCACCCGAAAACAATTAATCTGGAAAGATTTTTTTGGTGCTAGTTTTGATTATAACATGTGTGAAGGCGTACAGTGAAAATTCCCTGTAGGGTTTTGGTAAACGCATCTTTTCGTTTGGCTTGTGGTAAGTCCTTCTAGGAGGGGGAGTTACGGAAATCGTGGGGTTATAGTTCGGATGCAGATTGTTGTGTTACATTGTAGCCATAGAAGGCTAGGATATGATTTGGAAATAGGTTGTTCAGCTATGTTTTGGACATCATTGTGTCGCTTTATTATTTGGACATATGGTGTACCTCCTGGAGAGACATTTCATTTCCCACGGGAGTACCTTGTCGTTCCATAACATACTTTTTAGGGGAGAGGATGATCGTCTTTTGTGTGTAGTTGACATTTTGTTTTTAGGTTGAAGTGAGTTTGTTCAGTTACATGTTTTTTTTTTCTCCCAAACCCCCTTAAGTCTGCAGGAACATTTTGATCTGTGCCCGAGTTCAGTTAGGATTTCCATGTGACACCCTCCAGGATATTTTGGTCCCCAAGTTCTCTGGATGGTGATCAAACATACTTGAATTGCTGTTTTGTGTGAATGTCGTATTCTTGTGGGATAGATGCACAAGTGTGTGCGCCAGATATAATAATTGAGCTTAAATTATGTGTGATATTTGTGCTGCCCGTTCCGTGTTGTGTTCTACTGGTTTGTATGGGCGGTACTTCAGACATATGAGGTTGCAGCCACCTTCTCTCTGACCAGATAGCCTTATCCCTGATATACATAAAGATACACACACACAATCAAACACAAAAGTGAGCGCGTACACACACATACGCATATGCACTCATATACACATACACACGCACGGACACAAAAAACACATACACACATGAGTGCACGCGCGCTCGCACACACACACACACACACACACACACACACACACACACACACACACACACTATACACACACACACACTCCAGAGAGAGAGAGAGAGAGAGAGAGAGAGAGAGAGAGAGAGATAGAACTGAAAAAACAAAACAAAACAGGACATGAGCCCAACACATGCGATGCTTCCTGAGAACCACATTCCCATCCGTCCACACCAACCCAGATATCCCAACCCAGACTGTTTAAGAACCACCCATATGAAAAAGAACAAAAAACGTTCCTATTCTACTTCACATAGTACGTAAGCAAATGTTTCTTAAGCAAAAGAGCTATGACGCAATACTAGAAGTAAAAACGATAAAGAAATAAGTGCGCGCAAGCAGGTGTAAGAGAGGGACAGAGAGAGAGAGAGAGAGAGAGAGAGAGAGAGATGCTTACGCGCACATGCATACACACATACACACACACACACACACACACCACCCCCCCCCCCCCCCCACACACACACACACACACACACACACACACACAAACACAAACACACACACACACACACACACACACACACACACACACACACACACACACACACACACACACAAAACACTCCCCCATTCCACACACACACAAATGGATCAAGACTCATCAGGGGCATGTAGAACACGACATTTTTTCAGAACACGGAATGAAAGTGGGATTTTTTTCAAAATCAAATAGCATGGAATGAAAGTTTTTTAATCCACAATCCTTTGTATTCTGAATACAATTTACATACTATGTAATAGCATGCATATCACCAGTGACTACAGTTGGCTGGTAGGTTCTACATGGCTTCCGTGAATGAATGACTCATGCGAAACCCGGTCCCAGTAAAAACAGCTTTATCTGACAAAACCGTAAATCGTGTCGAGTTATTGAGTTACGAAAAGAAACAGTGGGCATCAAAAGAGAGACAGTGGCATCAGAGAGAGAGAGAGAGAGAGAGAGAGAGAGAGAGAGAGAGAGAGGCAGACAGACAGACAGACAGACAGAAGGGCGTGGGTTAAAAAAACAGTGACAGAGAGAGGGATGGAGAGAGAGCGCGAGGTGAAGATAAGGAGACAGAAACACAGAAACACACACACACACACACACACACACACACACACACACATTCAGAGAGAGAGAGAGAGAGAGAGAGAGAGAGAGAGAGAGAGAGAGAGAGAGAGAGAGAGAGAGAGAGATTCCCAGTCGTCAGCCCTCAACATCTGACAGGTCATCAGAACAGACCGCTGAAACCATCTCCACGGACAAGTTCATCTGGGAATCGTGATGAGGTTCCACCCTCCATTTTCTTTACAGGCATGCTGGGGGAAACGGCATGATGGGACGCGTCATGCACACTATATTTTGATGTCACAGCATATCTGTCTTCACCCAGAAAAGCCACGGACATTCTTGTTAAAAAAATCGTGAAATCTACCAATATTTTTTCTCTTCTGATATGTAACGTGAGGAAATATTGCTTTTGTTCTGCTTTCCTTTATTTATTTTTTTCCTTTCTTGCCATGCTGAGTTCTATTTGAAATTCCCTTGATTCAAAATTCTGTCAAAAAGCAAGAAGCTAAACTGAGATCACACACTGAATCACAAACATCCTGATTGTCAATCTGTAGTTCTAAGAGGTTATTTGGAAAAGAAATAAGCTTTTTAAATGTGTGCACACACACTGTTTTACTTGCACACACACACACACACACACACACACACACACACACACACACACACACACACACACACACACACACACACACAAAAAGCACGCACATACATACGCACGCACGCCACCCTCCCCCCACACACGCATAAACAAACATGCACGCATGATCTCGATATATTCCTGTGGTTTAATACGCTTGTATGTCATGGCCTGTCTGTCTGTCTTCCTCCCTCCCCCTCTCTCTCATTTATATATTGATTTGTGTCTCTTCCCCCATTTCCATTTTGAATTGTGGTCCATGGCCAATGGTCAGTAAAACTCTGTCTTTCACTGTCTCTCTGTGTTTTTTTTCTGCGTCTCTCGGTCTCTGTTTCTGTCTGTCTGTCTGTCTGTCTGTCTGTCTGTCTGTCTCTCTTTGTCTCTCTTGTTTGCTTGTTTGCTTTCTTACATTATTTCATTCACTGCATGTTGTAGTCCCTACTCAGGGCGAGGACTGGATGTAAAAAAGTACGTCAGTGTTTATCTATTATCCTCGTAAATAAAGAAGTTTGTCTTGTCTTGTCTTGTCTTGTCTCTCTATCTCAGTGTATTTGCGAGAAATCGTTTTTCGGTAGATGTGTCTGTGCGTGCCTGTATTTGTGTACCCCTATGCATATGTGTTAATATACGCACTTGCATTTGCGCAAGCGTGCACAGCGTAGTGATTATGATTGTTTTCAGGGCCGAGCATGTGTTTTTGCTGCTGAACATGTTTACTCTCAACGACTATTTTTGAGATAGGGGCATTCTGTTCGATTGTTATCCGTGTCGCTGTAGCCTTCGCTGAGGGACTTACATTGTCATCTGCATTTGTACGTCAGTCTGCGAGATATAGAGAAAAAGCTACCTCACTGATTGTAACGAAATATTGTCTGTGCATTGCCAGTCCCTGTGAACTTGCCAATGCAGAAGACTCAGACAATTTTTACCCCCTGGACCAGGACGTGGACAAGAAATTGAGACTGGGGTCAACACAAGAGGACATGAAAGGGGCATATAATTTGAAGCTTTTTTTTTTTTTTTTAAACAAAACTATGTCGGCCAAAGACGAACAGGTTACGTTATCATTATTATCGCGCTCATCATTACGATTTCAACTCCCATGATCCCCTCCTTAACGGCCTCGTTTTCATCCAACAGCCATTTTGCGGTGAATAAGAAAGGGTAAGTGATTTCTCGTTCTTCGTTTTCATTGTCGTAAATGTTGTTTGTTTCTGCTTGAAGAAGACCCAAGAGGTTGAAATGCTATCGAGTTTTGTCCTGTAATCTGTTTGTCCTGTATCTGTATCTGTGGCGGTAAGTAACCGCTTTTCTGTCTAAATTTTGCTTCATTTTCCGCCCTCAGTCACTTCGTTTTGAAACAGATGTGTTAATATTTAGCGCAGCCTGGAAACACGGCGGATTGTTACAGGTTGAGGAAGTTTCTGGCTCTCCCATGCATGCTTCTAACATGATTCTGAATTTGCATTTTGGTGGTGGTGGTGGTGGTGGTGGTGGGGGGGGGGTATATCTTAGGTTCATGTGCCATTGAGTTTTGTAGTTGTTATTGCTGTTGTTTTATTATTCCTACAAGAAAAAAAAAAACCCAGCTCAAGCTAATCTCACCGCCAGTATTTGATTTATCTCCAACAACAATAACATGAGAGGCCATTAGCCACTTTGACTCCCATGGAATCAGTACAGACCACACAGCGATTTTTGTGTTGAAAATGACATCAGTTCTTTATGTCTGTTTTGAAGAGTATACATCAACAGCTAGAAAATCCAAGTACACGCCCCCTTTTGCTGTTCTTTAACGCAAAATTACAAAATAGTATTAGGTGCGGTGAGCCTCCACAATCTCTGTGGATGGTATGACAAAATAAAATAAACAGTCAATAGTTATGTGAACAAAATAAACTGCGAACACAGACAGAATCAAACGTTAAACACAAGCAGAAACACGTATAACAACAACTTACCGATCCATACGTTTTGACCATTATGTCCCCTGCTGTCAGCTCCATTTTAGGAATCGATCTCACCCAATCCCAAGGCTTTCGTACAGTACTGATGATGGTGAATGGCTGTTGGGTGTGAAACAAGCCCGAACTATATGCAGACTGCCCCAAGGTGACACCAGGCTGACGGGACTTCATATAGGTTTGTTCCCAAGGATACTTACACGATGGATCGCATCAGCACTTCAAGAGCGAACCGTCATCTTACGATTTGTAGACAGGTTGACTGAACCCTCAATAACTCTCCATGGGATTATCTCAAGGTTCTCCCCCCTACCCCTGTATGATACAACGTTTACATTAAAAGCCACGCAGACCTCAATACAAACGGATCTGCTTGATTGTTGATACTAGCATATGACGATCGGGTCCACAAAAGACCAAAGAATGCTCAAGAAAAAACGAAAGCAGTTTAGGGGCGGTTGAACAACATTGCTCAGTGGTGTAAAGAAAATGGATCGCCCATCCAATCCTGCAAAAGCCGAGAGATTGGTCTATACTTTCAACCACAAGATATCAGGACAAATACCCTCATACCCGCGCACACACACACACACACACACACACAACATGGGCTCACGGTTGCATACATACGCACATACACATATACACATACACAAAGTCGCTTGCACACACACACACACACACACACACACACACACACACACACACACACACACACACACACACACACACACACACACATCACTCACACACACACACACACACACACACACACACACACACACACACACACACACACACACACACACACACACACACACATGCGTGTATGCCCATCAATACGGGCACACACACATACACACAAATATGTACACACACATGCACACATGCAGAAGCATGCTCGCACAAGTCACAGATCACACACAGGCATACAGATGTACATGCATGGACACACAAGAACACACACACACACACACACACACACACACACACACACACACACACACACACACACACACACACACACACACACACACACACACACACACACACACACACACCACACACACACACACACACACACACACACACACACACACAGGTACACACGCACCACGTATACTGGCACAAACACATATGGGGGCTAGCGCTCACCCATCTGTGCACACACATGTACATGCAGACACACGTGTACTCACACACACACACACACACACACACACACACACACACACACACACACACACACACACACACACACACACACACACAGAGATAATGTAAGCATACACAAATGCTAGGTAGGTTCCCAAGGACTCACCTGTGCACTGGGCTGATGGGCTGGTCAGACATCTGCAAAGGCATGTCCATGAGGCCCTCATCTTAAATAGTTTTATCGTAGTCCTTGGATTATCCATCCATCAACTATAAATCATGCACAGATGTGGTGTAGCATGTACGGACTAGTCTGTAGGCACTGACACCTCCCTGATGAAACTGAAAGTCAATCTGAAGCTGAAACTTCTGCCGACTTAATTTGATGGGAAGCATCATTCTGAGATTGATGTAGGTGGAAAAGGTCACACTCAAGGACACACGCACACACACACACAGATTGACACGCAGACACACGTACATTAATGGTGATGATGATGATGATGATGACGATAATGATGATGATGATGATGATGATGATCATTACCCCCCCCTTTTACATTGAAGCATCAATCTCTGCTGAGCTCTGAGCAATGGAAAACAATGGAAAATGTAAGCAAGCCACAGACATCTCCCCCCCCCCCCATCCTCTGGACAAACAAATACCCCAGCTGCTTGTTTCAGTACCTGTCTGAATGTTAGGAATGTGTGTGTGTGTGTGTGTGTGTGTGTGTGTGTGTGTGTGTGTGTGTGTGTGTGTGTGTGTGTGTGTGTGTGTGTGTGTGTGTGTGTGTGTGTGTGTGTGTGTGTGTGTGTGTGTGTGTGTGAGAGAGTTTGAGCACATGAAAGAAGAGGAAGGGAGTAAAAGAAGGGAAAGGAGGTATCAGGAGAGGTTGGGGGAGGGGATAGGGGCTGACAAAGCCGATCAAAAGCCATGGAGTGAAAAACAACACACAACAGCCCAAGCGCGGACGTCAAATTCATGATGTGTGTGGGATGCTGAACTCAGCTGGTCGTGGAATTTCCTGAACGCTGTTGTCTGCGGGAGCTTGGTCGTACTCTCTTCTCCTTCCCTTCCTCTGTAAATTTCCATGCACCCCCATTCCCACCCCCACGGTGAGATTAGTATGTAAGCGTAAGCATGTGGGTATGCGAGCAGCAATGCAAAACCACATCACGCCATCATTAATTACATATTCTTAGATCAAACAGATAGGCACATACACAGACACAGGTGTGTGTGTGTGTGTGTGTGTGTGTGTGTGTGTGTGTGTGTGTGTGTGTGTGTGTGTGTGTGTGTGTGTGTGTGCGTGCGTGCGCGCGCATTTTGATTTTTTTCCCAGTTCATTTCGTGTTCCATGGCCTTTGGCTGTTTTTCTCTTTCCCTGTTTCTGTCTTTCGCCCTTGGGCGGTCCTCCAGACCAGATGATTTCATTATAACAGTTGGAAGGTTAATGATATACGGATTGTTTTATCTACTGTTTTGACTTCTTTTCATTCCCCCTCCAGCTCTCCTGTTCCCTGTCCCAAGACAGTGACGACAGCTTTACAGCCGTGATGTGGCTCCAACCTATCATGTCCCAGAGTAACGGGCAGAGAAAGCAACCCCCTCTTGCCCCTGCCCTCCCTGCAGTGCCGTGATCGTCATGTCTTTGCCAGTCATTCGTGACGCGTTCCACAGTTAACCCCTTGCAGAGTGTGGCTGCCTTCTTTCTTCTGGTGCTTACGGCATTGTTGAACCCGTTTTGTCCCATGATTCTCATGTTCTCTTTTCATGTTAGTGAAAGCAGGCAATGCGTTGTCAGTTTTTGTACTCCCAGTTCTCATAGAACGGGGAGTACTTTACAGTGGGAACGAAGAAATGCTCTGTATGTGTGTGTGTGTGTGTGTGTGTGTGTGTGTGTGTGTGTGTGTGTGTGTGTGTGTGTGTGTGTGTGTGTGTGTGTGTGTGTGTGTGGTGTGTGTGTGTGTGTGTGTGTGTGTGCGCGTGTGTGTGTGTGTGCGTCCGGTCAAAATGTATTCCACTCACTCCAGACAAAACTACTGGGCCGATCTTTCTGGAAATTTGTAGGCATGTTCATTATGGGTCACGGACGATGCCCGATGTTTTATTTTACCTTTATACTGTTACCAACGGCTATAACAGCTATAACGGTTTTTCTTCTTGATGGAATATCTCAGAAAATACTTGGCCGATCTTTCTGTAAATTTGTAGGTATATTCATTATGGGTCACGGATGATGCCCGATGTTTATTTTTACCAATAATACATCCGTTTCTAACAGCTATAACGGCCCATACGGGTTTTCTTCTTTACGAAAAATCTCAGAAAGTACTTGGCCGATCTTTCTGAAAATTTGTATTTATGTCCCTTATGGGTCACAGATGATGGCCAATGTTTACCAGAATAGCCGTTACTAACGGCTATAACAGCCCCAAATGTTTTTTTTTTTTTCCTCTATATGGAATATCTCACACACGTTTCAAGATAACTGGGAGTACGTTTATATATGCTTTGCATCTTGTTCTTACTTCAAGGGGAATCTGCAGCACAGAAGAAATCATGTTTCTATTGTGTCTTACCTATGGTGTTATTCGCGTACTAGTTTGGTGGAATTTTGGTAACACAAAATAATGTAGCACACCATAATGCAACACACCGTAAACGCAACACACCATAATACAACACACCATAATGCAACACACCATAATACAACACACCACTGTGCAACACACCATAATTCACACACACCGTAATGCAGCACACCATTGTGCAACAGATCACTGTGCAACACACCATTGTGCAACACACATAATGCAACACACCATAATGCAACATACCATAATGCAACACCATAATGCAACACACCATAATGCAACACACCATACGCAACACACCATAATGCAACACACCATAATGCAACACACCATGATGCAACACACCATGATACAACACACCATAATGGAGCACACCATAATGCAACACATCATGATGCAACACATCATAATGCAACACATAATAATGCAACACACCATTGTGCAACACACCATGATGCAACACACCATGATACAACACACCATCATCACGAGAGACACCGCAGTGCAACACACAATAATACAACACACCATAATACAACACACCATAATGCAACACCCCATAATGCAACGCACCACTGTGCAACACACCATAATGCAACACACCATAATAGAACACACCATAATGCAACGCACCACTGTGCAACACACCATAATGCAACACACCATAATGCAACACACCATAATACAACACACCATAATGCAACACCCCATAATGCAACACCCCATAATGCAACACCCCATCATGCAACACACCATTGTGCAACACACACATTGTGCAACACACCATAATGCAACACACCATAATGCAACACACCATAATGCAACGCACCACTGTGCAACACACCATAATGCAACACACCATAATACAACACACCATAATGCAACACCCCATAATGCAACACCCCATCATGCAACACATCATTGTGCAACACACCATAATGCAACACAGCATAATACAAGACACTATAATGCAACACACACCATAATACAAGACACACAATGCAACACACCACTGTGCAACACACCATAATGCAACACACCATAATGCAACACACCATTGTGCAACACACCATAATGCAACACACCATAATACAAGACACCACGATGCAACACACCATAATACAACACACCACTATGCAACGCACCATCATGCAACACACCATAATGCAACACACCATAATGCAACACACCACAATGCAACACACCACTGTGCAACACACCATAATGCAACACACCATCATGCAACACACCATAATGCAACACACCATAATGCAACACACACCACTGTGCAACACACCACTGTGCAACACACCATAATGCAACACACCACTGTGCAACACACCACGGTGCAACACACCATAATGCAACCCACCATTGTGCAACACACCACTGTGCAACGCATCATAATGCAACACACCACTGTGCAGCACACCACTGTGCAACACACCACTGTGCAACACACCACTGTGCAACACACCACTGTGCAACACACCACTGTGCAACACACCATAATGCAACTCACCACTGTGCAACACACCATAATGCAACACACCATAATGCAACACACCACGCGCACTGTGCAACACACCATAATGGAACACACCACTGTGCAACACACCACTGTGCAACATGCCATAATGCAACACACCACTGTGCAACACACCACTGTGCAACACACCATAATGCAACACACCATAATGCAACACACCATAATAATGCAACACACCACTGTGCAACACACCATAATGCAACACACACACTGTGCAACACACCATATTGCAACACACCACTGTGCAACACACCATAATGCAACACACCACTGTGCAACACACCATAATGCAACACACCATAATGCAACACACCATAATGCAACACACCACTGTGCAACACACCATAATGGAACACACCACTGTGCAACATACCATAATGGAACACACCACTGTGCAACACACCATAATGGAACACACCACTGTGCAACACATCACTGTGCAACACACCATAATGCAACACACCACTGTGCAACACACCACTGTGCAACACACCATAATGCAACACACCACTGTGCAATACACCATAATGCAACTCACTACTGTGCAGCACACTATAACGCAACATGTTACTCTGTAACATACTACGCCACACCCGAACACAACACAGTTGTACAAAGACCACCCAGCATTAAAAAAAAAAAAAAACACTCTGGAACTGGCAGACAGAACAAAAGCTGGAGGTCGAAGACAGACCATCGGCATCCTATCTCCGCCTGGTATCAGAGACAACCAACACCAGACACGGAAACCAACGAAACTGCTCTAATCGAGTAAATATTAAAACTCGATTTACCAGTGGAATTAACGTTTCTCTGAAAACTAAATGACATGTTACATCACGGAATCTTAGCCCGGGGGAGGGGTGGGGGGGGGGGGGGGGGGCAATAAAAGTTTGGGTTCCTTTTTGGAACGCTTTATTACTTTACGATCACTACACCTAAGGAAAGAATGGAAGAATTGTGGATTGTTGTTTTTGGTGCGCTTTCAATTTGTGTAAGAAAGTGATTGCTCATGATAATGAAATGGACCCAAATATCTTTACTGTCTCTGGACTGTCTCTAGGCTACCTGAAATTCAAAGGTAAAAAGGAAGGAAGATTAAGAGGAAGACGAAGGCAGGTGAAAAAAATAAAGGGGTAATTATAGAAGAAGCGAAAAAAAGGAAGGAATAGGCTGGACAAGAAAGACTGAACAGAAGAGGGGAGGAGAAAGGATGAAGGATAAATAAGAGGTGAAGTAGAAAGAGGAGAAGGAGAGAGAGAGAGAGAGGCGAGAGAGAGAGAGAGAGAGAGAGAGAGAGAGAGAGAGAGAGAGAGAGAGAGAGAGAGAGAGAGAGAGAGAGATTTTTTTGGCAACAATCTAATTTAGATCCGTCATTTTTTTTTTTTTAAATTTTAGAAAGGGTTATTATCGATGGGAAAAGAGTTTCTTTTTGACAAATGCCTAAAAATCAACAAAATGCATTTTTTGTTGACAACTTATCTTAACGGCACTGTTATTTAGATGAAAAAAAAGGAAACAAAAATGCGTCAGACACCCTGAAGTTATGATAAGATTTCAAAGCACGTAACAGACTATGATATTGTCATCAAAGAACTGACATGTTCAAACACAACAGTGGACTGGATTTGGTCGTTAATTCATTAAAAAAAAAAAAAAACAACTTCCAGTAATTTTTGCTTTTTTTTTTTTACATTGTATCAAATGTGTTGCTGGTATTGATATTCAGCAAAGCAACGGATGATTGGCACGCTGTTCAAACACTGAACGAGGAGACAATATTGACAGACATTGGGTGTGCATTTTTTTCCATAGTCATATAGCCACAGACAATGAGTATTTCAGCAGTTCACATTATATATCAACCCAATTATTCTATCAACATTCGGTGTTTCATAACACCTGAAAAGGGTTTTAACCGTTTCAACAACACTGTAGGAAAATACACAGCCTAATCTCGACATCGATATTATATATCTCCACCATTTCAGTCGATGCATACTTGGACACGGACAGATCTTGGGTGATACTGGAAGAAGAGAAGTTGCAACTGACTGATATTTCCTTCACTGACCGTCGCAAAACGTCGAGAGAATGTCTTCAACGGGTGCGAATTGAGGAATGGAAGTGATGGACAATACATGCCGCTGGCTTTGGTAACTAAGTTTCAGTATGCATGGCTGTGTAAAGGTTAACATGCTGTGAATTAACATTTTCCTGGTGAATTTGACATTTCGTGACGATAATAATAAAGTTCTTGAATGTGTAACCGATAAGAACTAAGTAATTTTATAATGTTTGATCTGTCACGACTTGCTTCTCTTAGAAGCTTCTTTCTTCCTCGGCTAGAATGTGAATGCACCATCAACAACAGACTTGAAATTCATCACCATTTCTGGCACGTTAGAGTGCAGTGATTAAGGGATTAATTGATGGTGACTGATGTGCTACGCTATTCACAGCAAAAACGAGTTAATATTTATCTATTGATTTCCATTTAGATTCAGTGGCAAACTGTTGTTCTTTTCAAACGCAGTTATACACAGGGAGCACTGTCAAAGTCCGATCGCTGGAGCCAGTCCTTACAACTAATTTCTGTTTTGTATGAGTTTTAGAAGCATGAACTATTGAACAGATATTTTTCAAAGGTATATGACTACTCCAAAAAGCTTGAAACAATACATTTCCTTAGGAATAAGGCCGTGAGTGGCTAAAGCCAACCAGATTAATTGAGCAAAGGAAGATGGATAGCAATGGATAGACCCTTGCCCTTCCCAGATCACTGGAACATGGGACATATAATCAGTAAAAAAAGGCATGGCAGACTAATCTAGATTAATGAACGTCAGAAAATCCGAGGGAGCACTTTTTTTTTGTATTCTCGCCTTCTGATAAACATTAGCCTGAAGAGACAAGAGAAAAAGGAACAAAAGCACGTTGTAACTATCATTTCATGGGAACTGCATAACGTAGTTTTTTTTTTTTTCTGTTTCCTGCCTCATTTCATTTTCAATGTAGTTTCAAGAATCATTTCTGGCCAAATTGCCCGGATTCTTCACAGATTTGATCGGTTAATTTCACAAAACAACGTTATGATGCATGAAATGGGGTTAGGAAAATGCTGCTGCAATTCACAATTGTGGAATTGATAGATTGGATGAGTCACCAAGAGAAGATGGGTGGAAGGCGATAAGGGTGGTAGAACTGGCAGCCATGGAGATTTTGATGCTTGCAGAGATTTTATTTTATTAAGTGTACACTCGATTCATAATGAAATACCCTACTAGATGTAGATCACTTCAAATTGGTATTCATGGACTTTTGATTGTTCATTATCTATTCATATCACACAATACTCATTTATATATTAATCTGATCAAGCGGCATTCTTTCTTTCCTTTCTATTTTTTCAGAAGCTTACACAGCATGGTAAATAATCAAGGTTTGATTTTCCTAGAACGAGGGAAAACATTTTATCATTGTTGTGGGGCAACTCTGTAATAAGATTTCCAGTCGGGTCAGCTGGAAAGGAGCCCATGGCCAATTGCTTAGAGTGCGTACCTGTGGAGCTGACATTCGTGAGTTCAAACCGCTGCTGGGCTCGGAGTGTTTTGGCTTGAAACCCCTCTCTGTCCACCCAGCGGTAAACGGGTACCTGATTCAGTCCGGGGAAGGGAAGGTGGAAGGCAGCGGAAACAGAGAATTACTGTATACTACGAATATTGTATTTCTTCCCGGTTAGAAGTGCGAGTGTGTGTCTGAGTGCCAGAAGTAATGGATGAACTTGAAGTATATGCAATACTTGTGCCACAAGTTCCGAGGTGGGTCCCACTGTCGGTTTGTGTGGATAGTATTTGTGACAGATTAGCTTGCGTCTTCTTCTCTCTCTGAACAGAAGCCTTATCCCTATTATGCATACAGACGCCCAGACAGTCTGTCATCCACACCGACACACACACATACACACATATACACACACACACGTACGCGCACATACATGAATACGCACACACACACACACACACACACACACACACACACACACACACACACACACACACACACACACACACACACACACACACACACACACACACACCTCGGAACTTGTGGCACAAGTATTGCATATATCTTCTAATCCTATTTCTGATTGTTGAAAAGTATCTAGAGTTTCAGTTTTTATTGTTTTTTAGACATGATATGTTTTTGGCTCGTTTTGGGAAATCAACATCTGACCTTAAGCCAATTTCATTTTCAACATTGTTTTCACTTAAAGAGCCTTTTAGCAAATATTTAGCGATGGCAAGCTGACGGCATTCATTTAAAGGAAGTACTCCTACCTCTCTATATGTTGCTATTGTTGTTCTAGTTATGTTATAGGTTGCAATTTTTATTCACGTTAACTTTTTTCTTCCGATTTCCATCCCAATCCTCCTTTTTCTCTTTTTCCCTTTTTTCATTTATACTTCTTCATCTTTTTCTCTCTCACTGTTTCTCTATCTCTTTATCTCCTTCAGTTGCCTGTGTATCCACCCCCTCTCCCTCCCTTCCTCCTTTACTACCCTGTTTATTTATTTTTGGTTGTCTAAAATCACTTATGTGTATAGACATTAAATTGAAGAACACACACACACACACACACACACACACACACACACACACACACACACACACACACACACACACACACACACATGAACACAAACACGCATATACATACTCATACACACATGCAAACACATGCGCACACACACAAGCAGAGAGAGAGAGAGAGAGAGAGAGAGAGAGAGAGAGAGAGAGAGAGAGGAGAGAGAGAGAGGCGGTTTTTGATTTTTACGTTTTCGTTGTAGGTGAAATAGTTTTTAAAATATATCTAATCGTACCAAAGAGCTGAAATATTTTTTTTTTCATTAGGAGTAACACTGAATGTGTTTAAGCCAACTAATTCAGTTTTAGCAAAGGCTGATGAGTAGCAATGAAAACACACCCACCCCTTCCATCCTCCCTCTAACAGGAGACAGACATTCGCAAAGAGGCATGACAGACTAATTCTGATGGACGGACCTCATAATATTTGACAGAGCGAATTTTTTTCTTCTGAATTCTCCCCTCTGTCAAACATTAGCCTGAACAGAGAGAGGAAAAAAATGAACAAAATCATGTTATAACACTATTATTTCATGAAAATGGGTAAACGTAATTTCAAGAATCATTTCTGGCCAAATTGCCCGGACTCTTCGCAAATCTGATCAGTAAACTTGATGAAGCAAAGCTATGATGCGTGAAATAGGGTTAGAGAAAAATGCTTCTGCATTTCATAATTGCGGGCTGATGGAATGCGTGAATCACCGGAGAACATGAATGGAAGACGATCATTGTGTTTGAATTAGCAGTGATGGAGATTTTGACGCTTATGGAGGTTTATTTCATTTAACGTATGCTAGATTGACAGATGAAATAGCCTGCAAGATGTAGATCATGTCAAATCTGTATTTATCGACTTTTATAGCTCATTAACTATTTATGTCATAGAATAATCACGAAGGTATTATTATTTTTCTTTCTTTCTTTCCTTTCTACGTTTTTTAAGACGTTTATATACAACTTTGCGAAAAATCAAGATTTGATTTTTCTTCAGCGAAGAAAAAAAAAAAACTTATTGTTTGCAAACCTTGTGACAATATCTCCGATCAGGTCTGCTGAATCAAACAGTTGGAGAATTTGCCAACGAAGCTGACAGTTGTCATTTCAAACCGCTTGTGGGATTGTTGTTTTTTCCGGCTTGAAACCCCCCTCTATCAACCAGCAGTAAATGGGCACCTGATTCTGTTCTGCGGAGGTATAAGGCGGAAGGTAGGGCTCCTCATTCCACCATGCCCTGTCAGACACAGTCAACCTTTGACAGTTCACTGCCCGGACGTCTGACAGGTTATGGGCTTTTTCATCACGTGGAGACGCCCTCTTTCTGCTCAGATATGAACATGATTTATGTGGAAAGACTTTTGCCGTTGCTAGTTATGAATATCACATGCGTGAAGTGGTAGGGTTGCAACTCTCTCTAGGATTTTGGTAATCGCCATTTTCGGTTTGGATCCCAGTCAATCTTCATGGGTAGGGGAGTTTCGGAAACCGTTGAGTTATATATTGAACATGTAGTGTTCCCCCCTGGGGAGGCATTGTATTTTCCATGGGAGGACTCCCTTGTTCCATTTGATAAAAAATTGAGGGGTGGGGTGGGGGGGGGTGGGGGGCTTTAGTTTGGGTTTTTCAATTTTTTTATGTCAACGGAGCGTATTTGTGTTTACTCCACCAAGCGGCAGACTAGGGTGTTCGTTGTCTGATTTTCCTTTCTCGTCTCACTTTGATCATCGCCTACGTACGACTCAGATTTACCTGAGACACCGTCTGAGATGCTTCGGTCCCCAAATCTCTCGGATGGTGATCCAACATACAAAGGTCCTCCTTTAAATTGCATTTGTTGTGGGTTGGAAATGCAAGCGCATGTGAGTGCCACAGAGAGTAAATGAACTTCAATTATGTGTGACATTTGTGCGGCCAGTTCTATATTTTGGGTCCTTTTGTTTATTGGTATGGGTGGTACTTATGACAGATAAGCTTGTGTTCACCTTCTCTCTTACCAGATAGCGTTATCCGTAACATACATACAGAAACCCGGAGAGTTTGTC
>JADBJO010001911.1:267242-274742 GCA_016801955.1 Conus betulinus | reverse complement strand
TGCCTCATGCCGACTTACAAGTGATTGCACCCCGTGTTATGCTGGTATTGAGGCTGTGACAGGGCAAACGAGGTGTGACTGTGTATGGAGAGCTAGAATAAAAAGCGAGGAGTAGTGCAATTGGGGACACGTAAAATAAGACAACAGTTCTGGCCATATTCCACTAAATTAAATTTGTACGTGAATATTACACTATGTAAAACACCAGAAAAACAGTTTCATCTGCGCTTGTACATTGCACAGACTTCTCCTCAAGTTGGTAAGAACTAAAGATGGCATCGAAACTGTCAACTGACAACACAGTCCCTACTTTTACAGACATGAAACGAAAACAGAAGAATCCTGTGTGACAAAACGGTTTAACCACGCCATAAATACCACAGGAAAGCAGGAGCGTCTACCGCACACTGTCAGAGCTGAGCTGTGGAACGCAGCACGAGGGAAACCAGATTGGTGAGGACGTGATGATCACAACATCCCAGGGAGGGCAGGAGTAACACAGTACTGCTTTCTCTGCCAGTGTCATTAGGACATGAGAGGTTAGGGTCATGGAACGGCTGTGTAAAACTGTCGGCACTGTCTGAGGGGCAGATAAACAGAACTGAAAAAAAAAAAACAGTAATTTGGTCTTTTCGTTCCTTGTGTGTGTGTGTGTGTGTGTGTGTGTGTGTGTGTGTGTGTGTGTGTGTGTGTGTGTGTGTGTGTGTGTGTGTGTGTGTGTGTGTGTGTGTGTGCGTGCGTGCGTGCGTGCGTGCGTGCGCGGTGCGTGCGTGTGTGCGTGCGTGCGTGCATGCGTGCGCGCGCGCGCGTGTGTGTGTGCGTGTGTGTGTGTGTGTTTTTCCCTCATTTCTTTTTTCTCTTGATTTTCTTTTTTCTGTTCTCAAGTTTCTTTCTTGCCTGAGTTCCTTCCTTTGTGACCCCAAGACATGCGATGTGTGTAGTAATCATTGTGGTTTTTTTTTCTATCAGTCTTGGTGATTACCATGGATTTCCTCTTTGGCCATTTCATGTGTTTTTTCTTTATTCTTTTTTCTTGCTTTCTTCCTTTCCTTTTTTTTTCTTGTGACATACAGCAGAATAACAAAGACAAAAAAAAAAAAATTGCACACAAAGTTTTGTGAAATCATTTCCTTGATACACAGCGGTAGGGACGAGGTGGTGGGGGTATTTAAGGATGCAGTCACTTATTATGCGTTCAGTAGTCAACATTTATCTGCATCTATTTTATAGATTACTATACATTGAGTTACTTGCATAGTAGGAGCTCACATGTTTACTTGAGTTCAAATTTCATTCATGTGTTGATTTGCTTTGCCGAATTCGTCTATGATTTTATAGGTAAACCTCAACATGGAAATTTGTTGTGATCGTGTTTGAGTACTGTAATTGAAAATACTTCACAAAGTCTCTTTTGTGCCCTCTTTCAACAAATATGTAATCTATGAAACTATTAATAACAGTAGACAGATGAAAATCTTTATTTGTAGGCCAAACAGAAGTGACACCTTGATTTCTTGAATCATCCACTAGCCTGATCATTCGCCCACTCAGTCATAACTGTACAGGGAGAGAGAGACAGGTAGATGAATAGACGGATAAGCTGATAGACTGATAGAAAGATAGATGGACAGATAGGTAGGTAGATAGATACGTAGATAAACAGAGAGAAGGACAGACAAACAGAGGATAGATAGAGTTATAAATAGATATTCAGACAGACAGAAAGATAAATAGACAGACAGACAGGCAGATAGGTAGATAGATAGAGAGAGATAGATAGATAGAGAGACAGACAGATAGATAGATAGATAGATAGATAGAGAGGAAAAAAAAAGATAGAATGACTACCCAAACTTATCTCAAGGGGAATGAAACAGGACTACTTACAAGCGTAGCTATCAACTGTCATTCATTCTACAGCCTTCTTTAGCACAACGGCTGGTTAGACACTGGATTCATGGCAAAGCACCGTTAGGCAATTTCTGGTGTCTGAATCAACGATGTATTCATCAGAGGGAGCTGATCACAGTGCTTGCGAAGGCATGGGAGTTGGTTGGGCAGTGGATGGCCTCTATGAAACCCCTCAAGAACCACCTTGTCCCTTTTCCCAAAATGGTCACACTGTCCCTGCTGGACCTTACGACTGCTGTCAGAAACATTGGCTCTAACAGGAGAAGCTTCACGTTTGAGTTCCTTTGTGAGATGCCTCTCAGTTTGTCAGATGTAAATGCTGTCAAACTTTGGAGATTCTGTTTTGTACAGCTGCTGCCTGGATTCTTCCACTTTGTCTGTCTTGTCTTTAGAAGCAACAAGCTGGTTTCTGATGATGTCGATGGCTTGGAATAGACCTCTCCCCCAATTCTGAGCTTTCTGCTGTGGACCTCTGTAACACCTCTTATACAGGGCATGATATTTTACCATCTGGAAGGAAAGTGGCGCTCAGCACACACACACACACACACACACACACACCACACACACACACACACACACACACACACACACACACACACACACACACACACACACAGAGAGAGAGAGAGAGAGAGAGAGAGAGAGAGAAGAGAAGAAAAAAGCCCTTACTGCTCCCTGCATGTCAGAATCAGACAGCACAGTGCATCAGCAGTTCTAGTCATCAGCGTCCTGCAATATAGAAAGGGTAAATATCTGCTGTCATCTTTTAAAGTTCCTTGAATGAACTGACCATGTCTGCAGCATGTGTGAATGACAGCAGGCGAGTTGGCAGAGAATGAACAAACTGAGAGAGAGAGAGAGAGAGAGAGAGAGAGAGAGAGAAGAGAGAGAGAGAGAGAAAGAGAGAGAGAATGAGAGAAAGGGAGAGAGAGAGAGAGAGAGAGAGAGAGAGAGAGAGAGAGGAGAGAGAGAGAGCAAGAGAGAGAAGAGAGAGAGAGAGAGAGAGAGAGAGAGAGAGAGAGAGAGAGAGGGAGAGAGAGAGGGAGATAGAGAGGGATTAAGAGAGAGAGAGGGATAGAGAGAGGGAGGGAGAGAGAGAGAGGGAGCGAGAGAGAGAGAGAGAGAGAGACAGAGTGAGAGGGAGAAAAGAGAGGGAGAGAGAGAGAGAGAGAGGGAGAAAGAGAGAGAGAGAGAGAGAGAGAGAGAGAGAGAGAGAGTTCAGAACATCTTTTGGCATCAATAAAAGCTAGATAAAATCAATCATCAGTCTGTTCTTATTTAAAACAAGGTTTATTTTCGAGCAGAGAAATGTTTTTTTTTTTTTTTTCAAATGCCTAACAATTAACGAAACCAGTTTTATGTTGACAGCTTATCTTCACCGCACTGATTTTTAAACGAAATAAAGGGACGCCAGTAATTCGTGTTCGTGTTGGAACATCCCGTCATTATGAAATATGAAAGCACGTAATGTTGCCATTTGGAAGTTTCGTATTCAGCACAACATTGAGCTGGATTTGATCGTTCCTTCATTTCAAACTTCCATTTCTTTAGAACAGAACTCGCGTAGTTAACACGATGTTGGACCTGATTGGAGTGTGACTTGATTTCAAACGTCCATCAACTTTTATCATTGCATTGCATCAAAATCGCAGCAGTGGGTATTATTTTGTCAGCAAAGCAATGGAGATTGGCATGCTATCAAATACTGAACGAGGAGCTAATACGGACAGACATTTAGTGTGCTGTGTTTTCCACAGTCGTGTGACGTTAGCAGCCACAAGCCATAGGTAGTTCAGTAGTTCACATTATGTGCTAGCCCATAGAACACTGTCAAATTCAATGTTCGTTAATACTTAAACTGCTTTCAGCTCTTTCAACAACAGTGCAAAAATGCCAAACTAAGACTAGCCAACCATTTCTATATCTCTACCGATTCAAGCCATGCTTTTCTGGAGACAAACACATCTAGGATAATGCTGGAGGAAGAGAAATTGAACAGTTTTATCTTTTCTTAAAATGAAATGTCGAAAGAATGTCTTCAAAAGGAGAGAAGTGATGGAAATGTGAAGAAGGGGTGATAAAAAGCGCTGGCGCTTCAGAGTACTGAATCTCGATAGTCATGGCTGTGAAAAGGTTAACATGATGTGGGTGAATATTATCCAGTGCATTTGACACTTGGTGGTTGCAATTGTAAACCTCCTAAACGTGTAACCAACACGAATTCAGCAATTTTATGGTGTGTAATCGGTCATCACTTGTTAGAAACTTCCTTCTTCCCCGGCTAGTCTGAAAAGGCTCCGTAAACAAGACTTAAGATTCATCACCATTTCTGACACGTTACGGTGCCGCGGCCAAGAGACTGACCATCAGTAATTAACCAGTGTAAGTGTATGCTGTTAAAAATTCAAAAATTAGTGTTCACGTACTCACTTCCATTTAGCTCAAACAAGATACTGAAGTTTTCAATCGCTGTTACACACAAGTAACACTCTCCAAGTCCAAACGTTGGAGCCTGTCCTTGTAAACAGTTTCCTGTGAATTCTGTAGAGTAAACTATATATAAACACACATTTCTGAAAGATATATCATTACACCACATTGCTGGAAACAATGTATTTCGTTCGGAATAAAACCCTGTGTGTTCAAAGCCAACTAGATCAGTTTCAGCTAAGAGAAATGAACAGCATGGATGCCTGTCCCCCCCTCCCCTTCCCACCCTCCACGAACATGAGACATACATTAGCGAAAAGGCACAACAAATTAATCTTGATGGATGCACCTCATAACATGTGAGGGAGCAGGGTTTTTTTCGCGTTCTCCCCTACTGTCGAACATTAGCTTGAACAGAGAAGAGAAAATGAACAAAATCATGTTATAACGTTATTATTTCATGGGATTTGGGCAAACGTAATTCTAAGAATAATTTCTGGCGAAATTGCCCGGACTCTTCACAAATCTGATTAATCAACGTGACAAAAACAAAGTCATGATGCATAAAATGGGGATTAGAAAATGGTGCTTCAATTCATGATTGTAGACTTGATAGAATGCATGAATCACCAGAGAAGATGGATGGAGGACACTAGGGGTGGTAGAATTGGCAGCGATGGCTATTTTGACTCTCGTGGAGGTTTATTTTAAATAGTTTACGCTCAATTAGTAAATGAAATAGCCTCCAAGATGTAGGTCATTTCAAATCTTTGTTCATCGACGTTTTGTAGTTTATGTAATCTATTTTATGGTTCATTATCTATTTACGTCATGTGATGATCACGAACAATTTAATCTCATAGCGCAACTTTCTTTCTTTCCTTTCTGTATTTTTTTGAAGTTGACAAGCGTTGTAAATATAGCACTGCAAATAGTCAAAGTTTGTTCTTCCTCGAGAAAGCTTAACATTGTTGTTGGGGAAACTCTGTGATAAGATTTCCAATCGGGTCAGCTGGAGAGAGGTTCATGCTCACATGGCTAGAGCGTCTGCCTGCACAGCTGACGGTCGTGAGTTCAGTCGCTCTGGGGTCGGATATTCTCGACTTGAAAACTCTCTGTCCACTGTGCAGTAAATGGATCCTGATTCAGGCCAGGAAAGCAAAAGGCGGCGGAAGGAAAGAAACTGGGTCCGCCTTTTTCATCAAACTGTGCCCTTGACACGGTGAACCTGGTAGTTCGCTGCCCTCACAGACAACAGGCTGTTGGAATATTATCTTCTAATGTTGTTTTAACCAGCTTAAGACCCCCCCCCCCCCCCCTTTTATATTAAATCCTAGTGTAAAAAACAGTTCCTTTGGAAAGATTTGGATTGGCTTTGAATATCACACATGTGAAGGGGGTACTGTAGAAATCCCCCAAAGCTTTTGTAATCGCCTCTTTTTTGTTTGGTTTGGACATTGGTGGGTGGGTAGTTACAGGAATCGTCGGGTTATGTTTTGGACATAGAGTGTTGGGTTATACATAGAGTTTTGGGTTATCTTTTGAATGTAGAGTGTTGGGTTATCTTTTAGACATGGGGTGCTGGTTATATTTTGGACATAGAGTGTTGGGTTATATTTTAGACCTAGAGTGTTGGTTATATTTTGGACCTAGAGTTTTGGGTTGTCTTTCAGACATAGAGTGTTGGGTTATATTTGGACACAGATTGTTGGGTTATGTTTTGGACATAGTGTTGGGTTATATTTTGGACATAGAATGTAGGGTTTTATTTTGGACATAGTGTGTTGGGTTATATTTTGGACATACAGTGTTGGGTTACATTTTGGACATACAGTGTTGGTTATCTTTTGGACATAGTGTGTTTGTTATATTTTGGACATGATGTGTTGGGTTATGTTTTAGACCTAGAGTGCTGGGTTATATTTTGGACATACAGTGTTGGTTATATTTGGACACAGAGTGTTGGGTTATATTTTGGACATAGAATCTCGGGTAATGTTTTAGACATAGTGTTGTTTTTATATTTTTGGACATAGAGTATTTGCTATATTTTGGGCATATTGTGTCGGGTTATATTTTTAGACCTAGAGTGTTCGTTGATATTTCGGACATACAGTGTTGGTTATATTTTGGACATAGAGTGTTGGGTTACAGTTTGAAGATGTAGTGTTGGTTTATGCTTTAGACATAGATGTTTGGGTTACATTTCAGGTACATAGTGTGTTAGGTTATGTTTGGGACATAAAGTGTTGAGTGACATTTTGGACATACAGAGTTTCACATGAGAGTGCTTCCTTTTCACTTAATGTTTTGATAAAATGGGGGTGAAAAAGGGGAGGAGGTTTTTTTTTACGTGGTTGAGTTTTTTTTTCCTCTTAAAGCTGAGGTGTATTTGCGTTTACTCCCCACCAAACGAATGTGTTCAGCTATTTTGTTTTCATTTTCCCTTCCGATATCTATAGGAACACTTTAGATATTGCTTGCACTCAGCTAGGATTTTCTTGTGACACCCTCCAGGATATTTTCATCCTCAGCGTTCTTGGACAATGATCAAACACACTAAGACTCTTCCTTGAACTGCTGTGTCCTGGAGTATTTCTTGCAGGCTGGAAGTGCAAAGGCGTGTGAGTTCAAGAATAATAATAACTGAACTTGAATTATGTGCATAACTTGTGCTGCCAGGTGCGTTTTGGTTCTATTATTTGTTTGTGTGAGTTATACTTGTGATGAGCATGCATTCTCCTTCTCTCTCTGACCAGAAAGCCTCATCCCTAACATGTATACACATACCCAGACACAAAACACACACACTCACATATACATACACACATTTACGGACACAAAGATGCATACATGCACAAACACCACCACACACCACACACACACACACACACACACACACACACACACACACACATCTACAAACACAAACACACATGCAGAGAGAGAGAGAGAGAGAGAGAGAGAGAGAGAGAGAGAGAGAGAGAGAGAGAGAGAGAGAGAGAGAGAGAGAGAGAGAGAGGGAGAGAGTAAAACCAAAATGAAAACGATGAAACGGAAACAAGAACAACGATGATAAAAAAAAGGCATGCAGAACATAAGCACGCCATTACTCAATGCATGAAGTACATCCAGCCTTTCAACACCGCACCCCAC
>JADBJO010001911.1:254742-259742 GCA_016801955.1 Conus betulinus | reverse complement strand
TCATACAGCTAGTACCTATGCAAAAAGATGTTACACTTACATCTGTTCAATTGTTTATTTGCTTACTGGTCCCTCAGGAAAATTATGTGTAAGGTAAAGAGCCCATGTTAATCAAATTTCATCAAAATAGAATGTGACAAAAGCAGAAATCCATGAAGTTTCCATGCACAGTGGAAGTGTATTGTTTTTAATGCACAGTGGCAGTAAATGCACAGTGGCAGTGTGTTTTTAATGGACAGTGGAAGTGTGTTGTTTTTAATGCACAGTGGCAGTGTGTTTTTAATGCACAGTGGAAGTGTGTTGTTTTTAATGCACAGTGGCAGTGTGTTTTGAACGCACAGTGGCAGTGTGTTTTTAATGCACAATGGCAGTGTGCTTTTTAATGCACAGTGGCAGTGTATTTTTTAATGCAAAGTGGCAGTGTGTTTTTAATGCACAATGGGAGTGTGTTTTTAATGCACAGTGGTAGTGTGTTTTATAATGCACAGTGGCGGTGTGTTTTTGAATGCACAGTGGCAGTGTGCTGTTATTGCACAGTGGCAGTGTATTGTTTTTTAATGCACAGTGGCAGTGTGCTTTTAATGCACAGTGGTAGTGTGTTTTAATGCACAGTGGCAGTGTGTTTTTAATGCACAGTGGTAGTGTGTTTTTTTAATGCACAGTGGCAGTGTGTTTTGAATGCACAGTGGTAGTGTGTTTTTAATGTACAGTGGTAGTGTGTTTTTAATGCACAGTGGAAGTGTATTGTTTTTAATGCACAGTGGCAATGTGGTTTTAATGCACAATGGCAGTGTGTTTTTGAATGCACAGTGGTAGTTTGTTTTTAATGCACAGTGGCAGTGTGTTTTTAATGCACAGTGGAAGTGTATTGTTTTTAATGCACAGTGGCAATGTGGTTTTAATGCACAGTGGCAGTGTGTTTTTTTAATGCACAGTGGCAGTGTATTGTTTTTAATGCACAGTGGTAGTGTATTGTTTTTAATGCACAGTGGTAGTGTGTTTTTAATGCACAGTGGCAGTGTGTTTTTAATGCATAATGGCCGTGTGTTTTTAATGCACAGTGGCAATGTGTTTTTTAATGTACAGTGGCAGTGTGTTCTTAATGTACAGTGGCAGTGTGTTTTAAATGCACAATGGCCGGGTGTTTTTAATGCACAGTGGCAGTGTGTTTTTAATGCATAGTGACAGCGTGATTTTAATGCACAATGGCAGTGTGTTTTTAATGCACAATGGCAGTGTGTTTTTAATGCACAATGGCAGTGTGTTATTAATGCACACTGGCAGTGTGTTTTCAGATCAGAAGGTGCATCCACTATCTCTTCAGATCTGTTCAGAAATATCATTACATATTTCATAAACAAAAAAACAAAAAACCAGAAGAATTGAAGTTTAGTGGAAAGACGAAATATGACCCAGAAACAAATTAATGAACTTTCGTGCAGATCCGAGATAAGGATTGAGATCAAGCAGCGGCCTTCATGATCTGTTCACAATATTGATCAAATAAGTACACCTCTTTTCTATTCAATATAAACACTTTGAAATTACTGTGTGTGAACTCACGGCTCTCCACACCGTAACATATTTACATTGACTACTGTAAGTTTGCAGTGATATTAACTTTGATAGTGTGTGTTTTGTAAGTCTTTACCCCCTGAAAAGTGTGCGGAAAGCAGCTCCTTTCATTCGTAGCAAATGCTACTCTGGTGGGATGATAATTTTATTTCTGCTGATTAACTGACCCAACGGTGAATCAAACACGTTTGAATTTTGCAGACATTTGTGCTCTCCTGCATAACTTTCTAGTTGTCACAGGTTTTGACCCTTTTAAGACACTAGATGATAAGTCTAAAGAAAGAAAAAAAAATGTTATGACCGTAATAAGCCGTGAGCAGTGAAATTATGACAGTTTTCATGACTTTGTTGTACTGTGCTTTTTGCAAAACAGTCTGATATAGACCTACAGTACGTGTGATGATCTCAGTAATACAGAAGCACAAAGTCATACGTCATGATTGTATGCTGTTTATGACTCTTAACTACCGTTTTCATGATGACCACGTTTGACCATTGTGCTATGCAAAAAACAAAAACAAACAAATAAACAAACAAAAAAAAACAAACCAAACCAAAACAAAACAACAACAACAAAAAAAAAAAAAACAAACAAGAAAAACCCCCAAACCAAACCAAACAATTATGAGCAGGATTGTCGATAATGATCTTTTGATATGAAAACTATACCACTGGTTTCTTGAAGAAAATATTTTTTTTTTTGCGAAGAGAATCACTCACCCTTGACTTTTGAATCTTGACAGTTCTGTAACAACGGCACTATATTCACACTACTTGGCTGCTACTGCTGTTGGTGGTTCCCCAACCCCGCCAAAACAACCCGAGTTAACTTGCATCATTGAAATGAGTGAGTAGAGAGCAGGGAAAAGGGTTGAGTTCATTCGGGATGGAAGGGTCATGAAACTACCTGGAAAGAGATACTATGGCATTTAAAGTGCGCCCGTAGGAGTGAGTGGAGGCGAAACGCACGGTTAAAGAAATGCAAATTGAATTGTCACAGCCCATTTTACTGTAGAAGCAACTGTGGCACCTGTGATTGCAAAGCATTTGCACCACAGGCGATGTTTACTCACTTATTTATTAACTTCATTGTGATGATAGTGTTAACTGTGTGATATAAAACTTCAAAAAGTTTATGGGATGTATTTTAGTTTCAGTTATGTAACTGGCAGCTTAACTAACGGCAATCGCCAAAATGTGTACCTTTCATACTACTAGCCTTTATTTGTGTGTGTGTGTGTGTGTGTGTGTGTATGTGTGTGTGTGTGTGTGTGTGTGTGTGTGTGTGTGTGTGTGCGTGCGTGCGTGCGTGCGTGCGTGCGTGTGTGTGTGTGTGTGTGTGTGAATTGTGTTTTTTTTACCGTTCCTTTCTGAGTGATTTGGCGTTCTTTTTTCAAATGATTTCGCTTTCCAAACCGTTCTTTGTTGAGTAAATCACCACTGTAAACACTGTAAAGTAAATGTTCTGAATGATTCTCTGTCATATGCTGTGAGCAGCACTTTCTTTGCGTAGTCTATATACAACCATTCTTAAACCGTTCTTTATTGTGTAAATTGCTGGTCGCAATAGTTCTATAAGAATAAATCGCAAATGTATTTTTTCACGAGAAATAACTCGTATCAATTGCATTTCTAAAGATTTGTTGGTCACAGAATTGAGGTTTTATACGTTCTGTGTTGTGCATACATCAATACAAACCACATGCAACCATTCAACCAAATTCATTTTTTGTGTTGCTAAGAATGTATATATCAATTAAACTGCTTCTTAGAGAAAGGACAAATGTGTGGAATTCGTTTTTCAGAAAACAGGCTACATGTATTCATTCGAGTGACGTCAAACGTTTTCTTTTTTTCGCCGTCTGTTGATAAAACTGCCACTGACACTTGAGCGGTGAAACTAAACAGCACTTGGTCACGTCACGACTAACTTTAAAAGTATTACTTTTGTAGAGTGAACGAACAGACAGCAATTTCATGTTAGGTCAAAATCCTTTAGAAAACTTGTAACCTTTCCCACTGCATAATGCAGGTTTTCCTTTTTCATTACAGACACTTTGCATCTCTCTCTCTCTCTCTCTCTCTCTCTCTCTCTCTCTATGTGTTACTCTGCAAGATCTCTGAGTTATCCAACTTGATCTTTGATTACAGGTTACTATTCTCTGCCTCATTTAAGGTTTATGTCCGATAACTATCATTTTTTTTTCCCTGTTTGCATGCTAAGGAAGTGAAAAAACAAGGGGGGGGGGGGGGGGGGGGGGGGGGGGGTTAACAAGTCAACAAGACGAAGAACTTAAAGAGATAGTCATACTTCCACAAACACAGTTCCGGACCGGTCTAGAACACCATCAACACTGTCGTCGACAATACTCTTTCATACATGCTTCCTTGTATCTCGGGTTCTTTACAGAAGACTTTTGTCCTTCAGCGTCTTAAATCGCAGTCATAAGATGTTACGAGTGTTTAGCACAGATAAACGGATAGTCGCTGATCCGTCAAATCAGCCCTCCGCGAAGCCTGCATCCCCGGGAGTTAAAACAAAACCACGCCAGAATGACTGTCCCCCCCCCTCCCCCGTTTTAGATTAACTCCCCCACCCCAAAACATTCAGTTTTATGTGTTAGTCATGACATGAGAAATAAACATTTAATATACATCCCCGTTCCCTCCCCCTCCCTCTCTGTCTGTCTGCCTATCTGTCCGTCTGTCTGTCTGTCTGTCTGTCTGTCTGTCTGTCTCTCTCTCTCTCTTCCCCCCCCCTTACTTTCTTTCAGTCTCTCGCTCACTCTCTCACTCTCCTTGCTTGTCTGTCTGCCTTTTTGCCTGTCTGTCTGTTTGTCTCTTTTAATCTCTCTCCCCTCTCTCTTTGCTTGTCTCTTGTCTGCCTGTCTAATTGTTTATCTATCTCAGTGTCTCTGTCTCTAGTGTCTCCCCCACTTCCCCTCTCTCTGTATGTCTATTTTTCCTTCTGTCTTTTACTCCCCCTTCTCTCTCTCTCTCTCCCTCTCTCTCTCCCTCTCTCTCTCTTCTCTCTCTCCCTCTCTGCATACTTCTAGTCAGCTTTGTTTACAATTATTAGTGTTTATCAAAGACAGATTGGATTATTAGGTTTTTATGTTAGCCTAAGATCTTTATCCTTGTCAAGTAAAGTTTTCAAGTGTTTTATGTGTCAAGTGTCTCTCTCTGCAGTGTGTGTGTGTGTGTGTGTGTGTGTGTGTGTGTGTGTGTGTGTGTGTGTGTGTGTGTGTGTATGTTGGGGGGGGGGGCAGTCCTGGCATAAGGCCAGAATGATCCCTCCCCTTCTATTTTTTAACTCCCCGGAGTCAATCTGTATTAACATTTCTTGATCGAAAGTAACTCCCCGGGAGTAAGTTTAGGCACTTGCGTATTTTAACTCCACCCCCAGGTGACTGTCTGCTCATCCT
>JADBJO010001911.1:234742-244742 GCA_016801955.1 Conus betulinus | reverse complement strand
AATTTCATTATGCAAAAACTACAATAACAGTTTTGTTGAAATTGGGTGAAAAGATGGAATATGAGATGAGCCAGAAAGAACGTAATGAAATTTTGGTGCAGATTCGAGGTGCTGAAATCCAGACTAAATGACGAAATTAGGGATCTGTTTACATAACTCATAAAAGTATCGTACATATTTCTATTAGACATGAACTCTGGTCTCCACAGAACAACGGAGTAATATTAAAGTGTTGTTGTGTAGTTTTATACGTTTATTTTCTAGAACATGAAATTACATAGATGTAAATCCATCCACTCGTATCAAGTAGTACCAGTGGGAAATGATTGTAATTTCATTGATCAACTGACCCCAGAGGGGGGATCTACGATTTTTAAAAAACTTCTGTGGAAATGTCTACTCTTCTACGTGCCTTTCTGGTTGTTACAGGTTTTGACCCTGTTAAAACATCAGGTAAGGGGTCGAAAGAAAAAAACGAAAAGAATAGAAAAGTATAACCGCAATAAGCCATGAGCAAAGAAAAACAGTTCATCATGGCAGTTATTGCCTGCCTTCATTATTGTTTTGTTTTGCAAGTGAGTATTTATATACTGACAGTGTGTGCATGCTCATACGTTTTAGTGGTATTTTCTTATCACGTACTGCTTTCATGATGATCACATTTGACTGCTGGTCTATGCCATAAAATAAGAAAAAGAGTAATTATGAACAATAGCATGCATTATTATTGTTATAAAGCGAAAAAACGATAACTATGCCAACTTTACGTACTGCTTTCATAATGTTCACATTTGATTGCTGTTTTATGCCATAAAGTAAGAAAAAGAGCAATTATGAACAACAGCATGCATTATTATTGTTATAAAGCGGAAATGATAACTATGCCAACTTTGTCAGAGAAAATGGGTATTTTTGCAAAGAAATCAGTTATCATTGTCTTTTGAATCTTGTCAACTACCGTAACAATGGCGCTATGGAAACACTACTGGGCTGGTGCTGGTGTTGGTTGCCCTAGCCCAGCCCAGGTGAATGAGTTGACCTACACCATTCAAATGAGTGAGTAGAGGGCAGGAAAAAGGGTCGAGTTCACTCTCTGGATGAAAGGCTTATGGAACTATTTGAAAAAGTCACGGTGGCGTTTAAAGTGTAAATTACCATTACAATCGTCAGCCATGTAAATTAATGTTACCATGTAAATTAATGTGAGAAATAATTCTGTTATATGAAACGTCGCTCTAAGCAGCACGTTATCGTGCAAATCACCACTACAAGCATTTATCACGTATATTCTGTCGTTCCATTATCGTTCTGTATTGTGTACATGGCTGTTTTCAATGCTTCTTTGAGGTATGAATTGCAACAGTATCTTTTCTTTTTTTAAGAAAAGTAAATCGTATCAATTGAAGTCTAAAGCTTTTGGGGGGTCACAGAATAGCGGTTCTAACCGTTCATTGTTGTGTATACAACGTCCGACAGACATGCAATCATTCCATCAAACAATGCGCATAGTAATGGCACTACTTTTTAACCTGCTTCTTGGAGTGAGAGCAAACTTATAGACGTATTTGTGGCTTGTTTCTGGAGAGCAAGTCATATGAATTCGTTCGAGTGACGTCAAACGTTTGTTTCTCCGTCTGTTCATAAAACTGTCACTGAGACTGGAGTGGTGAAAGTAAGCAGCACTTAGGCGCGTCACAAGGAGCTTCAATATATGACTTTGGTAAAGTGAACGAACAGGGCGGCAGTTTCACATGAGGCCAAAATCCTTTCAAAACTGTAGTCTTTCCCAATGAATTATGCAGGTTTTTCTTTTTCGTTACAGAGACATTCCATTTCTCTCTCTCTCTCTCTCTCTCTCTCTCTCTCTCTCTCTCTCTCTCTCTCTCTCTCTCTTTTTTTTTCTCTGTCTGTCTGTCTGTCTGTCTGTCTGTCTGTCTCTCTCTCTCTCTCTCTCTCTGTCTCTCTCTCTCTCTCTCTCTCTCTCTCTCTTCTCTTTAACTCCAACCTTCACCATTAGAGGGTAGTACGCGACTGTAATTACCCTCATCATTGAGGAAACCACATTCTGGATTCATGAACTAAGAGCAATGTCCGTTAACATTTTTTTGTTTTTGTTTCCAAAGTAAGGGAATAAATACAAGGGGGGGGGGGGGGGGGGGGGGGGGGGGGGGGGGGGGGGGGGGGGGGGGAGTTAACTAACAAAACAAAGCAACTTCAGATGAAACACACTCTCACACATACACAGTTTAGGGCAGAATTTAGAATCCCATCAATACTATCGTCAAGAAAGAAAAGAGGTACTGCTACAGACGCAGACAAACAGATTACAGGACAAAACAATGAATTTAGACCTCTTGGGTCTTCTTGAGGCAAAAACAAATAACATTTAGGACAGTGAAAACGAAGAATGAGAAACCACTAACCTCATATTCGGTCAAAATGGCTGTTGGATGTCTTCTCATATTCGATGCATTTTGCGCCGAATATGAGAAGATAAGTGTTTCTCGTTCTTGGTGTTTTCTGTCCCAAATATTATTTGTTTTTGCCTGAAGAAGACCATAGAGGTCGAAATGCATTGTGTTTTGTCCTGTAATCTGTTGGTCTGTCGTCTTTGACGGTAACTAACCCCTTTCTGTCTAAATTTTGCTTCATTTTTCCGCCCTCAGTCGCTTCGTTTTGAAATTAGCATCAACAGTTTTTTTCTTGCATGCTTCCTTGCAGCTAGGGTATTTTCCCCATAAAAGGATGTTTCTCTATCACCAACCTAAATCTAAGTCATAAAATGTTATCAGTGTTGTAGAGCAAAAAAGCGGATTGTCAAAGCCAGTCCATTCCGGATGGATGGGATTTATGGTGGAACCGCTCACGGCAGGCGATCCGGATCAGCAAAGGGGATTAAAAGGAGCCATTCCTTCGGAACGGGAAGAGCGTGTGTAGTTACAGAACAGGGCCTTCAGTATCTGGCGAACCACTCAATAGCCAGTGGAATTGGATACACACTATCCCGTCATAAGCCTCTGTCTAGAGACCTTGTTTTATTTTTTTGTCTTTTTCCATTGGAATTTGGAAATGAGGAGACGTCAGAAGAGAAAACCCTAGCATTATCTTACAAGGATTGAAGAGCGTAAACAGAATAACTTGACCGCCAAACGAAAGAACAAAACAAGTTACAAAACAAAAGGACCTACAGCGCCTTTCGAACTATTGGGTCCTCCTCAGTCATTACAAACAACATTCAAAAGAATGAAAATAAAGAACAATCAGATATATGATTGTCGTTTCGTCATTGTGTTTGTTTATTTGAATGTTATTTGTCCTGCATGAAGAAGACCCAATACGTTGAAACGCGTTGTTTTTAATTCGTAATTTGTCGGTTCTATCCTTTGTTGACCTAGTAATTTCTTTTTGCTTTTGTTTTAAATTTCACCAACAGTCACCCCACTTTGAAAATAAAAAGAAATCGTTTGTTGTGTTAAAACATGATTTCAGCAGTTTGGGGAAAGAATCAAATGTGTGAAATTGTGAAGAATTTTCTGTCACACACACACACACACACACACACACACACACACACACACACACACACACACACACACACACACACACACACACACACACACACACACAGACACAGACACAGACAGACAGACAGACAGACAGACAGACACACACACACACACACACACACACACACACACACACACACACACACACACACCCCCTGATTGAAGTCTGAATCCCATTTCCCACCCAAATACGGTGCACCTGAACCTGCTCAACTGGCAGGGGGTGGAAAAAGGGGTGAAGGGGAATCTGGCCAAACAGTGGCTCAGCAGATATTGGCACTGGACCTGAATGATCGCCAGTCGGGGCGTGTGCATCCCTTGAACTCTACTCAGAGATCAACTAGGTTCGAAGCCCGATCGGTAATGACCGAAAAAACCGACATTCCCCCAAAACTGAACCCCACATGCGATTAACACACACACACACACACACACACAAAAGCAAAAACAAAACAAAAACAACAACAACAACAAAACAAACAACAAAAAAAAAAACATACAAAAAAAAAAACACATCTTCTTCCCTACTTCCTCCAAATAGAATGATGGTAACCAATATTTGACTGTGCGTGTGATTGCATACGTGCGTGTGTGCGTGCATGCATGCGGTTGTGTGTGTGTGTGTGTGTGTGTGTGTGTGTGTGTGCGTGCGTGCGTGCGTGCGTGCGTGCGTGCGTGCGTGCGTGCGCGCGTGCGTGCGTGTGTGTGTGTGTATTTGAGAGAGAGAGAGAGAGAGAGAGAGAGAGAGAGAGAGAGAGAGAGAGAGAGGGTATAAACACCTTACCGTTCCTTTCATCTAATTTAATTTTTTTCAAAACATAGATAGTTCATAAATACTTTCTGATGAACAATTAGGCCGTTTGTAATTAAGTGTGCATCCCCTGAAATTTTACTTCATATTGTCTTAAAAATTCCAAATAATGGGATTATTTTGGGAATAATCGGTTGTTGGGCAGAGAGAGAGAGAGAGAGAGAGAGAGAGAGAGAGAGAGAGAGAGAGAGAGAGAGAGAGAGAGAATTGAACCAAACAGTAATATTTGCTTAAAGTTTAAAACAGAAGAGAAAATATGACAAATTAAGCAAATTCACTCCAAAAATGTCCTCGGCTTTCTTTCTGTGTCATCAACTTATTATCCAGTCAAGAATCCTCTAACGCAGTTTTGCGACACGTCTCTGTAGAAAATGGAGGGTGGAAGCACGATTTCCAAATGTCTGCTGAAAAGAAATAGCTGTCTCTTCTGACGACCTGCCAGTAGAAGTCTGTCTCTATCTTAATCTCTTTCTCTCTTCTTGTCTGTCTGTGTCTCTCTTTCACGTCCTTTCCCGCCCTTTCTCGGCCTCCCTCCCCCCCCCCCGTCTCTCTCTGGTCTCTGTCTGTCTGTCTGCCTGTCCGTCCGTCTGACTGTCTGTCTCAAAGTCTTTTTAACTCCTCCTGCCTTTCTTTTTCTGTCCGCTGATCTATATTTGTCAGTGTGTCAGTGAGTCAGTCTGTCTGTCTGTCTGTCTCAGTCTTTCTCTCTGCTTGATTATCTCTCTGCGTTGTTCATTCTGTCTTTCTCTCCCTCCCGCCCTGTCTCTCAATCTGTCTCTGTTTTCTCTGCTTTGCCTTCTACATGTTCTCCTTCAGTTCACCTATCCAGTCTTGATGTTCACCCAAGCCACCAATCCCATCTGACTATTCTCCAGTTCCCGCACTATATGTCTACCCTTATCCCCGTTCCCCTACCTTCCCTTTCCACCCCTTTCTCGTATATCATTCCCTTTTTACCGCTGCTTCGTTTTGCTCCAGAGGCTCAACATGATTTATATACAGATGTCAAATATTTCTTTTTCACTTGGACAAGATTTTATGTAGGTCACCTGTTCGGCAATGCCTGTGAGAAGTTACTTGAGAACTTATCACATACACGCCGTAATCTTTCATGTTGTTTTCCCGAAGACCCAGAGGACAGCACAATAACCCCCCCTCTCTCTCTCTCTCTCTCTCTCTCTGTATTTGCGCGCCAGCGCGCATGCGAATGTGTACAAGCGAGAGAGAGAGAGAGAGAGAGAGAGAGAGAGAGAATGTACTAATTTCTTACTGGAGTTAATATGGTTTATAACGATTTACTGATCGACATTCAGTGCATTCGTAACTCTGCGTGTAGCGTCTGCAATAGATCTCCTACTGTTCTAAGGATTTCAAATGAAGGAAATTTCAGACAAGTGGCGATAAAGAAAAAAAAAATTAGAAAGAAAAGAAAAGAAACAACAATATTTCGCTCGAATTTCATATAAAATAGACACACGTTGCATTTAGTTTTTTTCCCCCTCAAGAACTTCATCGAACTTTCTTGCCGTGGGAGGAGGTAAGAGAAGGGAGGTGTGTGTGTGTGTGTGTGGGGGGGGGGGGGGGGAGGGGTGAGGTGGGCGTCGGAGTTAAGGTGGGGACTGGCATCAGCTGAATAATGGGGAAGGGAAGGAGATGTCTTTGCAGGACACCACACACCAGACCATCCATTGACGACAATTATCACTTAGTCGCAGAGCTGCAATGAGTGCGTGTCCTCCTCCAGAAGGTGTCCCCAGGTCCATCCAACGACAGTTACCGAACGCTTGCCGACACCGGTGAGTGACTCGAACTCACTGTAGGCATAGACCTGGAGAGGAAATCTAAGCTGACGTCTTCGAAAAATTTGATTTATCATAAGGATGGGCATGATTTTGCGATGTTGGTGTAGGAATGTGCACAACACTCAAAAAAGACGCCTCCACAATGTGGATGAAACTCGTCTGTGTGGTTGCAGTCTCCCCAACTCGCCCCATACCACACAGATGAAAAATCCCAAATAAGTGCCTTTGATGGACTCGAACCCACAACACCCGAGCTGCAAAACTGAGAACGCTAACTACTGCACTATGGTGGCTGGCGTGTGTGTGTGTTTTTAAGTGAGAGAGAGGCGGCTGAATTTGTCTTATTGAACGGGCCCCAGTCCTCTTCTTAGTAGATCTGTTTCGGGAAAATCTAGATGGAGTGACAAAGACTGCTATTTCTGATATTTAATGCAGGAGAATGTCGCTCAAACACTCGCAGTGAGTCCTTTTCCTTCTGGTAAGCGTATCTATGGCTGGCTGTTTACGGGCTTGCTGGTCCCATTGCTAAAGGAAAAGAACTCATTTTGATTGCGACAGAGGCAGTGACATGAACTCATAGGACCAAAACTAGCGTGTCCTAACACTCATCACCACGCCGAGATTTGGGCAACCCTGATCAGGCTGCACACACACGTTCTTCAATGCATGAGCAAAGTTTCACCTGGACTGTTAATGCAAGCTGCGCAGTGTTTAAAGAAGTTTGGTCGTCCCCCCACCCCCTCGCAACCTTCCCTCAATCACCTCCCCGCTATCCCTACCTCCTTTCTCACATACTTCGGAGCATTGTTTGTTCCCTGTGGCGAAGCCACGCAGATTCATAAAACTGTCATGGCGTCATCTGTGAAAAGTACTGACTCGCCAAGGGAAATTTTTTTTTAATGCAGACCAAGATGGTGTGTGTGTGTGTGTGTGTGTTGAGAGAGTGTGGATGGGCTTGGTTTTGGGTACAATGATTTGACAGTCTTTTCAGTTATACTTTACAAGCAGTTACATGTAATCATTGTTCTAATTTTGAGTTAATCAGGCCAGGTAACAGGAAAAAAAAAACCCATCATAATTACTATTATGACCGCCACCACCACCTATTCAGTACCAGAATCACCATCATCAACAATGATGACGACACCATCTAGCAGAGGATGAAAACTTGAGGATTAGGGAAGGAAGAGGAGTGCAGGATAAATTACAACAAACGAAATTAACTCACACATATGGATATTGACAGTTATATAACATAACTATTTTTGGTTTATGAAGACACAGTAATGACTGCACATAATTCAAAAGGATTTTTCTCCCTTTAGGTCGAAGATTAAGCGGCTTTTGAATGGAAAGAAGGTATCTTAGAAACTAGATTGTTTAAACCTCATCTTTGTTCTGAACTTTCCCATTTTTCCTTGTAAGTATTAACGTAACCGTTTCGCTTTGTTTGCTAATTTTCTTGCGACAGTGATGCAGAGCCAATGACATTCAACTGTTGATCAGCTTTGCAAAGATAATTTTCAAGTTCACCTGTTGGTGAGCTTTCAAAGCCCATTTTTAAGGACAAACGCTGGGAAGGAGAGGAACTGAGCACAATAACAAATCAGAAATGATGATGATTGCTACATAAGACATAAGAACACATCGATATGTAATCCAGAACACAGACGTAGGGAACACAAAGTTAAATCACGAATTTCAAACATAAAGCACAACAGTGTAGTTATCACAATGTGTCACCAAGATTTCAGTTGTTGACCGCTGTGCTGTCTTTTGACATATTTCCTGAAGATCTTCAGGTTGTCATTCAAATTCCTTGACCTGTCCATCTAATGCGCCAGCCTCTCTTTCTGAAAGAGAGAGAGAGAGAGAGAGAGAGAGAGAGAGAGAGCTGGAAAAAAAGGAAGGTGAAGGAGAATCTTTTTCATTCCGAAACGGACAGGCAGCCGTAGAGACGATGACATTTGCTGACCTGTTCATGAAAAAGCCACTCACTGAACGGCAGAACAGACATCTGTCAAGGTGCCAGAAAAGAACTTGGTGGAGGGAGGGGGAGGACTGAAAGAAGGCTTTTACCGAGATGGAGCTCCGTGAAACGAAGCTCTAACATCTTGTGGCCTTATGCTTTATTGACAGCGGGGTTTTTGACTGAAGACATACGCATGGCAGATTGTCACCTTTGACCTCAACATCGAGAAAAATAATATGTGACAGAGCGTAGCCGGATTTAATATGCTGTGTTTGACAAGAGATATCTTTTGTTATGTTTTCTTACAAATTATGAGTAAAACATCTTGTAATGTCTTGTCTCGTCTTAATGCGTTGTGTTTGACTAGAAACTTCTTCATAATATCAATCAGTTGGAGTCTTCTGTTGTGCTTTGTGTGATCTAATATTGTGACTTACTTGCCTTACACGTTTTTTCCACTGCAAATTTCGGTATAAAAAATCTGGATTAACATGAATTGGAAGACAGTGTCGCCACAGGCAAGGGTGAGGAAGGAGGGGGAAGGAACTGTAGAGGAAGGGAGAGGACTGGGTGGAGGGAGGAAGGGAAGAGTGTTAACCTGACCACTCCACCTGCATGAGCGCTTACTTTGTTGGCAGGGCATTGCAGTCTCAGCAATGCTGAAGGAACAGAGCAGTATAAAAACAAAATGTCTGGTCCATATAGCTGGGGTAGGTGAAACAGTTTCCTGGGGGAATAAGCGTGCTTCTTGTGTGACCTACTTTTGTAGGTCATTCATGTATGCTATCATTCCATGACATCGTTGACGTGGCGAAGTAAGTTATGCATCAGAACCAATGAACCATTGTGCTGGCCATGCCCAGCTTGGAAATCAGATTGCAGGCGGCAGGTGCACAGATCTGCTCTAATGTTTTAATAAGGTAAAAGGTTCGTGCAGAATCAATTTATTTCAAGTCCAATTTACATGCCAGATGAGAGGTAGAAGGCGAAAGGATCGCTGACCAAGGCCAGTCTGTAGCACTTCACTGACAGTTCATGTTGTGCACTAGTGGGGCAGTCGGTGGTGTATAATTACGATGGTTCTCCCTACCAATCAGAGAACTTTACTATTTTTGGCGCGTGAAGGAAGAGATAGTGGCTGAACATTCCCCCTCCCTTTCCCTAAATCTTTTTGACAGCTATATAGATACTGGACTGACACGTGTTATCAGTCATATCAAGGTTCTACAGAACTAAATAGTGTAGTATGGAATATAAATGTGCTACGCTTCCAAAACGAGGTGTATTGAATAACAAATGTAAGATCGACAAGTGTCACGTGTGCTAAGTAGAAGAAAACTCTTTCACGCCAATCTTCAACGAAGCTCTGCCTACAGCATAGTCATAGTCATCGAACTCAATGTTCGTGGTGAAACAAACCGATCTTGCGATGCAAACGGGCTGTGTATCCCATCTTGACGACAGAAAGAGGAGACGACCTCTGATCGATCAGACTGCCAGAATATCATCTTCATCTCCAGACAGACAGACAGATTGACAGACAGTTGAAAGCAAATGACGTTTTCCATTCCGAGACATTTGAGAGAGAGAGAGAGAGAGAGAGAGAGAGAGAGAGAGAGAGAGAGAGAGAGTGAGTGAGAGAGAGTGTTAATGTTGAGGAGGGGGCTTAACAGGTGAGTGGGACGAGAGGAATGAGGGCTTTTATCGTGATCGGGCTCTTAATCTGATAGAGTACTGGGAACTCTTACACACGCGTTCCTGTGATTGACTGCTGAGTCCGCTTGCAGATTCATGAGGGATATGTCTGCCAGTGAGGGATATGCTTGTGGTTGAAAGGTCTCTCTATCAT
>JADBJO010001911.1:227242-229742 GCA_016801955.1 Conus betulinus | reverse complement strand
AGGGGCCGGGGCTGAAATCTCATCGACCAGGAATGCAGAGCATCTTCTTCATCCCCAGACAGTCAGACAGACAGATCGGCAGATAACTGAAGCAAATGACGTTTTCCATTCTGCGAGTATTGATGACAAAAGATGCGAGCGGAATTACAACGCGCACATCCTTGTGTGTGTGTGGTGTGTATGTGTGTGTGTGTGTGTGTGTGTGTGTGTGTGTGTGTGTGTGTGTGTGTGTGTGTGTGTGTGTGTGTGTGTGTGTGTGTGTGTTGTGTGTGTGTGTGTGTGTGTGTGTGTGTGTGTGTGTGTGTGTGTGTGTGTGTGTGTGTGTGTGTATGTGTGTCTTTGTGTGTGTGTGTGTGTGTGTGTGTGTGTGTGGTGTGTGTGTGTGTGTGTGTGTGTGTGTGTGTGTGTGTGTGTGTGTGTGTGTGTGTGTGTGTGTGTGTGTGTGTGTGTGTGTGTGTGTGTGTGTGTGTGTGTGTGTGTGTGTGTGTGGTGTGTGTGTGTGTGTGTGTGTGTGTGTGTGTGTGTGTGTGTGTGTGTGTGTGTGTGAGAGAGAGAGAGAGAGAGAGAGAGAGAGAGAGAGAGAGAGAGAGAGAGAGGTGGTTAAAGAGGAGAGTGGGATGATAGGAATGAAAACTTTTTTCGTGTTCAAAAATTTTTGATCTGGTGAAGAGCGGAGAATTCTTTAATACGCCTTCTTAAAAACTGACTTTTGAACTCAGGCGTAGACTCATTAGGGCTATATCTGCTAGTGAGGGATATGCCCGTCGTTGAAGGATATGTTCATCATTGTGGGATATGTCTGCTAGTGAGAGATATGTCCGTCGTTGAAGGATATGTTCATCATTGGGGGATATGTCTGTCACTGAGGGGGAGAGGGATATGTCGGACACTGAAGATATGCATGTCATTGACGGTGGTGTCTGTCATCGCTGTTGTTGAGGAATATGTGTATCATTGAGGGATATAACTGTTGTTAAGGGGGTTTTCTGTCAGCAAAGGAGATGTGTCTGGCATTGAGATATCTGTCTTTCTTCGAGGGATAGCTCTGTCTTTGAAGAACATGTCTGCCATTGAAAGAAAACCCCTTTCAAATTAAACACTTTACTTTCGAAAGAATCAGTTTAATCAGCCTTCTTCACTTGTTTGTATGGATTTTCTGATGCGTTGTTAAAATCTTTGCTGCCTTCCCTCCATCTTTACACCCCCTCTCCCCACTTCCGTTTGTACTCTATACCCACCCCCTCTACTTTCCCCTTCAGAAATTCCTTGTGGGTGATGGGATCAAGCTCACTTCTAATCTTCGTCCGATGCACTCACTTTCCCCCCTCTCTCACTATCTGCCCCCTCCAGCTTCATATTCCTGAGTCGCTCTCACGTTATCCTCTGTCACATCAACATTATCATTTGTTCCTGAGTCGCTCTCACGTTATCCACTGTCACATCAACATTATCATTTGTTCCTGAGTCGCTCTCACGTTATCCACTGTCACATCAACATTATCATTTGTTCCTGAGTCGCTCTCACGTTATCCACTGTCACATCAACATTATCATTTGTTCCTGAGTCGCCCTCACGTTATCATCTGTCACATGAACATTATCATTTGTACCTGAGTCGCCCTCACCTTATCCTCTGTCACATCAACATTATGATTCTTACTCCGGCTGCGGTCTGTGGAGAAATGTTTATCGCAGTTCTTTATATCTCATATTGGTGACGTCTGAGGAGAGTATAGTTGTCGAAATGAACTTATCTGTTTTGTAGTGTGTATAAAATAAGCATTACTTATAGACTCTGTGTGTGTGTGTGTGTGTGTGTGTGTGTGTGTGTGTGTGTGTGTGTGTGTGTGTGTGGTGTGTGTGTATGTACAACTTTGAGTTAATCTGACAATAAATTGGTTTCAGTCAGTCAGTGTGTGTGCGTGTGGATGTGTGTGTGTGTGTGTGTGTGTGTGTGTGTGTGTGTGTGTGTGTGTGTGCGTGCGTGTGTGTGTGTGTGCGTGTGTGTGTGTGTGTGTGTGTTTTGTGTGGTGTGTGTGTGTGTGTGTGTATTTTGGCGTCTACTTAATCATGTATCAGTCTCTTTCAGTGTTCAACAGTCAGTTACAGTTGTGTTACTTACTCGCCCACGCCCACTCAGGTACTGAGGCAGACCACAAACAAACTCGGCTATTTCTCGAGATACATACACACTGTCACGAACACCAGAATGTTCAGGGCGATCTTTGGCATGCACACACATGCGTCCATTCCTAATCCCACCACTATGCTTCACAGCTCTTGCACCCCGTCGCCGCCCTGTAAAAGCCAAAACAATTTACCTGTGTGGACTCAGCTTTGCTTGGAGAGCCTCTGTGCCTAAGAGAAACACATCCCCCTCCCCCTCATATACTGTCTGGATGTTATTTTTTTCCCCCTGCTTTGCTTTTTGTTCTGGTTCCCTGAGCGTAGTCTCAGCTGCAAACACTTGCGCTGAAGTGGTTAGAGCGTTCAGCTGTGG
>JADBJO010001911.1:209742-214742 GCA_016801955.1 Conus betulinus | reverse complement strand
GATCGAGCAACGCCTACCCCCTCCCCCCCCCCCCCCCCCCCCCCCCCCCCCCCCCCCCCCCCAGGTTCCCTCGTCTTGCCACGGAAAAAAAAAAGGCAGTTGGTGAACAGGAATGCTTCCTTTTTACGCAATAGGGAATGACGCAGATGCCCTAGGGGACGGCTGTCGCAGTATGGGCAAGATGAAGAGCGTCATCAGTGACCCCCATGGGGGATTTTTTTTTGTTTCTTCTGAAGGACGTTTTGAACAACCGGGGGTGTTGAAAGCGGACAGAAAATTCTGACGTGTGCCATGCAGAGAGAAAAGACAAAAAACAACGTTTGTCTTTCTACGCTGCTCAACATAAAGACGTGCAAATTTTGTTTTCATGTGAGAATACTTTCTTGTTTATGGAAATCATACTGGCTCCAAAGTTTGAACTTTGACAGTTTATCTGAGCCTACATACTTTGAAAGTTGTAGTATTTTGCTGTTGAGTATAAATGCAGAGAATTGTTATAAACTCAGTGAAGTTGTTGTTGTCCGACAATACGTACTCCATTTTTTTTTCTCTTCGGTGTGATTTTACTCCTGAGTGTCAAGTACTTAAACCGAAACGGACTGAGCAAACGCTTGCTCTAACTGACAATTGACAGAATGACTTATAGCTTATACATGCTGAATCGAAATATATGTTATAACGTTAAACACACACTGACGTACATTTCTGCTGTTTTCACTGGTCAATTTTGGCGGATCATGGAATAGTATACATGTGAAAGGTTTTTTAACTCATGAAAGTCAGGCAATCCTGTAGCTTTTTCTGCAGGCCTGTGTCATGACTCACTATCTAAAGTTAATCAGCAAAAGGAGAAATGAATTTGGGGGGAAAAATGATTCAGCATGGACACAAATCAATGTATCTTCAATCACAATCTCCTTTAACCCGTTCCAGACGCGAAATCATCACCTGTTAAAATATTTGACTTATGTTAATCAAATTCGCATGACCTCCACTGGCAATTAGATCGCCATGTACTTTGATCCACATGTAGACAAACACTTTTTTCTCTTGAATGATTCTTAGTAGAAGGAACAAAATAAATATTGAATTACAGCAAATCCGAAATATTCTGTTTTCCCGTATACTCATAACATGACGCATGGCTTGCCTTTTCTATCCTCTTTCAGACCCTTCTGATTTGCGAAACCAGTTTCCCCCAAATCAATGAAACTGCAGGAGGCCTGTGGTTAAAGCTGACCTCTGACACCTTCCACACAACCTCACCAACATTGCCCAGACTCCCAAAGGTCTGGGCGTCCATTTTGTGATTGCGTCAAAGGAGGGAATCATTATCTCATTCCGAGAGTATCCCTATCCCATTCTCTCACGCTGCCTCTCTGCTATGGTAATTTTGGTGCGTTTTTTTTTTCTCGTTGGAACAATGCAAAAGTTTTCCTGAAAATGGTGCTGTCTGAGCTAGATTCTTTTTGCGGCTTTTTCACGGTTTTTATTCCAACATATATGCTTATGTAATGATTAAAGGGCAATTATTTATGAGTTATAACAACTACCATTTGTGAAGAGCACCGAAAAGAACGTCCTCCCTGATCATGGGACCAACTCACTCTGTGTGTGTGTGTGTGTGTGTGTGTGTGTGTGTGTGTGTGTGTGTGTGAGAGAGAGAGAGAGAGAGAGAGAGAGAGAGAGAGACAGAGAGAGAGAGAGAGAGAGAGAGAGAGAGAGAGAGAGAGAGAGAGAGATAGTGTATGTGTGTGTGTGTGTGTGTGTGTGTGTGTGTGTGTGTGTGAGAGAGAGAGAGAGAGAGAGAGAGAGAGAGAGAGAGAGAGAGAGAGAGAGAGAGAGAGAGAGAGAGAGAGAGAGAGTGTAGAATGTGGATGAGAGGTGTCAGCATACATGAATACGGGGGTTTATGAGGAAGGCGTAATGTAAAGGAGGTAAGAAGCATAAGACTCGGAAAAAAAAGATAAGTTATAGTTCTTGTGGAAGTCAACTCTCGAGTATTCCATGCCCCTGACTAGGAGACCGCAGAGCAGATGTTTGCAATGCTGTTTAAAAATGGACGTGTGCCAGACACTTTTCCTCACTCTCCCTAATGCTTTTTGACAGATACTGTTTGCTCAGAGACACAGCACTGTTTATTACGATATTGGAGGCTGACGTTTGTCAGACGTTTATACTTCAACGATGATGTGTTGTTAATGGCCGCACACCTGTCGGCTGTTGCTGAAATAGATGGAACTTCCTTAAATGTTTGTATTGTTTATTAATCAAGTAGTTAATTCTTTGGAAAAAAAAATGAGTATGATAGTCCCCCTCCCCTCCCTTAAAACAAATAAAACACACACACACACACACACACACACACACACACACACACACACACACACACACACACACACACCAAAATCGACCAGCCCCCTCTTCCAAAGGAAAAAACATACGCAGCCAGAAAAGAAACCATAGACAGCTGACGTTTTACCAGAGAGACAGACATACAGAAACACACAGACACAGACACACACACTCACGTACACGCCCCCCCCCCCCCCCCCCACGTATGCGCGCGCGCACACACACACACACACACACACACACACACACACACACACACACACACACACACACACACACACTCTTACACACACATGCAGACCACCATTTAAGCCAGACCTGTCGTAAGATCTGGAAATCCGTTACGAACTCGTTGACTGGGTCAGAGGAAATGAGAGAAACAGGAGGAAGGAGAGGGATTGAAGAGTATGGCACTGTGGTAAGAGGTTGTAAAGCAGGAAAGAGTGTGCCTTGTTGCTGTCACGATTGTTCAGAGGACGAGCCGGCGAGGAAGCGTTTACACTCTTCATGTCTCAAACCATCTCTCATTTCCTATCAATGCCACCCCCAGCCAACTTCTCTTCTCTGTCTATCCAAATCTCTCTTAGCATGTTCTGCTGAAATGCATCAAATATCTGGGTACACGATTGCCGTCTGATCCACTTGATTCCGCCTCTCCCTACGGTGCTGAGGTCGAGGGTAGTGCGATTTCTAGTGTGACGTAATTTGGGATATATTCTGGCACTGGTCCTATTCTGAAACTGAGAGAACGGCTGAACTGGAATCAAGATGTGCACAGCTCTTCATTGGAAAGGGAGACAGTGAAAGCTAGGGACTGGACGTTAATGAGGTGCCAAAAATCCAGCGGAATCGCCACATTTTACACTAGAAACTAATGATCGGGGGAAAAAAAAAAAAAAAGTGAAGATGTTAAACATTAAACAAAGTTTTGCTGTTTTTTGATGCTAGAGTCTAAAATCATCGACACGATGAAAAGACTTTAAATAACATAACTAACTGTCATGATCGGGGAAGGTTTCATGTGAATTTAAATACCTGAAAGCTGCACTCTCGATGTCTCCTGGATTATTGTAGGTGACGATCGACCCTACATATTTTAGTGTTAGATACCTTCCAAAAGTTAAAATCCTTGAGTTCCTTCAGTCCACAGGGATTTGGAAGGTTGGGCCTCTCTCTCCCCATCTATGTATCAATCAATAACTCTATCAATCAATAAATCTATCTGTCCATCCCTCCATCCCTCCATGCATCTATCTATCTATCTATCTATCTATCTATTTATCTATCTTGTACACTATGTTCACGGGTTTTTCTATTGTATTCATTTGTCAATGGTGTGGACAACAACTTATTCGTATTGAACTGTGCAAGATCTATATGTGTTTGTCTTGGTTTGATATCTAATTTGTTTTGTTTCCTTTTGCCTCAGGACGGGTTGGAAAAAAGCATTTATATGGCTTATCTCATTACCCTAGTTAAATAAAATCAATCAATCAATCAATCAATCAATCAATCAATCAATCAGTCAATCAATCAATCAATCAATCTATCTATCTATCTATCTATCTATCTATCTATCTCTATCTATCTATCTATCTATCTATCCGTCATAACACAGTAACGTCCCCTGGTTGGCGGGAGGAGGTGTCAGAATGTTTACTTTCATGAAAAAAAAAAACAGCGGATAGGAATTAGATGGAACGCTCTCCCCTAACGCAATTACAAAAATGAACAAACAGCCCGAGAGTTGAGGGGGTGGGGGGGGGGGGGGGGTGGGGGGGGGGGGGGGGGGAGGGGGGCTGGAGGAGGAGCGGAGGTTAGGAGGCTTGGGGAAATGGAGTGGAAAAGGGCAGGGGTGGAATGGAGTGGGGGAAAAATGTTGGGTATGAGGGGAATGTACAGGCTACTTTCATCACCAGCCTTCCACGATGTAAATTTTTAAAGACATTTTTTTAAAAGGAGTTAGAGGGCTCTAAAATTGAACAGAAACGTCATGACTTATTTTATGTCGAAGCCAGAGGGGAAATAGGAGAGTTTTTTTTAAAACCGATGCTTTCCTTTTTGGCGTTTTCTCGATATCAACTTTTTAAATGGAAAAACTGTTTGCGATGTTTGACTTGATATCTATCAGATTAAGATGGAAAAATAAAACTTCCATACGTTACGTGTTGATTTCATATCAGTGCGGGTAAACACTGACTGGCTTGTATTTTTCCCGAACATCAGATTTTATACCTGTTGTATGTTTCTTTATGCTTATGGCCATGCTTTTGAAAAAACCAGTTTTTTCTTCGCAGTTTGTTCTGGTGTGTTCTATTTCATAATTTTCAATTAAGACAAAGGTTCGTATGTTAAGTGCTATTTGCATATCGGTTACATGTACGTGATGCATATTACATACAACAAAATAACTCCAAGATGAGATAGTATGGCTTTCTGCAAAACTCCAAGAAGGTAATCAGAAAGGAAACTAAATGGACGAAAAAGTCAATTATTCTGTAACAAAAGTGTGCACAAAAAATATGCCACACTGGATAAACCAGATCTTAGTGCTCGTCAGTTTAAAAAAAAAAAAGGGACAGTCATCAAAGATCTTCACAACCAATCCAGCCAGTTGACTTACTATGACAACACCAATCAGGTTG
>JADBJO010001911.1:192242-202242 GCA_016801955.1 Conus betulinus | reverse complement strand
TGGGAAATAACATCCAAATTAGTACCCAAGGTCAACATAAATGTGCTGGCATCATATTGGCAGCGGAATTGCTGCTACACACATTCAGTGATCTGATGCTCTAGCGTTGGCTTGGAACAACAGAGATAGTCAAAAAATGGGCAGGATCCAGTCCTTAGAACATGAAATTCCCTGAGGCAAAAACAGGCAGAATTCAAAGCCTAACGTTCCGAGCAACAAACCACTGATGTTCAACGTTTTCAGCCTCACTGTTGTATTCAGCTGTACTGACATGCCATCTTGGATGAAATTCTGAGCAAAGCAAACACATAAGAAACTGTGGTGTGTGTCTCTATTTGACGCCAGGAGCACAGACACAACCAGCCGTGTCTCCCTGATGAGTCCGATCAGCGGACGAAAGGCCTCGGAGCAGGCAATACATAGATCTACCTTCAAAAGAGATTACGATGGTTCGCTCATGCAGCTAGTGAAGAGTTTTTATATCTATAATATATTTTCTTAATTTCATGTTCCCAGTTTCTCCATCTTCAACCTCCCCCCCACACACCTCCTTAAGTCCAAATCTTTGCTAAGTCATTACTATGAAGACAGTTGAGTTGCTGGCTTACTCTTGTTTTTCCCCCCACTGTTAGATTGTTCGTCTTTGTGTTTGTCTGACTTTATTCAAGTTTAAAAGCCTGTGCCAGTCTTAAATAAATGTTACTCTGTGTTAGGTTTTCTTATGACAGCAAAAGTTACCCTACTTGTTCACTGTTTATTGTTTACTGTTCCTTGCCTCATTTCATGTTCAATTTCCTTAAGAAGCTTGTTATTTCATGGCCCAGGTGAAAACTACTTACCCCCTTTTTTAACAGTAGTTTATTTCTAACACAATGATCCAGTCTGACATTACTCATCAGCTTTTCTGTGTGTTTTGCAATGATATCCAGTAAATGGTATAACAAAAAAACGACCACTAAATGCGAAACGGACAGCAAGAAACATACTAATCGTCAGTTTGAAAACTTCCCGGGCAGTTCAAGGGTCAAATCACGATGGTGAGTGTCGGATCTTTTGAACATTTGTGTCTTTACGTCGTGTTATATCTGTACTTAGGACAGCATGCAACGCTTTACTCTGTATGCATCAGTGTTCAACCTGCTCACCGTACATTCGAGGCTTCTGAGTGCCGCAAGGTTTTTGCTTACCGCAACAACTCGTGAATGATACAGAGAGAAGATTTGCCAGCCACGAGTAAAACTTACTGTTTTCAGCAAATCAAGAAAGGATACTGGTCGTTCCGTTTCTTTGCGGGACCGAAACTGAGCACACTGTGTGTGTGTGTGTGTGTGTGCGTGCGTGCGTGCGTGCGTGCGTGCGTGCGTGCGTGCGTGCGTGCGCGCGCGCGCGCGCGCCGCGCGTGTGTGTTTGTATGTGTTTTGTATGTGTGTATGTAAGCATTTGTACATAAATTATGCATGTGCATCTGTGCATTTATGTATAGATGAGTAAGTACATCAATGCGTATATATACTTGTGTTACTCAAAAATGTTTTATGAATGTTAAAAAGATACCCAAATGCTGATGATAAGGCTTTCACTAAAAAGTTAAAAGAGTGAAAGAAAAGTACATAACAAATGACTGAAGAAACACACACATAACTGATTATGAATGTGTGTGTGTGTGTGTGTGTGTGTGTGTGTGTGTGTGTGTGTGTGTGTGTGTGTGTGTGTGTTGTGTGTGTGTGTGTGTGTGTGTGTGTGTGTGTGCGTGCGTGCGTGCGTGCGTGCGTGCGTGCGTGCGTGCGTGCGTGCGTGTGTGTGTGTGTGTGTGTGTGTGTGTGTGTGTGTGTGTGTGAGAGAGAGAGAGAGAGAGAGGGGAGAGAGAGAGCAGTCAGGACATCCAATCAAAACCCTTTCCCAGTCCACTCGTACAAGCGGTGACCACTGACGATTCCCCAGTGACGACTTTCAATCTCTTCTGGCACCAGAATGGACAGTCTGACCTCGGTACTGTCGGCAACTTGTTGTTGGGGGATGGGCCAGCGGGGACCAGTGGCTGTCTGTTTCATCAGCATGGTTTGTGGATGAGATGGTTGTCATCTTTACTCTCATCCTCTTCAGAATTTGGGGCCGGGGACAGGGAGGGGCTGTCGTAATTTTACTAAAGACATCAGCTCAATCAGGAATGCATTCATTGCTTAAATCGTGGTTTAAAACAGAAAAATAGAAAAGGGCTGGGGTTGTATAAGTCGTCTCTGTCCCCTGAAATGAAAGCTAAAATGCTGCTCTTCAAAAAAGCTGGAACTCCCAGAAGAAATGTAAGATAGGAAAGAACCCTCCAGGGTTAAAAGCTGACAAGAAGGGCTGGAATTCCAATGGAAAACGGAGGCAAAAGAACACAACTTTAGGCAAAAAAAAGATGATGGCCTGCAGGAGGCTGAGTCCTCACTTTGAAATATCCCCAAAGACACACCTGAAGACCGCCAGAACTCAAGTCTGCACAGAGGTGGACTTTGAGATGAAGACCCAACGCTTCGAGTTTTGTTTCGTTTGCAGGTTTATCCAACAGCATGGATATATATATATATATGTTTGTATTTGTGCATATCTATCTCTCATCATATCTCATCTGAAAACACTCAGATTTGGCATACTGATTACCTGTTTGAAGGAGCTGGGGTTGGTCATCATCTGCTATTGTTGCTTAATCATGGTCAAACAAGAAAAGTAATCAGAACCCGTGCAATACAGTCTACTGTAAAGCAACGTGAGTCAGGTTGAAATCCCATAAAACAGGAGAGGAAGAAACTCTCTGGGAAGAAAACTGACATCCCTCAGGAAAATTAAAGTAGAGAAATATACCCTCCAGGGAAAGAAGACTGGCACTCCTTGGGAAGATTAAAGTAGAGAAATATATCCTCCAGGGAAAGACACAGCACACAGGAAGCTGAGTCCTGGTTTCAGAAGACCCCTCATAGACAGACGTGATGACCACTGGAGACCCCGGTCCACAGAAATGGTGCCATGCGTGTGAGGCCTGACAGGTTGACATTTGTCCTACCAGAGGGATAACAGTAACGTGGAGGTACGCCTGACTTAAATGACTGTCTGTCTGTCTGTCTCTTGATTCTTCATTGTTTTGGAAACTGTTTGATACACAAATCCAGCCTGTTCTAACATATGACGCAGACGTTTGGGGCAAATGGAAAATGTACATACCTTTTCTATCAACGGTTTCCTGAATGTACCTTTACGTACCTCTAATAAAAAGTGTCGGGGTGAAACTGGTCGATTTCCTTTATATATTAGAACTGTTGTCAAATGCTTGAAATATTGTTTGCAACTATTGAAATTACCAACGACAAGGGTAAATGAACAGGCATACTGTATGACACTAACTCAATTAGAATTAGGTCGTCAGAATTGGGCATTTGAAATAAAGAGAGTTCTGTCCATAGATGGATTTGGCATTGTATAGATGACTCAGACTGTTGGTGACGAAGTCAGTTTTCTGGCAGAGTTTAAAGATAGGTTGATTGCGTGCCATATGCAAAATTGGCATTGTAACTTGGAAGAAAGCGTCAAGTATGAGTTTTATCACTCAATTAAAGATCTTTTTCAAGCTGAGAACTACCTCACAAGAATTTCATGTAAGTGTTTTAGAGATTTGTTCGCTCGGTTTCGAACGAGAAGCCTGGGGTTTAAAGCAAGGAAAAGATGGCTCATGCACCCGGTAAGTGATTTGATGTGTCCTTCCTGCTCAAAACAAATTGAAGACGAGAAACACTTCGTTTTTAGATGCCCAGAGTACAATAAATTTATAAATGATTGTTCTACATGTAAGTCCCTTTTTGGTCAAACTCAAAGCCTCATTGGTATTTTATCCTCTGAAAATGCAGACATTGTAAACTCATTTGCTAAGTTTGTGGCGGAAGCTTTTCGATTTAGAGAGGAAAAAAACTAATATGGTCATGATTATGCAATAAGTTGTTGATTGTGATGAGAACATTGTTTGATGAATGGTCTTTTTCTTCGTTTCTAGTTATTTATATTGTTCAACTGTTTTTTGTGCGTATGCCTATTTTTTTTTTTTTTTTACTCGCAATTCTATTGTTGGCAGAGTTTGGCAACACAAAGTGGAAAATGTGCACGCACTCCCTTGGCATAAAGGTTGTTTAACTATTGTCAATAAACCATTGTCACTGTCATTGTCATTGTCGCTCTCTCTCTCTCTGTCATTGTCTTGCTCCTAATCATGCTCAAATCTTGCACACTGACCACCTACTTTACGGAGGAGTGGATCTGTCACTTTAATTAGAATAAGAAAAAGAACAGAAAAGTTTATTTGAGCCCTTCACAATTCAGCCCACCATATAGCACGTTGAGTTATTTGGAACTCTGCGAAAACTTAAAGGTGGAAATTGGAGGAGAGAAAAAGAAGGAATACATTCTCTTTGAAAAGCCAGCATGGAGGAAGCTCAGTGTGTTTTACGAAGACTTGTAACCGTCAGACTTGAAGACTGTTGCAGCCTAACGTCCTCAGCCTTGTGGTGCCAGTCCAACACTCCAACTTTTTCTTTCCTACCAAAGGGAAGCAAGTCACTTACAGGTGTTCCCGTCAGACCCGTTTTCCATGGGATCAGAATCACACTCCACACTTCAATCACGACAAAAACCGTGGCATGCACCATACAGCTGACTGCGGAAAGGGGTCAAGGAGCTGGGAGGGTGTGGTAGGCGGGCGGACGAGCTTTAACTGTGGAGAGAAATGGGAGAGAGTGTGGAAGAAGAGTTAAGGGATCGGGAAGGAGAGGTGGAGGGGGGATTACCGGCGTCTATAAGCCACAGCTACACGTTTGTGAGAAAACGTTAGCTACTTAGACGTCTGCTGTTCATAACGTTTCGTATTTGTGAGAATACGTTAGCTATCAAAAATTATTTCAGGCTGAACACCCAAATCAGATGTTATGACAACATCTAAAACATCTTGTTTTTAAAGTCTTGTATTCGTTTGTGATGATACGTTAGCTATTAAAAATCATATCAAGCTGAATAACCAGAACAACCAGATGTTACGACAACAACCATTTTTCCTATTCTCTCGGTCGTCTCTACGACAGCAGATGATGGATGAAATGTAAAAAGGATAATAAGAAACACACAAATCCACAAGATTTTAGGCTATGGAATTGTAAAGTGAAATGATAAGTGTAAAGTGAAATGATAAGTGTTAGAATCTTTTCGTCTCTATGGTGCTTAGAATCTAAGGTATCAACACGACAGTTTACTATGAATCCATGTCTGGCATATTTTCACAGACCACTGTGTATCACCAACTTCGTTTTTACTTTTAATTGGCTGCACTTAATCAGCTTGTGTCAGAGAATATTTCAGGCTTAAAGGATGCAACATGTCTTACAGCACCTCAAAAATGTTCAGGGCTTTTTAAAGTTAGTTTCTTCCAAACCTACCCTTGATATGTCTAGGTGTTTTGACCTGCAAGACTTCAACAAAACATAAGGTGAAAACAGTGGCATGCATACGTGCATCTTATGTAGCTATACATGCACGCCCGTACATGATGTCCAACGATGCCTAGGACAATTAACAGTTAAATCACGTCAAATAAGATTTTTATTCCAGGTTTTGTTCATTTGTGTAACTGGCGCTTTTCCATTCTGAAGAGAAAAAGTATTTTCCATCTCTCTCTCTCTCTCTCTCTCTCTCTCTCTCTCTCTCTCTCTCTCTCTCTCTCTCTCTGTGTCACAGCTCAGGTAAAGTTCTCGTCGATACTGATGGTTCATGGATATCTTCCTATGGGTGGAGATAAGACCCCTCTACCCCTCTTTCCCCCTTCCGCATCCCACTTTTCTTTCTCTGTCCTACCCCCATCCCCAGCTCCCAACCTCCCTGTACCTCATCCATTACAGAGTGGACCGATGAATCCTGCCAAGAGTTTGGGAATCCCGGGGAGAGTGTAGGAGTGGGACAGAGGCATGGAGAGAGACAGGTGAGGGAAGCGGGGAAGGGGTGGGGATGTGTGTGAAGGGGGTGAGAGGGAGGGGGATAGTGGAGGGGCAGACCAAGTGGCGTTGTTGGCCTGCGTGTAGTAAGGTCTGTGCTTGCACTAACATACTGTGAAGTACATATTTGCAAACCCAGTTCGACGACATATGCGTCCGTGCGTGCGTGCCTGCGTGCTCGCTTATATATGTATATGTATATATATATATATATATATATATATATATATATATATATATATATATATATATATATATGTATGTATATATGTGTGTGTGTGTGTGTGTGTGTGTGAGTGTGTGTGTGTGTGTGTGCGCACGCGTGCGCGCGCGCGCGCGTGTGTGTGTGTGTGTGAATGTATATATACCTGTGTGAGTGATTTTATGTGTGTATGTGTCTGTGTTACACACAAGTTTTTGATGGACGTTAAAAAGATTCCTTTCTGATGTAAAAAAAAAAATCGTTCGTTGAAAGCTCACATAAATAATATAGATAGATATACAAATGAATGAAAGAAAACACTTGCATAAATGATACGAGAATGATATGTTTATAAAGCACGATATGATGGATGAACAACTCAATGTGCTGTGCACTCACCTTTCACTGAAGTCAAACACATATCCATTAATATCCATAATATTAATAGCATTAACATATCCATAGAGCTCCTCCCTTCTCCACGTCCTCTTCTCACCCAGCACATAACATTAGAAATGTAGCTCATACAATGGTGCACCCCCCCTAATCCCCCTCCTTCATAGGCGCGCGCGCGCGCGCGCGCACACACACACACACACACACACACACACACACACACACACACACACACAGACATATAGACAGACAGACAGACAGACAGACAGACAGACAGACAGACAGACACAGATTTAATCCTGTGACCCCTTTTGGGGCATGGAGGACTTGAAACAAAATAAACAAATGTAAATGAAACACATCAAAACATCCAAAAAAAAATTTTCCCGATAATTAACACACTGGATATAATGTTACACAACTTTACTAAGTTTTTTAAAAACTTCGCTAAGTTTAGCAACACTTTTTTTTATTACCACAGAGCAAACGACAATAGTTAAATACGGACTTTATACATGTAAATTGTTTTTTGTATAAACTTATTTCTAATATCATCATATTTGGTGCATTTCATTACAAAATGAAATTCGTCGCCAAGGTCATTCTGGTCGCAGTCCCGACAAAATCGTTCATCATGAGGTATTCCAAATCGTCTGCCAGTTTCGATCATGAGTTTATGATTACCACAGCGGAACCGAATTAGTGGGTATATATAAACATCAGGCAACATTTCAATATATTTTTCACGGCAAAACTGCGTTTTAAAATTCCTATAAAATAAACACTTATTACTAGATTCTAAAGCATCGTTCCATGCACGTATGTAAACATCTTCTAATGAATTACGACACATTTCTACAGATACTGTGAACAGACGAAAACTTTTGTGTCTCCCACACAAAGTCGAATCCTGTTTCGATAAGGATGTTCCGTATACACATCAACCACCTATATGTAAAAACCTGATTTCTGTATAAATCATATAATACTTGATACAATCTAGATGAATATTTTTTGTTTGTGGCGAAAGTAAGGATGACCAGAATTTTATCATTCGTGCATATACTTGAACTGAAACAGGATACATTCCTAGTTCTCCATATATCAGTTCCTGTTTTAGTAGAACGATTTAAATGAAAAAGATGCTTAAAAATTTAAAGCTGAAAACTTTCCATTAGCTTTAAATCACTATATCCCCAAATTTAACAGCCATATAAAAGTACAGGTAGAACCATTGACTGGTGCAAAGTCCAGTACAATGTTCTAAAGATTATACCTAAATATTTGAAAGTGTGTACTATTTCCATGGACTGGTTTTTGAACTTTAGTTGTTTTTTTTTTTTCTAGGACTATTGCGTCCATTAACGACTACACCCTTTGTTTTTGCTACATTAACATTAATCTTCCTTCCATACACTACAATACTCGCTTAATACGTCAAGAGTACGCTGTAAACCACAAAAAGAATCTGCAATAACAACAATATCATCAGCGTATATAAAAGTAAACTAATGTAACTTAATACATCTGAGTCAGGGAGATTTAAATCAATAATCAAGGAAGCACACTTACGATCTGTGAGATATAGTTCAAGATCATTGAAATACAAAGAAAATAGCACAGGTGAAAGCTTTCACCTTGACGAACACCTCTAAAAACTGCCAAAATATTCAGACTGACTCCCATTTATAAATATACAAGATTTATTTTGCTGATACATATTCGTGATCATTTGCAAAATCTTTCCATTTATACCTTCTTTGAGAAGCTTTTGCCCATAATCCCTGCCTTCAAAACTGAATCGAACGCTTTTGTGAAATCAACAAAAACACATAACAACTGCTTTTTACGATTATTGAAAATATCAGTTAAACTTTTTAAAACAAATACATGATCTGTTGTAGATCGAAAACGCTTTTTTCCTGAAAGTCTCAAAAAAACACATAACACAACTCAGAAGTGCTTTTTTACGATTATTGAAAATATCAGTTAAACTTTTTAAAACAAAATACATGATCTGTTGTAGAATGATTTCGTCTAAAACCAGCTTGATTTCCTGAAAGTGTGTTGTTTATTCAATAAAATTTGTCAAATAAAATTGTTAGTTATTATTAAAGTTGTTATGAACAGAACAGTTTTCCAACACAACTCAGAAGTGTTATACCCCTAAATGTTGTTACAGTCCAATTTACTACCTTTTCTTTTGTATATTGGCAGAATAAGCCAAGTTAACCATTCTTCTGGTATGGTCCCTGTATCAAGAACTTTATTGAAAAGTTTACAATAGCTTGTTTTGAGAACTGGAATGCTTTGTTTTATATATTCATTTCGTATTTTATCTATCCCACAAGCCTTCCCATTCTTAAGTTTCTGTACAGCTTTTTCAACGTCTTCGTCATTTATTGGTGCATTTAAAAATTCAGATCATGTTGCAAGTCACAGTCAATATCCCTGTCAATCTCAACACTATCTGATTGAATATTCAATGGTTTAAAATGTAAAAAAAAGATCATCCATACTAACAGGGCATTCATTTTTTATTTCTGATTTTAATATTTTCGCAATATTCTCTTGGTCTATCAGCTTTTAGTTTACGAATCTTCTTATGCAAATGCAACACACACACACACACACACACACACACACACACACACACACACACACACACACACACACACACACAATGTAAAGCTAGAGATTGCCATGACTTTCGTTTTGCACTTAAGAGATATCGAAAGGTTTTCCTTAAAAAAAAAGCTGACGGGGAGATAGTAGGTTACATGCTGCATGAGGCTGACGTATATGGCGGAAGTGACCCATCAATATGACAGAATGTGAAGAAGGCTCTAAAATTGTGCAGGGAGCTAGCGAAATTCACTTAAAAGTAGCATTTTGATTTCGTTTTATTTTTCTCCTTTTTGTTGTTTGTTTGTTTGTTTATTTATTGGTAGCACAAGATTTTTTAAAACGATTAATTTGAACAACCGGAGATGGATGAGAATACAACTGTAATAATCTTGTACGTTATTGAGTGAGTTATGTATGGCTTTCAATGTTGTCGAAAATTTGGAGCTGTAAAGCTTATGATGAACGGTCAAACCTATTTTTCATCACACTTTCTGTGCAAAAAGATAATTTCCTGTTGTAAACATTCAGTCATGTTATCCTTAATGTGAACATCCAATGACATTGGAGGGACCGTCCAGCAGAGATAGACAGGTACAAAAAGACGGAAACAACCTCGCGGATGTCGAATTTAAAATGCCCATTCTATAGACTGCATCTAACATACTAAGGATGGTCAAAATGCACAGGAGACAGAGACAGAGAGAGAGAGAGAGAGAGAGAGAGAGAGAGAGAGAGAGAGAGAGAGAGAGAGAGAGAGAGAGAGAGAGAG
>JADBJO010001911.1:184742-189742 GCA_016801955.1 Conus betulinus | reverse complement strand
GCGTGTGTGCATGCGCATGTGCAACTCTGTCTGTCTGTCTGTCTGTCTGTCTGTGTGACAGTCGTTCTGTCTGTCTGTTTCTTTGCTACTCTCTCTCTGTCTCAGTGTGTGTGTGTGTGTGTGTGTGTGTGTGTGTGTGTGTGTGTGTGTGTGTGTGTCTGTGTGTGTCTGTGTGTGCTTGCGTGCATGCGAGCGTGTATGTGTGTGTGTGTGTGTGTGTGTGTGTGTGTGTGTGTGTGTGTGTGTGTGTGTGTGTGTGTGTGTGTGTGCGCGCGCGCGTTTATAATCTCTCTCTCTCTCTCTCTTTTTTTTTTTTTTTTTTTTTTTACTAGTACCACCTCAGATTGATCTTAACATGAACTACTTTCAGTGTAAATTTTCATCAAATGAGTGGGTAGACTTGAGTTGTTTAAAAAAACGGAAGAAACTCAACGACCTGGCATACACATAATATGCCCAGGAGACAGCCATCTATCTAAAGGGGTTACTTCATGCACTTTCCATGACTGTTCATCGTCACTTTCGAAAAAAAGGCTTAGTTACTGAATATACGCTTGTGTATCAAATAAGCTTTGGCGTGCACCTACTGTGGTGGGTTTATTCTTGCTTGGCTTATACTTTGCATAGCATTGGAAAATTGCACGAAAATAGTGTCCCGTAGAAAGCGATCGTTGCACGTGACGAAGGCAGGGATGGGGGAGAGGGGGGTGGGGGGTGGGTGGGAGTAATGATTGGCAGGACAGGGGAGTTCCGGGGTGGGGGATGGGGAGAGGGGTCAAAGCTTTCGGTAAAACATGCCGAGAAACGGTTTTCCCTCTGGGGGATAGCGCGGTAATTTGGCCATGTAAATTCAAGAAAGATAAGGTGTGGAGGGTGGGTGGGAAGCGGAGGAGGTGATGGGTGCACCAGTGATGAGAATACAATTTAAAACTCGTTGTCTTCCTTAACTCTCTCTCTCTCTCTCTCTCTCTCTCTCTCTCTCTCTCTCTCTCTCTCTCTCTGTTCTTTTGCTTTCCGTGATTTCCTTTTTTCCGTGTTTTCCTCCTTCTTCTTCTTCTCGTCGTCGTCGGCGTCGTCCTCCTCCTCCATCTGCTTTCTCCTCCTCCTCTTCATTCTCGTCTCCTCCTCCTCCTCCTCCTCCTCCTCCCCCCCCCCCTCCTCCTCCTCCTCCTTCTTCTTCTTTTTAAAATTCTGCAATCAAATTTACTTGCAAACTTTGCAATGTGGCTGTGAAATAACTAGAACTTTGCAGACTTAGTTACTGGGCCGAGTGTTTTCTTTTTCTTTTTTTTTTCTATTGTCGTAGATCTGATATATCCACCTGGAGCTGTAGCCGCAATAAATCAACGTCGAGAATTCTGTTTTGAAATTGGAAGCCAAGCTTGTCATTCCGGCACTTTAAGGACAGTTTCTGCCTGTCTGCTTTACGTTTTGCTTTCACTTCTCTCTTCTAAGAATGAACTGGTTTTTAGTGCTCATTTCCATCCATGGAGTGGCTAAACCAGGGTCTTTTATCTGCTTAAAAAAAACAATAGATAAAAAACACCAAAGACCCATGTATACACATAATCTCAACAAGGGGCAGCCAACTAAGGATATTGTTTTGAATGTGACTTCTGATGAAGACTTTCTTATTGACTTTACACGTCTTCTTCGTATGGTGTCTTTAAAAAGTTTGAATCTTGTTTCATAGGTTGAATTTGTATTTTGCCCTATAGTTTGCAGAACCATTATATAGCTAATCAGCTCGAAAATGTGCATCCTGCGGCGAATAATGGGTACAGAGAAAGAGCACGGAAGGGATGAAAGAGAAAAGAAGGTGGGGGTGGGGTGGGGATGGGCAGGAGAGTGGAGGAGGAGTGGGGGATGGGGATGGGGAAAACGAGCTTTCGGTTAAACAAGCCGAAAAAATGGTTTTCCCTCGGGGATAGCACGGGTAATTTTGCAATGCAAATTAAAAAAAAAAAAAAAAGTTTGGAGGATGGGGGGAAGTGAAGGAGGTGATGGTGCACCAGTAACGAGAATACAATTCAAAACTCTCTCTCTCTCTCTCTCTCTCTCTCTCTCTCTCTCTCTCTCCCCCCGTGTGTTAAACCTTCCTTCTTTGTTCACTTTTCTGCGCATTCTCCTGATTCCCCCCTCTCCTTCTCCTCCTTTTCTTTTTCTTATTGTCGTTCTTCTTCTCCTCTACGTCCGTTTCTTCTTGTGTCTTCTTGTTCTTCGTTGTCGTCTTCTTCTTTTTCTTCTCTTCCTCTCCTCCTTCTTCTTCCTCTCCTCCTTCTCTAATTCTTTTTCTTTTCATCTCGTTCTTGTTCTTCTACTCTTTCATTAAATTCTATTAATTAATATTGATGTTATTATTGTTATTACTATTGTCATTATTATTGTTATTATATCTGATGTTGTTTTTTACTAATATTATCAATCTCCTTCTTCTTCTTTTTCTTTTTCTTCTTCTTCTTCTTCTTCTTGTTCTTCTTCTTGTTCTTGTTCTTGTTCTTCTTCTTCTCACTTTGGTAGTCTCATTTATCTCGTGAGCTGTGTTGTTTCCCTGTAATCAAACTTACTTGCAAACTCTGTAATATTGGAAAACTGGAACCTTGCTGACTAAGTTATTTGGGGCCGTTTTTTTCCACATTGCTGTAGTTTTGACACATCCGCCGGGAGCCCGAGCCGAAATAAATTAACGTCGAGAACTCTGTTTTTGATTGGGAAATTCCAAGACTGTCATTCCAGCACTTAAAGGAAAGTTTCTGTCTGTCTGTCTATTTGTCTGCCTGTCTGTGCTTTCATTTCTCTATGCAGAAGAGAGAGACAGACAGAGAGAGAGAGACAGAGAGAGAGAGAGAGAGAGAGAGAGAGAGAGAGAGTGTGTGTGTGTGTGTGGGTGGGTGAGAGAGAGAGAGAGAGAGAGAGAGAGAGAGTCCGTTTATTTATAAGTCTGTCTCTTGCTTTCATTTTTGAGAGAGTGAGAGAGAGAGAGAGAGAGAGAGAGAGAGCAGAGAGAGAGAGAGAGAGAGAGAGAGAGAGAGAGAGAGAGAGAGAGAGCAATGTAATTAACACATGAGACAAGCCATCATTACTCATTATTTTGTCCATTACTTTTTTTTTTAGGGAAGACGTCGCTTAGACTATCGGTAGTTAGTTCCACTAAGACATTTCAGTTTTGTTCGTTTGTTTTTCTTCGTTTATTTTTGCGTCTCGAAATCAAAACGAGTTCCCCAGTTGTCCAGCTTCTCAGGTCTCTGATGTAATCATGCCAGTTACCCCGTCCCCTACACACGTAAACGACACAGCAAAACGTGCTGGATGGACCCATCATTCGACTCAAATGATGAATGGATTCATCATGCAACTCACATTCTGAAGAGAATCATCACAGGATTCAATCCTGAATGGATTCATCATGCAACTCACATTCTGAAGAGAAGCATCACGGGATTCAAATCCTGAAGGACACATCATGCAACTCAAATCCTGACTGGACATGTCATAAGACTCAAAACCTGACCTACAACTAAATCTCAAACGGACTTATCATACAATGTTGTTAAATCCTGAAAGGACGCATCACGCAGCTCATATCCTGAAGAGACTCACCACACAACGTGAATCCTGAATGGCCTCTTCATGAAACTCCAAGTCCTGAAATAATCGACCTGCAACCAATCAACATGCCCTTTTCCATTTTTTGTCTTTTTCTTTCAGCATGGTGTCTCGAGGTCATTTTGGTAGTCCCTGTAGATTCTGGCAGTTTCTGTTCATGACTAGTCCCAGACGTGGTTGGTTGGTTGGTTTTTAATGGCTGAATAATTGCCTCATAGGTTGTGCATAAGTACTAAACCGATGAATGTGTGGTACAGGGAGGATGGCAGACGGGAAAGAAGGGGGAATGCCATAGAGAGGATCAGGCCGTGCGTAAGATGTACAATGTCTGCAGTAATTATTATCCGATGACATATATCCATGGCGATGTTTTCTTCGTTTGTTTATTTCCTTGCTTGTTTGTTTTTGTTCGCGCTTTTCTTTTGATCCGGAATGTTCTTTAAGCGCTGTCAGTTTTCATATTTTTCTTTTTTCGGAATTGGGCAGGTAGGGGGTCTGGAGCCCTTAGAACGCCCACCCCATTCCACTTCTTAACTCCTCCCACCCTCTATTCCGTTTCTGGCGTATACATATCTTTGATTGAGAAGGCAGACAATTAGGTATGAATGCATGTATACTGAAACACGAAAGAAACGCCAAAAAGACTTTTCTCGATGAAAATTTCGATTTACATGTTTACGATTGTAATCGAAATGAATTATGATCTGATTATTTTTATGAGGAATATATGAACAGAAAATATCTAGAAATCGCTTTGAATTAAAAAAAAAAAAAGTTGCAAAACCGGAAGATGAAAATTTCCAACGAAAATGTGTTCTCATTTTTTGTGTTCACGGTACATGCGCATGCAAATTTGATTTCCTCTGCTTGGGCCTATGGCACTGTTTATGACACTGATTTCAACCTATGAATGAGCAGTAAGTCCCTCGAAGACCTGGTAATACCCTTGCTACTTATGGCTGACACTGTTCCTCTCTGCACTTTGATATGGGATGTGAGCAGTCTTTGAGATTCCTAAGACAAAAAACACAATGGTCATCGCATACTGAAGAAACGGAGGGAAAAGTGTGGTGTCTGATTTGTGGAGCATTGGATGGAATGGTTAAAACTCTCTTTAAACCAAAACCTTCACTGATGAGAGAATGATAATATTTCAGCTAAATAAAAGGTTAATTGTTCCGCACTTAGCCCCCAGGTTGAATCACACAGAACAGTAGATATTTTAGTACGGGAAAAGAGCTCCGCAGTGTCCACACATGTGCCGTTTAATCGCCGCTGACCCTTAAGTATACTTCATGCATTTACACACATTTTATATAAGCCTGTGTGTTTGCCTAAGACGATCAGCACCTTACTTCTTCTGCTTCTGCTCTTCCTTTCTCTCAACCCTGCGT
>JADBJO010001911.1:164742-169742 GCA_016801955.1 Conus betulinus | reverse complement strand
TTGGGGAAGGGGAGGGGGGCAAGATCTGCATGTTGTTGAGGGGTAACAGATGGAGTGGAGACGAATTTGGGGGAGGGGGAGGGGGGCAAGATCTGTATGTTGCTGAGGGGTAACAGATGGAGTAGAGGCAAGCGAGAAAAAGGACAGAAAGTAGTTTGGACGTGTGTTTGACTTCAGTGAGTAATGAATGCACAGCGCATTGAGTGTATTGCAATGTATTGTGCCTTTATGAGTATACTGTTCGTAACACTTATGTTAGTGCTGATTTATTTACTTATTCACTCCCTTAATTATTCATGTATATGTTACTTGTCCTTTATATATTCGGATTTTTGAATGAAAATTTTGTTATCAGCATTACCCTGATACAAAAACATATGGACAGACAGACAAACAGACAGACGGACAGACAGACACACACACACACACACACACACACACACACACACACACACACACACACACACACACACACACACACACACACACACACACATACACACACACGCGCGCGCTCGCACAAACACATGTACACACACACTACACGGACACAGAGACACACAGACACAGACACACACACAGCCACACAGACACAGACACAGACACAGACACACACACACACACACACACACACACACACACACACACACGACCTCAAACTGATGTGCAATATGTATTTCACAATAGGTTAGAGCAAGCGTATAGAAACCCTTCTAAAAGCTGGCCAGCAACACACACCCCCCCCCCCCCCCCCCACCCCCTCAAACTCAGTCCCCTTCTCTGCCCGTGTTCCACTTCCAGACCGTCCCCTGGGGATCCTTAGCAGATTCCGTTCTTTTTCTGATTGATCTCAGAGAGGAGGTAGAGGGTTAGGCGCTGAAGGTGAGATGCGATATGTGCAGGGATGGAGGCGGGTAGACGAGAACGCAGTCCTGTCTCCGCCCACAGAAAGATACAAACAAATTTGCAATATTGACGGAAATCACACCTGAGATCTGTCCAAGAGAGACAGAGAGATAGACAGACAGACAGACAGACAGAGAGAGAGAGAGAGTGGAGAGGAGAGATATGAGAGGGAGAGGAGAGAGAGAGAGAGAGAGAGTGAGAGAGAGAGAGAGAGAGAGATCCGATCCACTTTTAACTTCAAAATGAAAACGAAATACGTTAGCTGCGGCTCCGGGGGAGATTCAAGAGACTCAAATAATGAAAAGCAAAACATATGAACCAAACCTGACAGGAAAAAAAAAGATTCTGAATGATTCAACTGTTAATTGTTTTAGCCGTGCATTCCATATAGGTTGAAGGCACCTACATTGGAAGGCATGAACACATGTAACCGTTGGCACCATTTGTTTTTTGAAGACTTGCACATGACAACGCTTGGATATAACGAGAGGAGGCGCGGAAGAAGTACGTTTAGATAACTAACTCGACTAATGTGTTTTGGAGGTGCAATAATACACTTAACGTTGATACTAATTCTTTTGGGCGGACATACTCCTGGACAGTGCGGTAAAGTACTGCAGCTGTAGCAGCAAAAACAAACAAACAAACAAACAACAAACAACCACAACACCACCACCACCACCAACAAAAAAAAAGAAAAAGGCGACAAACAAACGAATAGAACGATCAAAGTCATTTCATGATTGATTGAGTGCTGTAAACATTCTCGCTGTTCATATTTCCATGCCATTTACGCATTGTTTCAGGTGAGAAAAAAAATTGGGGACAGCCAGCGAAAATCATTCTCACATGGATGGGCGGTATATCATGGTATTAACGCCTTAGGACAGATTCTACACAATGAAATTCTACAATCTTTGAAAAGATCAAATCAGCACGCTTTGCCATTGAGTACTCTAGAAGGCTTTAGAACCGCAGTTCAACATGTTTCTCATACTTTTTTTCATTTTAAAAATTTCATTGACGTCTACTGTCGTTCATTATTGGATATCATTGCAAAACAGGGAGAAAAGTTGTTATCGTGAGATCTGATGTCGTTATTTTGTTGTACGTTGTCTTTTTTTTTCAACATCTCTAAGATGGAAGTCAGTCTCTGTGTATAAAACAGTAGAATGCCACTATCTACATATTCATCTTTACTGCAGACTTGATGTTCAATTTTTAGTTGTACTGTTTTCGGCCTTATCTTTCGCAGATGTATGTCGGATTTCTATCTCATACTCGAACGATCTCCGTTTGTCCTGAAAAACTAAAACGTTGCAGTGCACACACCACTTGCCGACTATGCTGCTGAAAGCTGACAATGTGTCCCGACAGATTCCACCACAGTGAGTTATTCGAGGACAAGATGCCCCAATTTCTCACATCGTGCTAACCTAAGTGTGCACATTCATGAGAGAGAGAGAGAGAGAGAGAGAGAGAGAGAGAGAGAGAGAGAGAGAGAGAGAGAGAGAGAGAGAGAGAGAGAGAGAGAGAGAGAGAGAGAGAGAGCACCAGACTCGATGGTTCTATCATAGCCGCGTTGACACACACTACTTCAAACGTTGATCAGTGAAAATGGATTGCCCCTAAAGACCTTCACCGTCGCCTGAAACCCTCAGCTAATCAGGAGATCTGATTGCAGGAAGAAGGGAAGGGGGGTGCTGGAGAAGGGTAGGGGGTGGAGGGAAGGGCGGATGGGGGGTGGGTGGGGGTAAGATGGAGGAATAGGGGTACAAGGGGTCAGCCATCATCAGTCTGCACTATGTACACTGGTATTGCTTTCTGCTACATTTTCGGCGAAGCCGGTTACGGTAGTAATGCACCAGGAACGAACTAGTTATTGGTTAACTGTCGTTTTTTTTTTTGCCTAATTTCAGCTCTTGTGTGTCAGTGAATCGTTACAGTTGTGTTTATTTCCTTCTCCTTTTTCTCAATCCTTCTTCTCTTCCTGTTCCTCTTCCTCATCACTATCTCTTGTGTTGTATCTCTGTTTGATGCGACTGACAGATATTGATGCCCCCCCCCCCCCCCCCAAAACACACACAGACATTACCATTCCGCAACACAAAGCACAAACAACCCACAAAGAACTTTCACTACCGAATCGCCGTAAGGACATCACGTAAGGTGACATGCACGGCTGCCAGATTGTTCCGGGAGTGTTTTGCAGTGCTGGGCAATATGTAGCTAGCGTCTGGGAGGCTAGTTTATATCAAAATCTTGTGGTGGTCTGCTGCTAGAAGTCTCCCAAGAAACAAAGCTCAAACAAACACTTCTAAACAACGTGCGATAAATGACAGTACCACCAAACCACTCGAGCCCCAGGCTACCACAGAGCCGGCAGTCCCCCTCATCCTATTGTCCCACTGCGAAAGCAAGTACGCTTCAAGTTTTTATCACGGTTAATGTATCTGGATAGTGTTCATTTCTTTTTGAGCAAAGAACCTGAACGACCAACAGCCCTGTATGATTGGCTAAGAACTGAAAAGTTTCAAAACGGAGTGACTGAGGGCGGAAAATGAAGCAAAATTTAGAAAGGAGGGGGTTAGTTTACAGGTAATTATTTGTTTTCGCCTGTAGAAGACCCTAGAGGTCGAAATGCATTGTGTCTTGTCCTGTGCTATGTTTGTCTGTGCCCCTTGGCGGTAACTAACCCCCTCTCTTTCTAAGTTAAGAATTGTAATTTTTTTTTTGCGATCGGCAAGTATTCTTCGTGCCATTTTTGATTGTTGTTGGGAAACAAAAAGTTGACGACGCCCAGTGATCAGCGGAAATGTGGTGTACAACGCTTGACAGTGAACTGTGGCACTGACAACTGGAAGCTGGTGTAACAGACCGTAGAAGACAAACATCAAAAAGGACCCATCACATACCATTGTGCTTCGGCCCCCTGCATTGTCCGGAAGCTTCAACAGTGATGATCAGTATCAAAATACTTTTGCTTTTATTTGTCATCTACTGTTACTCAGATGAAATACTGGATACTATCGCAAAAGAAAGAAACTGGTTTGTGAGGCAAATCAAATTACTGGATCAAGTCATTTTTACTCAAGGAATTTCATACATTACGGACTGATTCATGTTTGTTTCGCTCCATGGACTTTGACAAATTACGCGCAGGATCTTGTCTTTTTCTTAATGTCTGTCTTATTCCAGTATAGGCAATGAGCGTCAATACGATGAATGGACGTAAATTTACTAGCACAATCTTACAGCCAATGTGATGCCACCATCTGTATGTTCACCTCTGGTGCCAGTTTGTTCTGCAATGTTCAGTTGTACTACTACTACTACTACTTATTATTATTTTTGTTGTTGTTGTTGTTGTTTTTTTTGTTTGATGTACTTTGGAATACTGCCCTAGAATCGATCTCCATTTGTACACAAACACTTGCAGTCGGTAATCTGCTCGTAGACTGTAGTTATGAACTGGCCCGAATGTCCCGATAGATCACAATGTTGCTCAGGAATGGTCCCAAATTTTGCTTTAGTTGCCCGAAATGGCTTAATTTTTTCGAACATGCAGAGAGAGAGAGAGACAGAGAGAGAGAGAGAGAGAGAGAGAGAGAGAGAGAGAGAGAGAGAGAGAGAGAGAGAGAGAGAGACCAGATTCCATCATAACCTCGTGGACACACATTGCAGCCAATGTTCAGCGGATCAGACAGAATGGATGACCTCCCAAATGACCATTACTGTCTCCGGACCTCTCCACTCGTCAGGAGGTCTGATTGCAGGAAGCTAAGGACGCTGGGCAGCAGACAAAGGGGTTGGGTGGGGGGGCTGGTAGGGATGGGAGCAGCAATGAGCGTGAGACGGGGGTGGGGTTAGTGGTGGGTGGGTGGGATGTGTTAGTGTTAGTGGGGAAACTGGGTGTTAGCCGTCATCAGTCTGCACTAAGTACACTGGTATTGCTTTTTACATGATTTTCGCATACGTCAATAATGGCAGTAATACACCGGGAATTAATTGGCGATTAGTTGACCGTCATTGTTTTTTTTGGCGGCAGTTTTGGCTGTTCTGTGCTTGTGGATTATTACAAGTTTGTTCATTTT
>JADBJO010001911.1:139742-157242 GCA_016801955.1 Conus betulinus | reverse complement strand
TATCTGAACATACCCAGTTATATGTCTGAGCATATCAAATGACAAATCTGAAAGTACCAAGTAACATGCTAAACGCACTTACACTTAAACGCCTGAAAGTACAAAATGATGACTTAGGCCGTTTGTCTGATTCTGGCAAATAGCATGCCTGAATGTACCGGGAGAAATGTCTTAACGTACCAAATGACATGTCAGTCTAAACGTACCGAATGACATGTCTTGGTGTACTGGTGACATATCTAGACGTACTGGATGACATGCCTGAACGTACCTTTTGACTTGTCTGGACGTACCAAATGAGTACAATGAGTACCAAATCTAAGTACATGGTTTGAGCGTAATGTCTGAACGTATAGTGCGCATGTCTGAACGTATCAAATGAATTGCTAAACGTTTACTGGATCCATTCATTTCGTAGGATACACACCAAAAATTAATTTTTTTTTCTATTGGACCACTCTTCAATTTTAGCGCTAAGTTTACAAAAAAAAGTTTGGTAATTTTTGCATTTCTCTAACAGACCAGCAAACAAGCAGTCTGAAGAACGCAGGTGACACGTGACCTTTGTGGTGTAGGTAAAAGGAATTTTTGATAAAAACAGGGATCACATCTTTCTGTACGCCCGGCCGGCCCGAGTGTCTGCCCGTCTCTCCGTCTTTCGTCTGCCTCCGTGTTCAGTCACACCTCAGGTTGAGCCATTTAGTTTAAACAAGTTAGTCTTTCTCTCTTATCATGGTAAAAATCCTGCTGCTTTTTCTGGCCCAAAACTACGCCACCCCTCTGAACTGGAACCAATGTTCACGATAGCAGCTTTTTCATGTAAACACACAGGTGGTTTATTTTCATTTTGGGCGCGTGGACGTTAGTGTGCATGTATGTATTTCTATAAATATATGTGTATATGTGTTGGAGATAAAACCCCCGGGGGGGGGGGGGGGGGGGGGGGGGGGCAGAAAGAAAGAATCTAACTTAGTCAGCAAGATTAAAAAAAAACCCAAACAAACCATGTGCATTGTTCCGATAAAAACAACACCTACTTCACCGTTGCAAAAAGGCAGCGGGAAGGAACGAGACAGGGATACTCTCAGATTGAGATAGGAATGCTCTCCCTTAACACAATCACAAACCGGACGCCCAGACCTTGGGGAGTCTAGGGAATGGTGGTGGGAGGGGTGTGTGGGGAGGTGGTAGAGGTCAGCTTGTATCACTGGTCTCCCGTGTTTTATTGATTTTTGGGTTTGGAAATAAGAGAGCTCTGCAAAAGGACAGGAAAGCCATGACACTCGGCATGTTGGGGCTAGAGGGGAAAACAGAATATCCTGGTTTTGCTGTAGTCCAAAAGTTTATCTCGGCTCTCAACCTCAGAATCCTTAAAAGTGCGAAAACCACTGCAGTGTTTGTCTACACGTGGATCAAACTACAAGGTGAAGGAAAATGCCAGTGAAGTATGTGTAGATTGTAAGAATATAGGTAAGACATTAAAGAAGAAGTGGTTTCACATTTTGAAGGAATTAATGAAAATACTGATTGAAGATTCTTTGATGCTTATCCAGGGTATTCCTATTTGTCCAGATTTACTTCTCGATTTTCAAATTAAAGCTGAGGTACTGGATCATATGAAAAGCCTGTAATGTGATTGGCGTTTTTTTTCGCACAGCTGACGGTCGTGAGTTTAACCCAGCGTGGGTTCAAGTTTTCAGGGCTTGAAAATCCTCTGTATCCAACTAGCAGTAAATGGTGCACCTGATTCAGCTCAGGGAAGGTGAATGCGGTGGAAGGAGATGGAGGGGTTTCGCCATCCATACTGGCGTGCCCTGCACAATGTGAAAACCTAATGTGCATAGTCCTTTTGGCTATTACATAATCAAATTTTAACCGCTTTCTTTCTTTTTTTTTTCATAACACGTCATTCGTATGGTCGCGAGAACTTGCATGTGAATATTACATCGTGGACTATCTGGACGGGGTGGAAGGATGGGGTTTGCCCTCTGTATGGCATGTCTACGTCAGGTCTTGCGCAGGTTTAGAAAACGGTGTAAATTTGCACCCTCTCTCTCTCTCTCTCTCTGTGCCCTCTCACCTGCAACCAAAGTTGAGGTAAATAGTCTTTTTTTTCATGTAAATACACAAGTGATTTGTCTTCTATTTTGGTGCCTGGAGTTTAGATGGCATATATGTGTTGCAATAGACAAATGTTTAAGTGTTGGAGATAAATCCCAGGGGGATATTCCACAGAAAAAATCTAACTCGGTCAGCAGCACCATTTACAGAAGAAAAAAAAATTGAATCGCTCCAAAGAAAAACTGCACCTACATTATTGTAGCAGAGAGGCAGCGGGAAGGAATGAAACTGGATACTCGCGAAATGAGATAGGAATGCTCTCCCTTAACGCAATCACAAAATGGACGCCCAGACCTTGGGGAGTCTGGGGAATGGTGGTGGGGTATGTGGGAGGTGGTAGAGGTTAACTTTTATCACCGGCCTCCCACGGTTCTATTGATCCTTGGAGAATTGGATTTGCAAATCAGAAAGCTCTGAAAGAGGACAGAAAAGCCCATGACATGCGCCATTTTGAGGGTAGAGAGGACAACAGAATATGTTGGTTTCGCTGTAATCCAATAGTCATCTTGGGCATTCAACCGGTAAATCATTAAAAAGAAAGAAAAAAACCACCGCAGTGTTTGTCCACATGTGGTGGATCAAACTACATGGGGAAGTAAATGTTTCTTTGAACAGCTGATGGCGTGTCTTATCCCCCTTGGAGTCGGGTTTTCATGGCTTGAAAACCCTTTGTATTCAACTACCAGTAAATGGTGACCTGATTTCAGCTGATGAAAGGGGGCCGGAATAGCTCAGTGGTAGAACGCCGGACTCGTAATCTTGGTGATCCTGGGGTTGCAGGTTCGAATCTCCGCCGGGCAGGTTTGGTACAGCGGGATTTTTCCCTCGGAGTTAACATTGGTTCTGACTCCATTTCCCATACAGTCCTTTGAATGAGGCTATAAACCGAGGTTCCCTGTGTGAAAGCAGCATAACGTCTTGCACCCACGTCAAATCCCGTCACCAACTTTCGGAAGCGAAGGCCAGTTTGGCCGTTGGTATGGATGACACTACACATAGCATGCATCTTCCCCGAAGATTGAGTATGGCTGGCTTAATGGCGGGATAGGAAATGGTCATACACACTAAACTCCACTCCCTTTGTTGGGTGGATGGGATTAATCTTTGCCTGCCTTTATAGGAAGTGTCTGCAGGGGTATTAGCCTGCATGCACAGAAAGAAAAAGAAAACTCAGGGAAGGAGAAGGCGGTGGGCTACGCCTTCCATACTGCTGTACCTCAGGCAAGGTGAACACCTCGCAGTAACTGTAACTGTTCGGCCATTAGATTATCAGACTCTAACCTTTTTAAAACCGTCATTCATATGGTAGGCGGTACATGAATGTGGAGGGTGGAGTTTGGATGTATGTGGTATGTCTGTGTCATATCTTGCGCAGGTTTGCGAAATTGCGTAAACTTGCGCCTGATCTCTGTCTGTCTGTCTGTCTGTCGGTCGGTCAGTCTGTCTGTCTGTCTGTCTGTCTGTCTGTATGTGTGTGTGTGTATTTATGCGTGCGCGTGTGTGCACGCGTGTGCACGCGTGCACGCCTGCGCGTGTGTGTATGTGTGCGTGTGCGCGTGCGTGCGTGCGCGTGCGCGTGTGTGCGTATGTGTGTGTGCGTGCGTGCGTGCGTGCGTGTGTGTGTGTGTGTGTGTGTGTGTGTGTGTGTGTGTGTGTGTGTGTGCGTGTGCGTGTGTGTGTGTATGAGATCGTGTGTTCGCGCCCCCATCCACATTCAAGTGCACATGTGAGGTTTTGTATGTATGTGCCTGTTAGCGTGCGTTTGTCTATGTTTAGAAGTGGCTTTTGAAAAATATAAAAAGTGACCTGTCCGAACGTGACGAAAATAAGCAAGATACCTCGATATACACAAGAAGTGACCTGTCCGTCTGAACAGAAGAAGTGCCGTCGGATCTTAGGACAGGAACTTCTCAGCGTAACAAGTGCCATGACTGAACGCAACTCGTAAACTGTGTGAACATAGCATCTGACCCATCTGAAGATAACCAATGATGAGAGTGAATATACTGAGGGACCCATCTGAACTTAAGAAACGGTCTGCTCTGCCTGTATGTAACAATTAACTGTGGTTATGTCACTAACAACAGTCTGAATAAAAAAGACCTGTCTGTAGTATGAAGTGACATGTCCAAACGTACCAAAGGGCCTGTCAGAACGTACTAAATGGAGTGCATGAACGTACCAGATGATATGTCTGAACGTACAAAATGGCATCCCTGAACATACCAAGTGACATGTCTGCACGTACTAAATGAAATGTCTTAAAGTAACACTTAACATGTTTGAAACATAACAAAAGTGACATGTCTGCACCTTTTAAATGAAATATCTTAAAGTAACACTTAGCATATTTTGAACATACCAAAAAAGCATGTCTGAACGTACTAAGTAACATATTTGAACGTACCAAGTAACTGACTATACCAAATGACATGTCTGAACCTACAAAAACATATCTGAACGTATCAAAAAAAAAAAAAAAAAAAAAAAAAAAAAAAAAAACAAAAACAAAAAAACCCACGTGTTTGAACATACCAAGTGACATGTCTGTACGTAATAAATAACATATCTGAACGTAACAAATAACATGTTTGAACATACCAAATGACATGTTTGAACATACCATATCATATGTTTGAACGCACAAAACGACATATCTGAATGTACCCAATGTATATCTGAACATACCCAGTTATATGTCTGAGCATATCAAATGACAAATCTGAAAGTACCAAGTAACATGCTAAACGCACTTACAGCCACGCCTGAAAACACCAAATGATGAATAAGGCACATATCAAATGACATGCTAAACGGATACTGGATCCAGTCATTACGTAGTACACGCACCAAAATTAAATGGGTTTCTTATTGGACCACTCTTCAATTTTAGCTCTCAGTTTACAGAAAAAAAGAGTTTGGTAATTTTTGCATTTCTCTTACAGACCAGCAAACAAGCAAACAAGCAGTCTGAAGAACGCAGGTGACACGTGACCTCTGTGGTGTAGGTAAAAGGAATTTTTGGTAAAAACAGGAATCACATCTTTCTGTACGCCCGGCCGGCTCGAGTGTCTGCCCGTCTCTCCTTTCGTCTGCCTCCGTGTTCAGTCACACCTCAGGGTGACCTGTTTAGTTTAAACAAGTTAGTCTTTTCTCTCTTATCATGGTAAAAATCCTGCTGCTTTTTCTGGCCCAGACTATGCCACCCCTCTGAACTGGAACCAAAGTTCAGGATAACAGCTTTTTCATGTAAACACACAAGTGGTTTATTTTCATTTTGGCGCGTGGACGTTAGTATGCATGTATGTGTTACTATAAATATATGTGTACATGTGTGTTGGAGATAAAACCCGGGGGGAACCGCAGAAAGAATCTAACTTAGTCTGCAAGATTAAAAAAAAACAAACCATGTGCATTGTTCCATAAAAAAAAACACCTACATCACCGTTGCAAAAAAAGCAGCGGGAAGGAACGAGACAGGGATACTCTCAGATTGAAATAGGAATGCTCTCCCTTAACGCAATCACAAAGTGGACGTCCAGACCTTGGGAAATCTGGGGAATGATGGTGGGAGGGATGTGTGGGAGGTGGTAGAGGTCAACTTTTATCACTGGTCTCCCGTGTTGTTATTGATTTTTGGGTTTACAAATAAGAGAGCTGTGCAAGAACAGTAAAGCCATGACACTCGGCATGTTGGGGGTAGAGGGGAAAACAGAATATCCTGGTTTTGCTGTAATCCAATATTTATCTCGGCTCTGAACCTCAAAATCCTTAAAGCGCGAAAACCACTGCAATGTTTGTCTACACGTGGATCAAACTACAAGATGAAGGAAAATGCCAGTGAAGTATGTGTAGATTGTAAGAATATAGGTAAGACATTAAAGAAGGAGCGGTTTCACATTTTGAAGGAACTAATGAAAATATACTGATTGAAGATTCTTTGATGCTTATCCAGGGCATTCCTATTTGTCCAGATTTACTTCTCGATTTTCAAATTAAAGCTGAGGTACTGGATCATATGAAAAGCCTGTAGTGTGATTGGGCGTTTGCTCGCACAGCTGACGGTCGTGAGTTTAAAACCAGCATGGGTTCAGGTTTTCAGGGCTTAAAAATCCTCTGTATTCAACTACCAGTAATGGTGACCTGATTCAGCCCAGGGAAGGTGAATGCGGTGAAGGAGAGGGATGGGCTTCGCCTTCCATACCAGTGTGCCCTGCACAAGGTGAAAATCTATGTATTGTCCTTTTGGCTATGACGTAAGCAGATTTTAACCGTTTTCTTTTTTTTTCCACCATAAAACGTGATTTATATGGTAGTCGGGTAGTTTTTGTGAATATTATATCGTTGACTATCTGGACGGGGTGGAAAGATGGGGTTTGCACCTGTTTGACATGTCTACGTCAGGTCTTGTGTAGGTTTGGGAAATAGTGTAGATTTTGTACTTGCTCTCTCTCTCTCTCTCTCTCTCTCTCTCTCTCTCTCTCTCTCTCTCTCTCTCTCTCCTCTCTTAACTGCAATTGAAGTTCAGGTAAATTGTCCTTTTATTTAAATGCACAAGTGATTTGTTTTTTTTATTTTGGTGCCTGGAGTTTAGATGGCATATGTGTGTTGCAATAGAGAAAATGTATGAGTGTTGGAGATAAAACCCAGGGGGAAATTCCACAGAAAAAATCTAGCCCCGTCAGCACTATTTTCAGAAAAAAAAATTTTTTTTGCAACGCTCCTAAGAAAAACCGCGCCTACATTATTGTATCAGGGAGGCAGCGGGAAGGAATGAAACTGGGATACTCGCGGAATGAGATAGGAATGCTCTCCCTTTAACACAATCACAAAATGGACGCCCAGACCTTGGGGAGTCTGGGGAATGATGGTGGGGTGTGTGTGGGAGGTGGTAGAGGTTAACTTTATCACCGGCCTCCCATGGTTCTATTGATCTTTGGAGAATTGGATTTGCAAATCAGAAAGCTCTGAAAGAGACAGAAAAGCCATGACATGCGCCATTTTGAGGGTAGAGAGGACAACAGAATATGTTGGTTTCGCTGTAATCCAATAGTCATCTTGGGCATTCAACCGGTAAATCATTAAAAAGAAAGAAAACCACCGCAGTGTTTGTCCACATGTGGATCAAACTACATGGGGAAGTAAAATGTTCTTTGAACAGCTGACGGCCTGAGTCTAATCCCCCTTGGAGTCGGGTTGTCATGGCTTGAAAACCCTTTGTATTCAACTACCAGTAAATGGTGACCTGATTCAGCTGATGAAAGGGGACCGGAATAGCTCAGTGGTAGAACGCCGGACTCGTAATCTTGGTGATCCTGGGGTTGCAGGTTCGAATCTCCGCCGGGCAGTTTTGGTACAGCGGGATTTTTCCCTCGGAGTTAACATTGGTTCTGACTCCATTTCCCATACAGTCCTTTGAATGAGGCTATAAACCGAGGTTCCCTGTAAGAAACACAGCATAGCATCTTGCACACACGTCAAATCCCATCACCAACTTTCGGAAGCGAAGGCCAGTTTGGCCGTTGGTATGGATGACACTACACATAGCATGCATCTTCCCCGAAGATTGAGTATGGCTGCCTTAATGGCGGGATAGGAAACGGTCATACACACTAAACTCCACTCCCTTTGTTGGGTGGATGGGATTAATCTTTGCCTGCCTTTATAGGAAGTGTCTGCAGGGGTATTAGCCTGCGTGCACAGAAAGAAAAAAAAAGCTCAGGGAAGGAGAAGGCGGTGGGCTACGCTTCCCATACTGCTGTACCTCAGGCAAGGTGAACACCTCGCAGTAACTGTTCCTTCCTTCGGCCATTAGATTATCAGACTCTAACCTTTTTAAAACCGTCATTCATATGGTAGGCGGTACATGAATGTGGAGGATGGAGTTTTGATGTGTGTGGTATGTCTGTGTCAGATCTTGCGCAGGTTTGGGAAATTGCGTAAACTAGCGCCTGATATCTCTCTCTCTCTCTCTCTCTCTCTCTCTCTCTCTCTCTCTCTCTCTCTCTCTCTCTCTCTCTCTCTCTCCTCTCTGTCTGTCTGTCTGTATGTATGTGTGTGTGTATTTATATGTGCGCGTGTGTGCACGTGTGAGCACGCGTGCACGCCTGCGCCTGCGCGTGTGTGTATGTGTGCGTGTGCGCGTGCGTGCGTGCGCGTGCGCCGCGTGTGTGCGTATGTGTGTGTGTGCGTGCGTGCGTGCGTGTGTGTGTGCGTGCGGGCCGCTATTATGTAAGCCAAAGTTCAGGTAAACATTTCTTTATGTAGATGCACAAATGATTTATTTTCTATTTTGGTGCCTGGATATTAGTATGAGTGTATGTGTTACTGTAGACATGTGTATGTGTGTTGGAAATAAAACCCAGGGTGAAAAACACGCAGGAAAAAATGTAGCTTCGTCAGCACCATTTTCAGAAAAGAAAAAAAAATTGTACAAGAAAACATTACTGAAGCAGAGAGAGCAGTGGAAAGGAATGAGATACGAATACTCCGGAATGAGATAGGAATGCTCTCCCTTGACGCAATCACGAAATGGACGCCCAGACCTTGGGGAGTCTGGGGGATGTTGTTGGGGGAGGGGTGGGGGGTCGGGGATGGGAGGTGGTAGGGGTCAGCTTTTATCACTGATTTCCCGTGGTTTTATTGATTTCTGGAGGATTGGATTTGCCAATCGAGTTCAGAAAGAGGACGGCAAAGCCATGCCATGCGCCATGTTGAGGGTAGAGGGGATAACACAATATCCTGGTTTTGCTGTAATCAAATATCTCGCTCGCGCTCTCAAGCTCAGAATCCTTAAATGAAAAAAAAGAAAAACAACAGCAATGTTTGCCTACATATGGATCAAACTACTTAGCGAAGCAAAATGCCAGTGGAGTGCGTGTGGAATTCAAGACCATGGGTAAGACATTAAAGAAAAGGAAGGATGTCACGTTTTGATTAGGTCAATGAAATTACTGATGGAATATTACTTCATTGCTTGTCCTTGGTGATTTATTTGTCCAGATCTACTTCTCCATCTTCTGATTAAAGCTGAGGCACTTTATCATAGAAGCAAGTAGTAAAATAGGCCGTTTGCTCGCGGAGCCGACGGTCGTGAGTTTAAACCACCATGGGGTCAGATTTAAAGGCATGAAAACCCTCTCTCTGTCCGATCGGGGATCAATGGTAACCTGAAACACCACAGGGAAGTTGAGGGCAGTGGAAGAATTACTGCCGTATGTTGGACAACATGAACATTTAATAATTATTTAATTGTTCCTTCGACTATTAGGCTACCACACTCAAAACCTTTTTTTTTTTTTGTTTTTAGAAAGAGAGAGGGGTTAGTTACCGCCAAGGACACAGACAAACAAAAAAAAAAAAAAAAAAAAAAAAGGACAAAACACAACTCACTTCGACTCCATTGGTCTTCTTCAGGCAAAAACAAATAACATTTAGGACAGTGAAATCGAACGAGAAATCACTTATCCTCTCTCATATTTATTCGAAACGAACTTTTTTCTCTCTTTGTATTTAATGTACGTGATTTAAACAGTAGATGGTACTTATATGTGAATATTCTACGTATGATTCTCTGGATAGGTAGAGGGAAGAGGGTGCTTCTGTATGGTGTGTCTATGTCAATGCGTGTCTATGTCAATCTATGTCAATCTTGTGTAGGTTTGGCAAATGGCGCAAACTAGCACCTGCTCTCTCTCTCTCTCTCTCTCTCTCTCTCTCTCTCTCTCTCTCTCTCTCTCACTCTCTCTCTGTTTGTGTGCATGCATGCTTCTTTCTTACTGTTGCCTGCGTGTGTGCGCGCGCACGCAAGTGTATGTGTGTTTTCGTTCAGTTTCCTATAATTGAAAATGAACAACTGTCCTCTCAACTGTCATTCCACACATATTGCATGGACATATGTACATATACACACGTACGCAGAAGCACACATAGACACTGCATTCTTACATACGCACATATGCGAAGGCATTCCCTCAATATCAGGTATACACCCACACTATTACAAAGATACGCACGAGAGCGTACTCACTCACGCACGCAGACGTGGGTACAGACAGACAGACAGACAGAAGACAGAGACAGACAGACAGACACACACACACACACACACACACACACACACACACACACACACACACACACACACACACATCTATAGCCGTTGGGCAGACCGTGTTAACAAGGCATCAAAGCCCCCTCCCCCCCCCCCCCCAGCACACGGGATTAATGCTTAGGTCAGTCATGCAACAGTATCTCCATAAGATCTTCCCAAATCTTTTACTTTGAAAAAAAATCACTCATTTACTTATAGTGCCTCGCACGATAGCCTCATTTTTCATAAACAACTGTGGTGTAGCGTATGTGAACTAGTCTGCCCGTGGTAATGCGTTCTGATGAAACTGACTCTGGGATTGTCTGAGACGAGGCATATCTGCATGGACTTGCATATAGGAAAGAGCCAGAATGGGCTATTCCAAGGTTCGTTCGACTATGGCAGAGGTTTTGCTTTCCCTAGTGTCTTTCTAGCGTTTCATGGCATGATGCGATGAATGACTTATATAATGTTTCATTCTACTGGTCTATTGATTAACGGCTAAAAGTATGTGCTTTATACTTAAATGATGAAAATGATCGTGTTTATAGCACATCATTCAGAGATCTTTTTTAAAGCGATTTGCATTGGGAGAAAGCAATAACTAAATGGGCGCACACCAGTAAAAGATACTAAATACTTTCAAAATGAAATTAAGTTGCATATTACGCCCAGAGCAAGTGCATACGCAGAAGCAAATCTCTCCAACCCAACAAGGTAGGCAGGAATAACCTTCTAGTCTCCAGTTCTTAGAATACGGGATTTGTCTTGTTTCGCCTGCGTTCCTTGTGCTAGAGGTATCGCATGAAATGTAACTTTTGCTACCTTTCTTGTTAACCATTTGCTATTTCACTGGTTCATCAAAACTGACCAATGAAGACGGCAGAAATGCAAATCTATCTGTTTTGCTGGTATGACAGATATATTATAACGCGGCCCGCACAAGTCATATCTGTCTTTGTCAGGTTGGTGTATATAAAACGAAGCAAACGTCTTTTTGGTTGACGGACTTGATACGTGGTAACAAAATCAATGGAAACATAATACAGGGAATAGATAAGTTTAACAATGAATTGAGTTAAATCTGTCTTCAATGTTTAGGCTCTGTGAGAAGATACTGGACTTTTCAAACGCAGTTATTTGTGCATAAATCATCAGAATTCTACATATTGAAAGGGATGAGAACAAAACTTGCGTTTTTTCTTTCTAGTAGTTCATGAAGACAAACGGACTGTTTTCCTTTCTTTCCTTTTTTTTTTTAATCTCTTATCTTGATTTGCCAAAACAGCGTTCACACACACACACACACACACACACACACACACACACACACACACACACACTTACACACACACACACACACACACACACACACACACACACACACGCACGCTAGCTAGCTGGCAACTAATCAAGTTCTCCATCTTGCTCTACCGCGACATCTTCCGATGGCCCAAGGCCTCAACGTCATTTTGTTACTGGGTATGAAGAGAGCGTTCCTCTCCGCCAACTGCCGTTCTTCCACGGTGAGGCAGGGACGGCTGTTTGGCAGGGTAAGTGTGGAGGACAGCTACAGAAGAAGGGTGGGGATGGACGGAGGGCATATTTACTTTAAAGTGGTGTTCACCCGGGCAGTAAATTTCCTACGCTATTTTTGCCCTTCTGTTTCATCTGGAGGAAAGAGCCCTAAACAGGTTAAACAGGTTCATTGACATTTGTGTCCATCAGTTTGAGTGGATCCAAGTGTCTTCTATTTCTTTTCAGACTTTTTTCTTCCCCATGACTATGATGATTAGTGAGGATGACGGGTATGATGCTGTGGAGTCTTTCAGTCTGATCTTGTGTATCAGGATTTAGGAGCACTGGTTTTCTCGACCTCAGTCAAACTGGGATTGCAAAAGCGTGTCGGCTGGCTGGATTTGTTCTCCAGTGGTTGATGACTTTCTGTTTTTTTTTTTTTATTTAACTGTCAGATTGCTGGGTTTAAATTATCCTGTTTGACATTTTCTGTAAACAACTTGTATAACAATGTAATTATATTGTGTGTCTGTTTGGCACCTTGCCTGTCTGGCAATGTACCTTTAGTTTTGTGAAGAAATCCGTACTGTGTCTATAGACATTATTGTATCTTTCGCTCGATAGCATAGTATTTTTTTTTTCTTTTTCTTTTTTTTTTAAAATAGGTTTGTTTCAATTTCCGCATGAAGTCACTTCACGTAAAATTAGGCGAAAAAGAAAACGTGCATGAAGAAAAAAAAACAATATTGTTCTGGTAAAACGTCACTTAACGCAAATTTTCCCATTGACCTTTTGAAAGCCGTCCTTCATCTTGCCACGGGGCAAAGGCAGTAGGTAAGAATGAGATAAGAGCACTTCCCCACACAGCAATCACAGATTGGATACACTGGCCTTTAGGCGGTCAACGATACTTCCTCCACACAGCAATCACAACATGGACACACAGGCCTGTAGGCGGTCAAGGAGACTTCCCACACACAACAATCACAACATGGACACACAGGCCTTTAGGCGGTCAAGGAGACGTCCCCCACACAGCAATCACAACATGGACACACAGGCCTTTAGGCGGTCAAGGAGACTCCCTCCACACAGCAATCACAACATGGATACACAGGCCTTTAGGCGGTCAAGGAGACTCCCCCCACACAGCAATCACAACATGGATACACAGGCCTTTAGGCGGTCAAGGAGACTCCCCCCCACACAGCAATCACAACATGGATACACAGGCCTTTAGGCGGTCAGGGAGTACTTCCCCACATAGCAATCACAACATGGGACACACAGGCCTTTAGGCGGTCAAGGAGACTCCCCCCACACAGCAATCACAACATGGACACACAGGCCTTTAGGCAGTCAAGGATACTCCCCCACACAGCAATCACAACATGGATACACAGGCCTTTAGGCGCGGTCAACGATACTCCCCCCACACAGCAATCACAACATGGATACACAGGCCTTTAGGCGGTCAAGGAGACTCCCCCCACACACAACAATCACAACATGGATACACAGGCCTTTAGGCGGTCAAGGAGACTCCCCCCCCCACAGCAATCACAACATGGATACACAGGCTTTAGGCGGTGGTCAAGGAGATGTGATTGGGGTATGAAGGAGCTGGTGGAGGTCAGCTTTCATGAGTAGCCTCCTGTGGCTTGACTCATTTCTGGAAGGATGTTTTTTTTTTTTTTTATCTTTCTGAAATTTGATTTAGAGCTCCCCATATTAAACTAGAGTTTAAAAGGTGGACTGAGTGCCAGTAAGTAACAACAACAATGATAATGAAAACAGTAACGATAATAATAATGACGATGATGGTGATGATAATATTAATGAAATGAAATACTTTATTACAACAACAACAATGATTCATTTCAATTCAATTCAATTAACTTTATTGTCAATCGGAAATTTCTCAAGTGATAATGATAACAACGATGATGATGACAGCAACAAAAGTGATGATGATGATGATGATGATAATTAACAACAACAACAACAATAATAGTAATGACGATGATGATAATGATAATCGTTACAATAATGATCATAATCCTTTGGATAAAACCCATAACGTTTGTCAGGAAAGATGAGTCGAGAGATATGCAAAACCGCAGAGAAACAAGCAAATCAATGAAAAAGCTTCTGACAGGAGCAGGAAATACATGGTCGGTACTGTTTAGTGGCATTGTGATTTCATTGGAGAAAGCAAGGTGAATTCCACACAAAGTCAGTTTTATGACCAGTGTAGAAACGTTTGTGATATATCCTTTCACAAAGTCAGTTTCATAGCCAGCGTTGGAATACTGTGTGATATATCCTTTCAAAAAAGTCATTTTATAGCCAGTGTTAAAATGCTTGTGATATATCCTTTCACAAAGTCACTTTTGTAGCCAGTGTTGAAATACGTGATTGAATGCCATCTATCCTACGTCTGTTGGAAGACGCAAAGTAAACACTTCTGACAGAGCAGCAAAAAACAATTTCGGACAGTACAAACAAAGAACGAAGAGAGACTTATCTGATGTCCATGTGGTGTGCTGTGGAGAATGGCCGCCAGAAGGAAATGACAGAGGGCGTCACTGAAAATACTCCCATCCAGTGAACACCTTCATACGCAAAAATACTCCCATCCAGTGAACACCTTCATACTTGAACACCTCCCCCATTCCCCTACCGGCATTTTACACCAGCACCACAACATTATCCCACTATACAACAATTGTCATCATCCTACAGTACTGTTTATCTCAAATGATCCATGATCATCACCCATCAGTCATCTACCCCTACCCCCCTCCACCCTCTTTCACAACCTGCAAACATATACTAATAATGCCACCTTATTATTCCACTTACCACAATGACCTTCACCCTGCAGTACTATTGATCTCACCCATACCAGTGAGCATCACCCACTGGTCATTGATATTTTCCTTTATACCCCCAACTTGCACCATTGCTCCATCACCACTGCATCTTTCCACTTATGTAACAATAATCATCATCCTATGGTACTACTGATCTAAAAATGATTACCATTTATCCATCCAGTGAACACCTTCATACTCTCCCATAATCCCCTCTGTCATTTCTTCTGGCGGCCATTCTTCATAGCACACCACATGGACATCAGATAAGCCTCTCTTCGTTCTTTGTTTGTACTGTCCTAAATGTTAAAATGTGATCTATTTCTTGGCTTGAAGAAGACCCAACAGGTGGAAATGCATCGTGTCTTGTCCTGTGCTTTGTTTGTCAATGTCCTTGGCGGCAACTAACCCCACTCTTTCTCAATTGTGCTTCGTTCTCCGCCATCAGTCGCTCCATTTTGAAAAAATTCGCTTTTAGTTCGAGAAAGCGTCACAGCGTGCAAACAAGTCAATATACGCAATATCAGCTGAGCTAGCATGCCATTGTCCGTAGAGGTTGAAGATAAAACAGGTCTACACTTCGAAGTTGAATCCAGATAACCGTGCACAAAGTTGAATCTAGATAACTGTGCGTACAAGTTGAATCTAGATAACTGTGCGTGAATGTTGAATCTAGATAACTATGCGCAAAAGTTGAATCTAGATAACTGTGCATGAATTTTGAATCTAGATAACTGTGCATGAATGTTGAATCTAGATAACTGTGCGTGAATGCTGGATCTACGTAACTGTGCGTGAATGTTGAATCTAGATAACTGTACGTGAATGTTGAATCTAGATAACTGTATGCAAAGATTAAATCTAGATAACTGTGCGTAAATGCTGGATCTACGTAACTTTGCGTGAATGTTGAATCTAGATAACTGTACGTGAATGTTGAATCTAGATAACTGTATGCAAAGATTAAATCTAGATAACTGTGCGTGAATGCTGGATCTACGTAACTGTGCGTGAATGTTGAATCTAGATAACTGTACGTAAATGTTGAATCTAGGTAATTGTGCGTGTAATGTTGAATCTAGATAACTGTGTGTGAGTGTTCAATCTAGATAACTGTGCCTGAATGTTGAATCTAGATAACTGTGCGTGAATGTTGAATCTAGATAACTGTGCGTGAATGTTGAATCTAGATAACTGTGCGTGAATGTTGAATCTAGATAACTCTGCGTGAATGTTGAATCTAGATAACTGTGCCTGAATGTTGAAATCTAGATAACTGTGCCTAAATGTTGAATCTAGAAAACTGTGCATAACATAAAGGTTGAATCTAAATAACTGTGAATGTTGATCTAGTTGCCTGTGCGTGAATGTTGAATCTAGATAACTGTGCGTGAATGTTGAATCTAAATAAATATGCATGAATGTTGGATCTAGATAACTGTGCGTAGGTATTGAAGCTAGATAACTCTGTGAGTAAAGTTTTAAACTAGACAACTGCGTAAAAGTTGAAGCTAAATAACTGTGCCTGAAGGTTGAAGATAGATAACTCTATGAGTAAAGATTGAAACTAGATCACTGTGCGCAGAGGTTGAAGTTAGACTACTTAAAGACAGACAGACAGACAGAGAGAGGCAGAGGCAGAGACAGACAGACAGACAGAGACAGACACACGCACAAGCGCGCACACAAACGCGCGCACACACACACACACACACACACACACACACACACACACACACACACACACACACACACACACACACACACTGACTGACTGAAACCATTTACTGTCAGATTAACATAGTGTTGTACTGACCCACACACACACACACACACACACACAAAACACACACACACACACACACACACACACACACACACACACACACACACACACACACACACACACTCACACGATATTTGCCTGGAAGCTGAATTAAATGAAAAAGGAGAGAGAGAGAGAGAGAGAGAGAGAGAGAGAGAGAGAGAGAGAGAGAGAGAGAGAGAGAGAGAGGAGCAGGCAACACCCTTTATTGATCTGAGGTTTGACAGACTTTCATAAATTTGTATGAATGGGTATGCTGGTGACATTCTGAATCTCTCTCTCTCTCTCTCTCTCTCTCTCTCTCTCTCTCTCTCTCTCTCTCTGTGCTGTGTGTGTGTGTGTGTGTGTGTGTGTGTGTGTGTGTGTGTGTGTGTGTGAGTGCGTGCGTGCGTGCGTGCGTGCGTGCGTGTGTCGTGTGTGTGTGTGTGTGTGTGTGTGTGTGTGTGCGCGTTCGTGCGTGCGTGCGTGCGTGCGTGCGTGCGTGCGTACGTGTGTGTGTGTGTGTGTGTGTGTGTGTGTGTGTGTGTGTGTGTGTGTGTGTGTGAAGCTGAATTAAATGAAATGGAGAATAGAGAGAGAGAGAGAGAGAGAGAGAGAGAGAGAGAGAGAGAGAGAGAGAGAGAGAGAGGAGCAGGCAACACCCTTTATTGATCTGAGGTTTGACAGACTTTCATAAATTTGTATGAATGGGGATGCTGGTGACATTCTGAATCTCTCTCTGTCTCTGTCTCTCTCTCTCTGTCTCTCTCTCTCTCTCTCTCTGTGCGTAATGTGTGTGTGTGTGTGTGTGTGTGTGTGTGTGTGTGTGTGTGTGTGTGTGAGTGTGTGTGTGTGTGTGTGTGTGTGTGTGCGTGCGCGCGCGCGCGCGCGCGCGCGCGCGCGCGTGTGTGTGTGTGTGTGTGTGTGTGTGCAGGCGTGTGCATAGTTTCATCTGCCTTTGTTTTTAATCACAGCTGAGTTTGACTCATTCAGTCTAAACTAAAACAGTTATTCTTTTTCCCTCAACATTGTAACAGCCCTGCTTCTGTATCTTGCCCTGTACTAAAAGCGACGCGCCTCTTGACTGGA
>JADBJO010001911.1:117242-134742 GCA_016801955.1 Conus betulinus | reverse complement strand
TTTACTTATTTAAACTTTAGTGTAATGTCCCCTATTCGCATCTCACATGCCGTCTGTACACAGATGTGCGTGTTAGGCCGTTATTGCGTATCAGGGGATGTTATGTGTATGTACATAAGTAGACAGTGAGAGAAGAGCTCGTGTGGTGTGTGTGTGTGTGGTGTGTGGTGTGTGGTGTGTGGTGTTGTTGATGTTCGTGTGCGTGGTGTGTGTGTGGGTGTGTGTGTGTGTGTGGAGTAGATGAGAGACGGAGAGAAGATCAGATGAGGATATTATTTCGAGAGAGAAAAACTGTTTCACATATTGTTAAACGAGCAGTTGTCCTAGCAACTTCTTAAGTTTACGCCCAAGCATGTAATTCATTTCCTGATGCTCACCTCAAAGACATAAAAGAAAGCCCTCAACGTTTCCTTTTTGGTACCAACTTCAAAAGATCACTACAAACTCAGAAATTCTCACAACATACTTACAGGCAAGGAGGGGCGTGGGCATGTGAGAAAAAAGTGCCAATGTTTACTTAAACGCACATGTAGTCTCCCAGGTACCACGAACAACGTATTCTTTAAAGAGGCGACTGTTTTTTTTTTTTTATATAGCCCGTGTAGACTTTTCATGCCTAAGGCAAATCGGGATTCAGGAAGAAAAAACAAAGATAGAAAGATAAATGTGCATGAAAATAAAATGCTTGTCGCGGTAAAAATCACTTCGAAGTAAATTTCCCCCATTGAGACCTTTCAAAAGTCATTTTTTCATCTTGCCGAGAGGCAAAGGTTTTGTTAAGTGTATAGGAGGAATGCGACTCCCTTGATGGATCCAAAAACTGAATACGTCTGGTGCAATTTACAGGAAGGGCCCCCCCCCCAAACCCCCCCCACCCAATGGCTAAATGCCCCCCCACCAACCCCCCCACCCACCCCCAAAGACACCCCATAGTTCCCAAGATCACATTGATCAGGACGTCCTAAGCCTCATGGGGTTTTGGATTTACGGAAGAACAGGGCTTCTCTTTTCTTACAAGTATTGTTTTTGCAGGCATGAAAATGGCCAGAAATAGTCTGATTTAATGAAACCATGTCAAGAGCAGATGGGAAACGAGAATGACATGGTTTTGCTGAGACAAATTCATTGTTTCCTCGGTCTACCGATACTTTCATGTTCCTTCTACTTTCAAAAACTCTAAAGCAAGAACTGTAACCACTGTGTTTTGCTTCCATGATTCATACAACTGATACTCCTCTTTGAGCTGAAAGTTATGCATAGGCTGATGCGGGCTTTGTATGATTCACCGGGAAACACAGCAGATGGAATCCTTAGCCCTGATAGTCTGGCGCATTCAGGAAGTCTGTTGTTTTTGTCTACAGTTGATAAAAGTCCCCCACCCCATAATCCACAACACATTGATGACCCTTAATTTATTCTGATAGGTCAGTGATTCATAATGGACATGTGTTAGTGAAGCAGCAAAGTTGCAGCAAGCTTTTTTGACATATACTGGCGCGCACATAGTCTGTTTAAGATGCGCTAGTTTTTTATTCCAGCATTATATATACACTAATGTACAAAAAAGTGTTCACCAGGTCGACAGCAGCCTGTGTTAGGTCACTGCAATATAGTGTGGACCTGCATCTCTCAGGGTGTCGGTTAGTGCTTTGGATACTTGAAAGCTATTCTTATACGCTCACACTTAGCTGATCGCTTACAAACACCGGACACTTCTTTCCAGCATCAAAGAGTCAGCTGATCTCATTATGTGACAGGTGTGTCAGTGTGTTGCAAGCGTTTGGACCCATACTGGCGCACATCGTGCTGCATTTGCGTGTATGTTCCAGATTATAGGCTCAGTGCAGTAGGTGTTGGGCGACAGCAGTTGCTAATGCTCAGTCGGCTGTACTTTTTCAGGGCGTGTACCTTGCCTGTTCGAGTGTGTGTGTTGTTTTCAGTTTAGGTGTGTGTGTGTGTGTGTGTGTGTTGTGTGTGTGTGTGTGTGTTGTGTGCGCGTGCGTGGCGTGCGTGCGTTGGTGCGTGCGTGGTGCGTGCGTGCGGTGTGTGGGGTGTGTGTGTGGTGGACGGCGTGTGTGTGTTGTGTGTGTGCGGTGCGCTGCGTGCGTGCCGTGCGTGCGGTGTGCGTGCGTGCGTGTGTGGTGTGTGTGTGGGTGGTTGTGTGTGTGTTTGAATGGTGTGTGGGTGAAGTGGGTGGAGAGAGAGAGAGAGAGAGAGAGAGAGAGAGAGAGAAGAGAGAAGTGTGTGTGTGTGTGTGGGTGTGTGTGTGGTGAGGTGTGTTGTGTGTGTGGTGTGTGGTGTGTGTGTTGGTGTGTGTGGGAGAGAGAGAGGAGAGAGAGAGAGAGAGAGAGGTGTGTGAGTGGTGTGTGGTGGTGTGTGGTGTGTGTGTGTGTGTGTGTGTGTGTGTGTGTGTGTGGTGTGTGTGTGTGGTCTAAACAGTCTGTATTCACCCACTCTAACAACCTAGATCAACATGAAAAAATCAATCAAACAACCTGACTGATATTGTCCTGCAGAGGCAAAATACAACTGGCCCCTATTCGAGTGAGGAAGCAGTTGTAAGAGGGGGTGTTACACACGACTGAATGAATGTTTCATTAGAATCTGAAGCATCCTTATGCCTGCTCTCTTGCCCATGCATGTCTGTAGATCAGCTACACTCAAACATACATAACTGATTAACATGTTCGTGTGTTTGAATGTTTCCTTCAGTTTGTGTTTACTTGTTTTTCTTTTTTTATTTCTTCTTTTTTAAAAAAAATGTAGATGCCATGCTATATCTATGGAAATCACGTGCAAAGTAAGCCTACAGAAATGTTCCATATTCATTTTCAAATACATAGTTTACAGTCTATGATCCAATTTGTTTTTAATGACTGATGTTAGCAACTTATACCTTGTTAGGCACACACACACACACATAAACACAGACACACAGACACAGGCATAGACACAAACACAACACACACACACACACACACACACACACACACACACACACACACACATACACACACACACACAAAGACACACACACACACTCACACACACACACACACACACACACACACACACACACACACACACACACACACACACACACACACACACACACACACATACATACACACATACACACACACAGCAAAAGAAAACAACCATCAAAATGATTGTAGTATGGAACCTGAAAACTATCAGAGATGCCCTGCAACTAATCCGTTTGCCACGTGCCACTGAAAAATGCTTAGAGCAGATGAGCGATCTTTGGTGTACTACATGACCCACCAACAGGATTCGTATACTCCTTACTTACACAGAGCCTAATGTGTATAGACCTTGATATCAACGCAGCTTCAAAAAATGCCGAACATAATTACACAGGGCCCCTCTTTTTCCTTCACCTCTTTCCTCTGTTTGAACTGAGTTGTTTCAGTCCTTACAGAACAGGGAGTACTGTACAATGGGAACGAAGAAATGGCGTGTGTGTGTGTGTGTGTGTGTGTGTGTGTGTGTGTGTGTGTGTGTGTGTGTGGACGAACGTGCCTCTCTGTGTGTGTGTGTGTGTGTGTGTGTGTGTGTGTGTGTGTGTGTGCGTGCGTGTGTGTTTTGTGTGTGTGTGTGTGTGTGTGTGTGTGTGTGTGTGTGTGTGTGTGTGTGTGTGTGTGTCCGTCCGTGGTCAAAATGTGTTCCACTCGCTCCAGACAAAACTGCTGGACCGATCTTTCTGAAAATTTGTAGATATGTTTATTATGGGTCACGGATGATGCCCGATGCTTTATTTTTTGCCAGAATAGCCGTTACTAATGGCTATAAATGATAATTTTGTGATGTACAGTTTAAGCAATAATGGCTTATAATGATATGTGTAACCAAATTCTGTAAGCTCCTCGGTAGTATAGTGGTTAGTGTCCTCTCGCCTGTCACACAGTAGACCCTAGTTCGCGCTTCCCCGCCTGGGAGAGCCGCGTTTTTTTTTTCTTTTTTCTTACATACAAAATTTCTACCACCAAAGGGGAGAAAGTGCTACAGTGACTGATATATATATATATATATGCACTACTTACTGGGAGTACGTTTATATGCTTTGCATCTTGATTCTTGTCTGAGTCTCTCCCCTCTCCTTCCCATTCGCGTCTCATGGTGAGCTGTTCTACTTCAGATTATTGCTTAAAAAAAACAACAAACAAGAGCCAGACAAAACAGCAAGGTCCCATTCTCTGAATAAATGTTTACAGAAGATTTCAAAGAGAACAAACCCGACCGGAGAGTCTGTCAGTTTCCAAAGGGAAAGTCATCCAACGTCGGAGGAACCGATCCAGACGGATGACTTACTCTGTCAACGCCAGCGTGGTGAAGTAAGCCCTTGGGGAAAACACGCACGTGATGAACTCATGCTGAAGCAGAAATACAGGCATGTGAAAGATGGGTCCCCACTGCTAGCACTTTGTGACACTCGCAATTTTTCTTATTCACAGTTTTGAGATGTACGAAAATGGCGGGATTGATGGGAGGTTTTTTGTTCCATTTTCTTGGTCTTCCAACTATTCCTCATTTTCTCCTTCTTCTTCTCCTTTTGAACACTCACTCTCTCTCTCTCTCTCTCTCTCTCTCTCTCTCTCTCTCTCTCTCTCTCTCTCTCTCGCTTTCTGCACCCTCTCTCTTTCTCTCTATCTCTTCTCTCTGTCTCCACTTCCCATTTTAGCTTCCCTCCATTCATCCCTATTCTGTCCTTCTCTGTCCCTTTTATTCTTCTTCAAATCCATCTTCTTCTCTCTCTCTCTCTCTCTCTCTCTCTCTCTCTCTCTCTCTCTCTCTCTCTCTGTGTCTTTTTCGTCCCCCCTCTTTCGCATTCTCTCTCTCTCTCTTTCTCTCTCTCTCTCTCTCTCTCTCTCGCTCTCTCTCTCTCTCTCTCCCATACTTTCTCTCGCTCTCTGTCTCTCTCTCTCTCTCCTCTCTCTCTCTCTCTCTCTCTCTCTCTCTCTCTCTCTCTCTCTCTCTCTCCCAAGATAAAACTGTTAATAACGTCGGTAAAACCTGTTTTATGCTAAACTCTCGATTTGGTTCCTATGAATGGCTTTGGTAGGGGTAATTGAAGGAAATCATAATTACATTACCGATGGTTTAAGGCTGGATTACTTGTAGAAGTAAAGTGGTGGATGTAGCGTGACAGGCATTTTGTGTTCACGGTGATCACATATGGAATTTTCGATTTTCGTGTCGATGATTCTTTGCATTCATGGCATTTACCAGTTGAAGTAGGTTAGGGAAATGGTTATGATGTGACGGGGCCTATCATTGCACCGGCGTAATCCTTAACCCTGACCTTCTCCGTAACTCTAAGGTAAAGAAAATTCACACAGAAGAAAACGTTCACTGCATAAAAACGAAACGGACTGACGATTGTCAAGACAATACAATGACTAAAAAAAAGTTACTGGATACCAACACGAATGATAGTTAAGACCATTAAGTAAATGCAATTGTTATTTCTTTTACTTCTACAAGTACTCCAGCCTTAAACCGATCGGTAATGTAACCAAAAGCATTAAACTGAGTACATCTTGAACATCTTCAGACGAATTATGGTGGGAAATCCGCATATGGGATCAGCCAGTCGCCGAACCCAGAGCGTAGACTCCACATCTGATGCATCAATGTTATTGTGGACTGTCCTCAGGGGTAACTTGATTCCAACACCAGCGCAATCGTAGCCACAATAACTGCTACCAAAACAACGATGTTCACAAAGAAGGGAATAAAGAAGAAGAAGAAGAAGAAGAAGAAGAAGAAGAAGAGGAGGAGGAGGAGGAGGAGGAGGAGGAGAAGAAGAGGAGAAGAAGAAGAAGAAGAAGAAGAAGAAGAAGAGAAAAAGGAGAAGAAGAAGAAGACGAAGACGAAGAAAAAAGAAGACGAAGAAGGAAGATTACACAGAGCACAGAATTTAATGACAACAAAAAAATACAAACAGCGGAAGAAGGAGAACAGGATGAAGAGAAACGTAATCAATAAAAACAACATTGGAGAGAGAGAGAGAGAGAGAGAGAGAGAGAGAGAGAGAGAGAGAGAGAGAGAGAGACAGAGAGAGAGGAGAGAGAGAGAGAGAGAGAGAGAAAGAAAGACAGACAGAGAGACAGAGAGAGACAGAGAGAGTCTCCAGTAACTCTTCGCAATTCTATCAGTATCTCTGAACACTGCTGGTTGATGGTTGTGGGTGTTAGGAAGTGGTTTGGTTGGGGACGGACCATCTTTCATCTTCATTTGCAGTTATTATTCGGGCTGGGTCTTATCGCATGCGTGTTAGTATTCTCAGGAGCTGATTCAACCAGGATCTGATTCAACCGAGCTGGTGTCAACAGAATACATCAGGTGGTGTGATGAGTTCGTCACTCGTTTTTCCGCTGAAACTTTCCGTCTGTAAATTAACAGACACTGATATAAAAGAAGTTAGACTGCCTGGGTTCTTTCAAAACGGGATAACAACACAACTGCTTTGAAGACGAGTCGAAGTACTCAATTCCTCATCTCTCCCAGTGGGTTCGAAGATTTTTTTTTCCGCCGTTGTTTTGTTAACAGACACTGAGTACTGGTTCAGTCTGTTAGTTATCCTGTACACATCGTTTCACAATGTATGGCTTTGTTGTTTGTTCAACGCCAGTTTTTTTTATGACATAGTCCAAATTAAAACATCTCATCTTGAGATGCAGAAGAAGAAAAAGAAGACGGGCGATGTTAAAAACATGGAGAATGGCTATAAAGGAAAAAGAAAGACCCAGTGTGTTCTGTTCAAAGTTCTTTGTAATACCTTTCAAGTGTGTGCACGTCTGGCGCTGGCAGAGTTGGAAGGGTCATATGGGTTATATTGGTTGGCCATGCAGCGCATCATTTGAAACAAGAAGCCCTTGTTGGCATGCCACATTCTGTGGACATATTATGGTGCATGTTGGATAGAATAAAAGTTCCATTCTACTTGTGATGCTTTCGATTCCTGATTTTTTTTCTGCCTGAGTAAGTGCTGTTAACATGTCATGTAAAATAAGATCTGATGATAAAGTTTTACACGCGCAGTGAAGACATATTCTAGATATTCATTCAGCCGGAGTATGGCTTACCTTTCCAAGAGAGTCAGCAACTACTGTAATACGAACAAAGAATCTGACGACCCATCCACTACTAGTGAATATTTATGTTTAAAAATAACTGGAAAAAAAATCATGAAAATAACAATCAAGATAATCAAGACAGAATCTTTTTTTTTTCTCTGAGCGCGCCTTGACAGAAAGTTGAGAGTTGCAGGTGAGTAGGCCTGCATCAATGAGAGTGTGTAGATGGTAGATGTGGTGTCGTGTGGGAGTGGAGCTATGCAGATTTCTGTCAGACCATTTGGTCTCTAGGCCTGCATCAATAAGAGTGTGTAGATGGTAGGTGTGGCGTCGTGCGGGAGTGGAGCTATACTGATTTCTGTCGGACCATTTGGTCTCTCCACTACGCTTTCATCTAACTGGCTTCCAACTCGTACAGGGCTCGGTGTGTTCTGATCTTTGCACAGAAACACACTTATGATGTCTGTCTAGCTCTTGCTTTTTCATGAAGTATTTGGTATGAGAATACCTGGAAGAAGATCTCCACGCGTTGAAAGGAAACATGCGTGCACGTACACACACACACACACACACACACACACACACACACACACACACACACACACACACACACACACACACACGCACACACACACACACAAACACACACACACACACACACACACGCTCACGTACACACACACACATGCACACACACACACACGCATGCACGCACGCACGCATGCACTCAAGCATGCACGTATGCACGCACTCGCACGCATGGGCACACACACACACACACACACACACACACACACACACACACACACACACACACACACACACACACACACACACACACGAAACCGTACACACTCATGCACGTGCATAGTCAGAGGGTCACAGACGGAGACAGACATATAGACAGACAGACAGACAGACAGCACGGGCACAAATGAAAGTCAACTTCTAGCACCCCCTCAGGAACATGTTCCAGACTCCCCAAGGCACGTGCGTCCAGTTTGTGACTGTGATAGGAGAAAGCACTCCTATCCATTCCTCCCCACTGCTTCTGTCTCCTGGCAAGAGGGAAGACTGCAATTCAAGGGTCAATGGAGAAACTTTTCTGTAGTGGTGTTCACAAGGACAGTGTTTTTTTTTTTTCTTTTTGTTACGTTTTCCTTTCTTTTTGTCGTGAAGTTCAAAGTTGCTTTAAGTGTCACAGAGAGATTCCAAGGCTATCAACATGCTTGGCTGTCTGCAAGAGTGCCGACGTTTGCATTTTTAAGAGCGCGCATTTGTATGTATTTTTCTATCGATGTGATTGAGTGCAAAGACAAAAAAAACCACCAGCAACCTTTGTTGGGCGGATTCAGACGTTGCTCTCCGCTAGTTTAGCCAAGCAAGTTTGGCCCGACCAGCACCTTGATCTAAATGCATAATGTAGAATGAGAGGGGGTCAGTTACCGCCAAGGACACATACAAACAGAGTACAGGACAAGAGCCAATGCATTTCGGCCTTTTGGGTCTTCTTCAGGCGAAAACATATAACATTTAGGACAGTGAAAACGAAGAACAAGAAACAACTTATCTTCTCATCGGCTCATGAAACTTAATACATAAGGCAAGCGTTACACAATCTTGTCCATGAGAGCCGTTTGAAAAAAAAAAAAAACAACAAAAACAAACTGTTCCACATTCGATTTATTCCCTTCTTTATTCATTCAGATGTCAGTTATGCACACTGTTGCCCCGTGTCTTAGCAAATGAGGTGCAGCGTAGATTGACTTGCCTGAATCCATCGACATCTTGAAAACCACACAACAAATAAGTGGAGGAAAAGGAGAAGAAAAACGAAGAGAGAGAAAAGGCTGAAGAGGAGGGAAAAGTAGATGCAGAACAATAACAATGAAAACAACGACACCATGTAGTAAAAAAGAGAGAAGAAGAAGGGAAAGAACAAATCAACATCATCAATTATCATCATCAACATCATCATCATTTTTTATCATCAACGACAACAAAAACAAAAAACTGTGATGGATGTTAGGAAAAAAAATGCAAAAACACACACACACACACACACACACACACACACACACACACACACACACACATACACGCACGTACACACACACACACACTCACACACACACACACACACACACACACACACACACACACACACACACACACACACACACACACACACACACACACACTCACACACACACACACGCACACACACACACACACACACACACACACACACACACACACACACACACACACACACACACACACACACACAGAGAGAGAGAGAGAGAGAGAGAGAGGAGAGAGAGAGAGAGAGAGAGTGTGAGAGAGAGACACACACAGACAGACAGACAGAGAAGAAGAAGAAGAAGAAGAAGAAGAAGAAGAAGAAGAAGAAGTCCTATCACCAGTCACTCTCCCCTCATCTCCACGTATTTGGAAACCGATACATCCCACACGACTGTTTAGACAAGGCAGCGAGAATGACAGAATGTTTGGGATGGGGAGGGATTGTTTCCATCAGAATGACAGAATGTTTGGCATGGGGAGGGGGCTGTTTCCATCTCCGTTTCTCTTGAACCGAGTCCACTGCATGCATCGAGAACTGTATTTCCCGAACTCAACTACGCTGTTGTGTGACAGAATAAATCAGCTTTGCTGGATCCGTTTCCCTTAGGTTTCTGTCTTTCTGTTTTTAAACTAACAAACACCGAGCTTCCGTTTATCCTGTTTTGAAATTTTCTGTAAAAATTGTCTCAGTATGTAACCATACTGTCGGTCTGTCTGCCTTTTTTTCTGAAAGGTAAATTGTACTTATATACCCTAGCATGGGATAAAAAGAGAAAAAAAGAGGAAGAGGAATAGGAAGAAAGAAGACGGATGAGAATGGTAAAGAGAAAGAAAGAGAAGAAAAATGAGAAGGCAGGAAATGGAGAGGAGGAGGAGAAAATGGAGGAAGAGGGAGAGGAAACGGAGGAGGAGGAGAAGTGAGAGGGGCAGGAGGAGGAGGAGAAGAAATGGGGGTGGGTGGTGGGTGGTGGTTAAACAAAAAAAAAAAAAAAAAATAAAAAAAGGAAAACAGGAAACAGGAAAGAATGATGAAAAGTGTCCTGTTTAACATTTTCTGTATCCATTTCACATTAGTTTAACAATGGATGTTGAACTCTGACTGGGTTTTTCTGTAAGTATTCTGCATAAGCTTAAACAGTGTTGTATGCTATTTGAATTTTTCTGTAACCATTTTACATGAGCTCAAGAGTGTATGTTTATCCTGTTTCACCTTTTCTGTAACCATTTATCATATTTATCAATCTATACCCAGTTGCCCCCCGCCCCTCTCCTCCTATCTCCATGTCTTCGAGGCAATACATCAGCTCCAACTGTCTAGACAAGGCGTTGAGTGTTAGAGAGTGTGTGGGGGGTGGGGGAGGAGGATGTTTTCATTTCCATTTCTCTTGGACGGAGTTGACCGTGTGTGTGTGTGTGTGTGTGTGTGTGTGTGTGTGTGTGTGTGTGTGTGTGTGTGTGTGTGTGTGTGTGTGTGTGTGTGTGTGTGTGTGTGTGGTGTGTGTGAGTATTTTTGCAAGGGCCGGATTTCCTGAACTCAGCCTTGCAAGTGTTGACAAAGTAAATCAGCTGGCTCGATTCTCTGACGTCTGATAATTACTTTCGGAATTTAGACTGACAAACTCTGAGGCTGCATTTGTCCTGTTTGAGATAATTTTGTCAACATGTTACATGAGTGTATAACACTGCCGTCCAAGTCTGACTGCTTTTGTGAAGTGCACTTGAATACCTCAACATACCATACAAAAAAGGAGTAAGGAGAAGAAAGAAGAGGAAGAGGAGAAGAAAAGAACCATAGAAGATGAGCACGTGCTTGAGTGTGTGTGTGTGTGTGTGTGTGTGTGTGTGTGTGTGTGTGTGTGTGTGTGTGTGTGTGTGTGTGTGTGTGTGTGTGTGTGCGCGCGCGCGTGTATGTGTGTGATTAGTTGATAATACTTAATATGGATGATACTTACAGTTACACTGTCTTTATCTTTCCTCTGTGTATTCTGCGTCCGTGCGTGTGTTGAGTTAATGTGTGTTTGTGTGTGTTGGCCTACACATATGTGTTCAACTCTCTCTGTATATGCGTGCCAGTGTGTGTGTGAGTGTGGTCATGCGTAAGTATGCCTGTCCAACATTTTTATCAACCTTTGGTCGACATTGATTAGGTCACCTTCGAAATCCAGATATTCCCCTTGTTTCTCTTGTATGCCATTGTTTTGAACCTAGTCGTGTTAGGAATAATTAGACTTGTGTTGATTTCCGTCAGCGGTGGATGACTTGAAATTCTGCATTATCTTTATTTCCATGCTTGAATATCATTATAAAAGGATTTTTTTAATTAAAATTTTGTGTGCCTTGTTCTCTTATCAAGACACATATTGTATAATTTGTCATATTTGCAGCCAGATTATTAACTTTTTCCTCACTGGGTGGAGAGCACACCAGGCAGTCTGCCTTGCCTTTGACAGGATGACAGGAACGAAGAATCGTTCATTTTTTTACTGGTTGTGGTTTACTTTCCAACTTTTTTTTACTCCTTTTTTCTTCGTTTGTATTCACTTTGTATTCATTTAATCATAGACAATTGTTTTGCTTCGACATGGTGACATATTTTTCAACTTTTGCCCCTGTGCGGTGTTTTGTCTTGGGACCCAGTGTATGGGCACACCCTTCTCCAATCGTGGCTTTGTTACTTCTCATTTTTTTCTGTTCTGTAACATAATGGGTACCGACGTGAATGTGTACAGAGCTACGATTGGTCTGTTTAGCGGCATATCTGGCCGTCTGCAACAAAAGCTGTTTTTTTCTAAACAAGGTTACTACAATTCCCTTTTTATGTCTAGCTTTTGCAAAAGATAATGCAGCAAGTGTGACACTCTCAATTCTCTTATTTATTCTTTCTACATACTCCATTATTGATGTAGCTACACTTCTACTAAGACACAAATTTCATAGAAATAGTGAGCATTCCAGCCCCACTGATGCAAGTTTAAACTGTGACGCTTCCACTACTAACAATACCTTACTTATGAAATCCGGGGACATCATCCTAATCCTGGTCCCAACGGACATGGAGAACTCGGAGTGGTACACGTTAATGCGGGTAGTCTGAAAAAGAAAGTGGACCTTTTTGAAGCAGAATCCCACCAGTTCGATATTATAACCGTGTCTGAGACATGGCTGTCACCCTCTGTCTCTGATGCATTAATATGTCTAAAACATTTTCATCCTCCTGTTAGATTAGACCAACAGTTTAACGATAATGGTGGTGTAGCCATATATGTCAGGGAGGATCTTTATTGTAAACCACGCCCAGACTTACAAGTCGAGTTTCTAGAAGCTGTATGGGTAGAAACTAAAATGAACCAAGAGAGCTTACTAGTCGGATCATTCTACCGCAACCCTCATGCTCATGTTGACTACTGGAATCTAATAGAAGAGAGCATAGGAAAAGTAGATAGAACCCTAACAAAATTTATCATACTTGGAGATTTCAATGATAATGCACTTCCCCACCCTTCCAGTTATATGAGAAATATATTGAATGCTTATCAGCTTAAGCAACTTTATAACTTCTCCTACAAGAATAACAAATGATACTGCAACTTGCCTGGATTTAGTTATTACTCAGAGCCCGGACATGATTAAAACAGTCGAAATTTTGCCTCCATTCTGTAGTGACCACAGTGTCCCATGTGCTGTACTTAAACAATTAATTTACAAGCAAAGCCATTCCAAAGAACGATATTTAATTACGACAAATTAGACCAAGAAAAATTTTGTGAACTTTTAGGGAATGAAGATTGGAATGAAATACTGACTAATAACTCCATAGATGAAGCAAGTAGCATTTTCACGGATAAGTTTATGTCCATAGCAAAACAATGTATGCCATTTAAATTAGTTACTATTCGTCCAAGGGATGCCCCCTGGTTCAACAATGAACTAAAACGGTTGATAAAAAAGAGAAACAAACTTCATAAAAGGGCAAAGATTTCTAATCTCCAAACAGACTGGGAAAACTTTCGTGCACTACGAAATGAAGTCACTGATAGAGTTAGGAAAAGGAAACTGGAGTATTATAACGAACTGAATTATATAGTTATCGACCCAGTTAAATTTGGTCATAAGGAATGGTGGAAAATTGTCAGGCAGTTCATGAGTAAAAGAATTGATGCAGATAACATTCCACCGATAACCGTGAATGGTACGACATATTACTCAAATTTAGAAAAGGTTAACATATTTAATGATTTCTTTGTCAACCAGTGTAAAGTGGAAGACGACGGAAGTCCCTTGCCCGACATAACTCCGAATGTTACGTCTCAACTTACTGAAATAGTGTTGACTGTTCCCGAGGTTAAAAAAATCATAAAAGATCTCAACTCAAGAAAAGCTTCTGGCCCTGACTCCATTCATAACAAACTGTTGATTGCATCAGTTGATGTTATATCCTCACCTTTAACAATATTCTTTAATCGTTGTTTAACAGAAGGAAGATTTCCAAAGCCCTGGAAAATTGCTAATGCAACGCCAGTTCACAAAAAGGTAAAAAAGATGAGTGTACGAACTATCGGCCAATATCTCTTTTAAGTTGTGTTGGAAAACTTTTGAAAGATGTGTGCACGGCCGAATCTACAACTTCCTGATTTCTAATAACCTTATAACAAGTGCTCAGTCTGGATTTATTCAGGGGGATTCTACAATCTACCAACTGCTCAGTATTTATGATGCTCTGGTGACAAATTACGACAAAGGTATTCCTGTCCAGTTCATATTTTTTTGACATTTCTAAAGCTTTGATCGTGTATGGCACCGAGGTCTTCTGCTTAAGCTTAAAGCCATTGGAATAAAGGGTAATTTGTTGAACTGGTTTTGTGTGACTATCTTTCAGATCGTTACCAGTCAGTAGTAATCAGAGGAGAAAAATCTACCCAGCAAAGCGTTCCCCAAGGTGTGCCACAAGGATCTGTCCTTGGCCCGCTTCTATTTCTAGTATTTATAATTGACATAATCCAGAATATAGACTCAGATATCAAACTCTTTGCTGACGACACAAGCATGTCTCTGGCAATGGAAAACACAGCTACAAGAACGTTAGTTTTGCAGGCAGATTTAGATAAAATTGACGCCTGGGCAAAAGCTTGGAAAGTTAGATTCAATGAGTCTAAAACCGAACTCCTAATTGTGTTTCGGGGAAATGCTGATAGCCGTAATCTAACTTTTAGTAGTTCCTTACTACAGCAACTTAGACAGCACAAACACCTTGGGATTATCTTGCAAGACAATTGTAAATGGGGTGAACACATAAACAACATTGCTACAAATGCCAGAGTACTGATAAACTGTCTTCGTTCATTTAAGTACACGCTGAACAGAAAGGCTCTAGAGACAATGTACAAATCATTCATACTACCAATATTTGACTATGCTGACATAATCTGGGATGGATGCGCAGAGTACCAATCAAAAATTTTTAGAAGATCTACACATGGATGCTTTGCGATTCATCACAGGATCTGTCCGTGGAACCAGTCACGAAAATTTGTTAAAGGAGTCTGGATTCTGTACTTTAAAAGAACGCCGACGAAGACATAAACTGATAACATACTACAAGATCCTCCAAGGCAGCTGTCCCACTTACATATCAAACTTGTTGCCACAGCTCGTTTCCTCAGTCAACCCCTACCCTAGAAGAAGGCCATCAGAACGAATAGTCCCCCGCCACAAAACCGATATTTATAAAAACTCTTTTTTTCCATCTACAACAATCATGTGGAACAATCTCCCACTGCATATCCAACAGTCCCAGTCGTTCAGCCAGCTAAAACGATACCTTTCCACTAGTGATAATCCAGTTCCACCATATTACTATATTGGAAATAGGGAAGCACAAGTCAATCATTGTCGTATGCGTCTTGGTATGTGCAATTTGAATTTTGACCTATATACTCGGCACCTAACAAACAACCCTTCTTGCGCTTGTCGATATCCACAGAAACACATCCGAACACTTCCTACTTCACTGTCCACTTCACAACCAAACACCGAGCAAATACTATCTTAACCTTCCACCAAATCAGATTTCTATCCGAAATCTTCTGCATGGAAACAACTCCTTTGATGTAGAAACAAATGCTAATATATTTGAAATTGTTCAAAGGTTTATTCTTCTTACAAAGCGTTTTGAAAACTAAACCAGCAGTCTCAAGGTTTCCTGTTTCCTAGGCATACTTATATTTCACCTCTTTAATTAACGATGCCTTCATTTATATCAACCTAGTTATGGATGTCAGAGGGGCTGGAGCGTTTACATCAGTGTTCTGATTATGTCTTTATCGATGTACATGAATATGCTGTCACCACTTTCTCTTATTTGTTGATTTTCCATAATTTCATTTTTAATTCTAAATGCCAATTCTAAATGTTGGCTCTTCTTTTGTTTACAAGTATAGCACTTAACTATACTTCTATTGTTACCTCTTTTGTCATGTTTAAATTTGTCTGTTATGGTAATATGTTGTATTATAGGCCGCCATCAGTCACATGTTTACTCTGCAAGTCTCACTGCCAGGGCTGTATATAAGAGTCCTCTTGTTGTCCTGGCAAATGTGCTTTGTGTTCAATGTGTATGTTCATGGAAATAAAACTATTTAAACGGATAGAAGATGAGAAGGAGTAAAATGAGGCAGGAGAATGGGAAGGGGGTCTTAGGAGACGGGGGCCAACGGAAGAAAAGGAACAGCAAAAGAGAAGCAAGGCAAGAAGAGAAATTGGAGGAGATGGATGAATGAATCAAGAAGAAGAAGAAGAAGAAGAAGAAGAAGAAGAAGAAGAGAAGAAGAAGAGGAGGAGAGGAGGAGAAGAAGAAAGGCTCAGTGTATTCTATAGCCTGCTTGGCATTTTCTGTATTCATTTTACATCTCTTAAACACAGAATGTTTCTGCTGTTTATCTATCTGTCCTCGGACTTTTCTCTGTGATCTATCTTGCACTATAATGGACAGAAGAATGGGCAGTAGAAAGGAGAGAAGCACTGCAACAAAGAGAGAGAGAGAGAGAGAGAGGGAGAGAGGGAGAAGGAGAGACGGGGAGAGAGAAGAAGAAGAAGAAGAAGAAGAGAAGGAGAAGGAGGGAGGAGGAGGAGGAGGGAGGAGGAAAAATTAGCGATTGAAAACAAGATGAAGAAAAAATTATTTCAAATGATGAAGCAAGAAGAAGGAAAATATTTCAAATAACCACGTCTCAGTAAATTAATGCATATGATGTCATTTACACATTTGCAAAAAAAAAAAAAAAAAAAAAAAAAAGAAAAGAAAAATATATGTAGGTAAAAAAAAAGACCATGGGCTTTTTCTGCTTCATCCTTTTTATGCAGATTGTTTTTTGTGTGCATACTTTTCGTTTTGCATAGTTAGGGTTACTAGAGAGAGAGAGAGAGAGAGAGAGAGAGATAGAGAGAGAGAGAGAGAGAGAGAGAGAGAGAGAGAGAGAGAGAGAGAGAGAGAGAGAGAGAGAGAGATGGTGGCGAAAACTAATGATGACTAAGAGAGGGAAGTGTAATGGAAAAAATTGTACACAAACTCAACTCAATCGATCTTTGCTCCATTTCCCGCCACTCCCCATGACTATCACTGTCAGTGAAAAGAGGATCGGCCTAAGAGCTCTCTACAGTGATTCAAGATGTGGGATAAGATTTGGGATAGGCTTCGTTTGCATGAACACGCAAAGAAATATAAACCAGGGGGACAGAGTGTCGTTCTAACATCACAACCAATAAATCACGGGGACACAGTGTCGTTCTAACATCACAACCAATAAACCACGGGGGACACAGTGTCGTTCTAACGTCACAACCAATAAACCACGGGGACACAGTGTCGTTCTAACATCACAACCAATAAACCACAGGGACACAGTGTCGTTCTAACATCACAACCAATAAACCACGGGGACACAGTATCGTTCTAAGACATCACAACCAATAAATCACGGGGACACAGTGTCGTTCTAACATCGCAACCAATTTTGCTGAATGCGGAGTGATGTTCAGTTTCGTCGGTAACGTGCACCCCCAGTCCACGACTGTTTAGAGTGTAGTTCTAGGTTGCCAATAGAAATATCGGGGAAACTATATATCGTCCAATACTTTGATATCGGCACCTCCTATACTGGCTAGAATTACTGTCGGGTCAAATAGTAAAGCGTGAAGAGAGGAAAACTTTCCGTGGGAAAAAAATGCCAGAGTGAAAGGAATGCTTCATTTACATGGGGATTAAAGAAGATCGATCATGGCCAAGCGACTGGAATGAATGTGGAAATGTGCAGGAGCTC
>JADBJO010001911.1:107242-109742 GCA_016801955.1 Conus betulinus | reverse complement strand
GACATCTGACTTAAAAGCTGATGTGTTTTGACCATTTCAAGAGACCGAGGCGAGGGCAACATGTTTGCTAAGCCTGTGGAGCTGAAAATGTTCACGTCTGTAATAAACGCAGGGAAGCAAACGCGTCAATATTTTCCTTGATTTGGGGAGTTGGAGATTTGAAGAAAGTCTGGTCTACTTAAATATTGTGCCACTACTAAACCAGCGTATCCTCCCCTCTGTCCTCAACATGATACAGCTCGTGGTATTTCCGTCCACATTCACATCATTGCAATGCATTTGTGAAAACAACAACAGCAGCAACAACAAAAACTTTCAGATTTCAATATATGACTGGAGAGGAGGTGGGGGGTGGGGGCACAAACGAAAGTCGACCTCTACTATCTCCTCAGCAAGAATGTGAAGATTCCTGAAGGCATGTTGGGCCATTTTGTGATGACAGTAAAAGCGAGCACCCCTGTCTCATCCCCACCGCTGCACTGCCTCTGTTTTGTGGTAAGATAGATAATGGTTCGGGAGGAAGAATAAGATGGAAGAGAAAGAGGATGAGGGAATAAAAAAGATGAGAAGGAAAAAAAAACACACACCACATAGATAGTCAGACAGACAGACCAATAAACTGACAGACAAACACACACACGTATACACACAAACACGCACTTTCGCACACACACACATACACATATGAGAGAGAGAGAGAGAGAGAGAGAGAGAGAGAGAGAGAGAGAGAGAGAAGAAGAAGAAGAAGAAGAAGAAGAAGAAGAAGAAGAAGATGAAGAAGAAAAAGCAGCAGAAGAAGTAGTCCTATCGCCTCTTTCTGTCTGCACGTATTTGAACTGATACATCACTCACGACTGTTTAGACAAGGCAACGAGTGTTACAGAATGTTTGGGATGGGGAGAGATAGTTTTCATCTCCATTTCTCTTGAACTGGGGTTGACCTTATGCGTGTATGTGTTTCTGAAGACCAGATTTCCCGCACTCTACCCAGCCAGTGTTGACAGAAGAAATCAGCTTGTTGGATCAGTTCCTCTAACGTTTGATGACTTTCTGATTTTAAACTGACAGGCACTGAGTATTCTGTTTGACGTTTTCTGGAAATAACTCATATGAGTATATCACTTTGCTGCCAGTCTGTCTTCCTCTTTTTCTATGAGGTAAACTATGCATAAATTCCTTTAGCATGTAACATTAAAGAACAGAAAAGAAGAAGGAGTAAAAGGAGAAGGGAGAGAATCAGGAGAGAAAGAGAAGAGAGAAGACGACGAAGTGGGTGGAAGAGAGGAAGATGAAGAAGAGTAAGCGGGGAAAGAGGAAGTAAAGAATACAAAGGAAGAGAAGAGAAGGAGATGGTTTAAGCGAAAACAGGAGGAGGATAAGAAAAAGAAAGAACATTCAGTGTATTCTGTTTGATATTCTCTGTAATTATTCTACAAAAAGATAGAAATGTATGCTGTGTCCTATTTGACATTTTCTGTCGCCAATTTCATACGCATGTCTGTCTATCTTTGGCTTTTTTATGTTGTAAGCCTTACACCAGAACAGAATGAACATATGAGAAATAACTAAAGAAAGAAGCACAGACAAGTTCAGAGAGAGAGAGAGAGAGAGAGAGAGAGAGAGAGAGAGAGAGAGAGAGAGAGAGGTCCTACTTTCAGTTCCTCCTATCTCCACCTCTTCACACTAATACATCCGTCCCAACTGTCTAGATAAGGCGTTGAGTTTTTACAAAGTGTTACATGGTGGGGAAGGACAGTTTTCATTTCCATTTCTCATGGACTGAGTTGACCGTGTGCCTGTGAGAATTTCCAAAGGCCGAATTTTCTGAACTCAGCCAAGCGAGTGTTGACAAAGTGAATCAGCTGGCTGGATCAGTTCCTCTAACGTTTGATTACTTCTTTAGACTGACAAACGCTGCTGAAGTCCCGTTGATCTCGTTTGACACTTTTTTTTTGCCAACATCTTATATGCGTATATAACCCAGACGTCCAAGTCTGACTGCCTCTTTCATGAAGGACGCTGCACCTCAATACCTCTGGACAGAGAACAAGAGAAAAATGAGGCGCGAGAGTAAGGGGAGGAAAAACGAAGGAGGATGAGAAAGAGAAAAAAAGGAGAAGGCAGACGATTAGGCAGGGTGAAAAAAGAGTAGGAGAAAACGGGGAAAGGAGGAGTAAAAGAAAGAAGAGAAGGAAAGAAAGAAGAGAAGATGCTGGAGATGGATGAATGGAAAATAGGAGGACAAGAAGAAGACAGAAGGGCTCAGTGTGTTCTGTTCTGCATTTTCTACAGCCATTTCATACCAGTTGAACAGAATATGTCACTGCTGACTGTCTGTCTGTCTGTCTTTGACCTTTTTGATGTGGCTTGTCTTGCATCATAATGGACCAAACAGTTGAGCAGTACAGAAGGAAGACACGCAGACGAAGAGAGAGAGAGAGAGAGAGAGAGAGAGAGAGAGAGAGAGAGAGAGAGAGAGAGAGAGAGAAGAGAGAAGCAG
>JADBJO010001911.1:92242-94742 GCA_016801955.1 Conus betulinus | reverse complement strand
ACACACACACAACACACACACACACACACACACACACACACACACACACACACACACACACACACACACACCACACACACACACACTCTCTCTCTCTCTCTCTCTCTCTCTTCTAGTCAATATACCCATTACCAATCATCTTGACAAAGTCTAACTCAGACAGATCATCAAGTACGAGTGTATCCTTTCTCAAACATCAGACACAGCCATCACTAGAAACCCATTTCTTTCTCCACACAATACCCAGTCCCCATATTTGTTTCTCGTTAACATACTTACTCTCTCTCTCTCTCTCTCTCTCTCTCTCTCTCTCTCTCTCTCTCTCTCTCTCTCTCTCTCTCTCTCTCTCTCTCTCTCTCTCTCTGACCACCAGCCTGTCAGATATGTCTGTGACATACCAGAAGGACTGGAATGAAAGAGAAATGCTTCAATCGCCTTTGCTTGGGATACAGAAGGGGGAAGTAAGAAGGGTGGAGAAGTAGTATGAGGATCTGTGTCACCTGGAAGTCTCCTCTAGGGTGTTTTGCTCTAGAATAAGTTTAATTCTTCCATTCTTCTCATTCGTTCTTTGTCTCTGTACTGTCTGACTGAAGCGGGACTCAATATAAGCAGGACCGTTTATCTTCGGTTTTAATACGTTGACGTCTGGTAGTAGGGTTCCAACACTAAGATATATTGCAGTTTGTAAGCATGCCTCTCTTTCAGCCCCCCAGACTTATTCCTGGGGCCAGGACAGCTTTACTGTGCTGCGGTTCATTTTATAGTCAGACTGGTATTGTTTCCTTAGACCCCCCCTCCCCCCCTTCTCCCCAGTGCTTCGTCAGGGGAATAATTGCCTACCCTAGCACCGTGGCTAGTGCAGCTGTTCAAGCACAGAAAGTTGTGGATTCAATCCCCAGTGAAACATGCTGTGGCGAGAGTTATGAGGCCTGGTCAGCGCGTTACGAGACTTGAGTGTACAGTGACTTGTTCATTAGGAGTTTGAAACTGTAAATCAAATGCCTCTCCACATACGACATTGTTGTTCTGCTGTGACATCGTTGCTCCATCTATGCTAATCCTACCGTTGTCTGCAGGGTAACGTTTGCTCTAGGATTATATCATGAGAGGAAATAAAGCATGAAGCCTTATCAAGGATGTCTAGGTCTTTTTTTGAATATAAATCTTCAGCACGACATTAACATCCCTCTTATCTTCAAGTGGTTCTAAGAAGGGGTGTTTTGTTGATAAAGTGATTTTCTACAAAGATTATTCTTCAAACAAGTGTTTTTCTCTATCGGGGGGAGTGTTTTTTTTTTTAATACAGTGTTTTGTTAATGATCACTCTTCCAGTAAGGAGCATTCTTGCAAGAAGAAATGTCTTTTTAAGGTGGGCTGTTATTCGAAGTGTTCTTCTAATATGCAGATATGTTTGAGCAAGGAGTGATCTAATAAGTTTTCCTTTTACAAGATTTGTTCTACAAAGTCTGTTTTACAAGGAGTGTCTTACGAGGAAAGGTCTTCTGACAAGAAGTATTCTCCCACTAAGAAGCGTTCTGCTGACAAGAAATAGTCTTCTAAGAAGTGTTCTTCTAACAAAGTGTTCTTACAACAGGGAGTTTTCTGGTAAAGAAGAGTTCCTTCTAACGAGAGCTGTGATTCTAAGTAGTTTTTATCAGAAAGAGATTCTTCTTCGAGCAAAGAATGCTCTTTTCTAAAATGGGTTGTTCTTTTTTACTAAAAAAAAAAGTCTTCAACAGGGTCTGCGTTATAATTTTCACCAGTTATCCACTCTCCGTTGAAGTGGATATCTTGCACGTTAACATTATTTCCGTATCTTAAAGTTTAAAGTCAATCTCCATTCTTTACATGTCCCTCCTTTAGATGTACTGTATATAAGATTCCGGGCCAAGCTGACAGCTGGTGAGAATAAAGTATCAGACTCTTTAGAAACAATGCAAATGTCTGGATAAGGAAATGTCTTAACATTTCAAAGACACAGTTTGTCTGGTTCAAAGGTTAAAACATTGTCCATATGAGACACTGACACCAACGTTTCTCTGTATTAGTTCATGTTTAGGTTTTAACGTTTACCGGATGACGTTTTTGACTACACAGACCCGATCGTGCGGGTCGCCCAAGACCCACACGTTGTGTGGAGGCGTTTCCTATTGCTGATCTCTATTCAGATCGCGTGGGTCTTGTAAGACCCACACCTGATAAAGGGCGGTTCAACAACTTATTCCCACCCGATGGCGTGGGTCATGTGCGACCCCATTAAAATGTGTACGTCCTGGGGGAACCGCGACTAATTACGCTGATAATTGATTGTGTCCATACATGAAATTTCTGTGACCAACGGCTATTAATATCGTTGAGGAACTCCTAAGATTTCGTGATCATAGCTCTATCCGTTCATAAGATATGATGTTTTTATTGAGTCACCGGGTTATGGAAGACCCAGGAAGCACGGTAAAGGTTGATTAATTATTAACAGTGTCAAAGTTGCGACACAGTAGTA
>JADBJO010001911.1:87242-89742 GCA_016801955.1 Conus betulinus | reverse complement strand
CGTTTGATTAAGCGCTATATAAGAAACCATTATTATTATTATTATGTATGCGTGAAGGTGTGGCAGAAAAGGCAGGGAAATGATGGGGGTGGAGGTAGGGAAAGGATGTGTAGGGTGTGTGCATTGAGGTGGGGTAGGGAAGTGGCGGTGGGAAGGCCTTTATCTCTGTCAGGGAATCACATACATTCACCCAGGGAAAAAAAAACAAAAAACACATGATGATTTAGGAATGGGCTGGAAGGAAAAGCTCAAGAGTCGGGGGAAGACAGGATGGGGGTAGTGTGTGTGTGTGTGTGTGTGTGTGTGTGTGTGTGTGTGTGTGTGTGTGTGTGTGTGTGTGTGTGTGTGTGTGTGTGTGTGTGTGTGTGGTGTGTGTGTGTGTGTGTGTGTTTGTGCTCGCACCCCCTCCCCACACACACACACAAAACACGCGCTCGCACGCACGCACGCGCCTCACGCTGACCCTTCACTCCTCCGTCAACATTTTGGTCCTACCAATTACTGATCCTCTTATGAAGGTCTAGCCAAGACAAAATAACAAGTACGAATGTATCCTTTCTTCAATAGACAAAGCTGTTATTAGACACCTATTTCTGCCTGCACAATACCCAGTCCTCGTATTTGTTTCTCGTTAACATTCTTAGCTTCCTCGCCTTCCCCTTTGCGCCCCGCCCCCCCCCCCCCACCCCCCCCCCCTCTCCACCTGTCATCCTGTCGGATGTGTCTGCGATGTGACAAGGACAGCCAGGATGAATTATATTTCAGCACTTTTTTGCTGAGAATAAAGGAAAGGAGGGGACAGAGGAGGGACGGTAATAGTATGAAGGTGTCTTGCAGTGAGTGTTTGCTCTGGAATTAGTCAGAAAGTCTCCTCCATTATTCTGGCAAAGTCTGCTCTCTAGCTACATTTTTTTCCTTCTTTCCCTTCGTTTTCACTTTGTCTCCGTATGGTCTGAGTGAAAGCATCTTGAAAATCTCTACTCCTTTGGACTCGTTCCTCCAGCCAGATAAACTTTACCACAGAAAGCGTTATTTCACAACCGCTATTTTAGATACCCCAGTGCTTCTACTGAAGATTTCTTACTAGCTCTAGCACAGTGGTCAGTGCGCTAGACTGACAACAATAAAGCTGCAGGTTCAATCCTCATGAGTTACTTTATAATGAGAGCCGTAGACCCCAGTCAACATGGTACAAGACATGAGTATACTTTGGTGTATAGGATAGGAAACGAAAACTCAGATGCCATGCCTCTCAGGGGTGCTTGGGTGGTAATGTTGTTTTGTCCATACATATACTGCAGATTTCTGCGGGGACACAGTTGACGGTTGGATTATATCATGAAAGGACAAGTTATTGAAGTCCTTACTATAAAGTCTAGTTTCATTCACTGTGAATCTCCAGCACGCCTTTCTTATCTTCCACGTCCTCATCCGTCATCACTAACAATTAAAGCAGTGTTCTTCCGATAACAATTACTTTTCTAAGAAGGACTGATTTCCACCAAGAGTGTTTATCCAACGAAGTGTGTTCTTATGTTTGGCAGTATATATTTTTTAAAATAATGTTCTGACAAGGAATGTTCTAACAAGGAGTGTTTTTAGTAACAGAAAAGATTTTTCTAACAAAAATTTCCTGTTAGCACAAAATGTTGTTTGAACGAAAAGTGCTGCTTTAACAAAAAAGGTTTCTTTTAACGATGATTCTCCTAATATGGACTGTTCTTCTGATAAGGGGTTTTACTTACAAGAGTTTTTTCATCTGATAAGAAATTTCTGATAAGACGTGTTGCTTAAACATCAAGTGTTCTAATAAGGCATATTCTTCGTACAAAAAATTGTTCTTAAAAAAAGTGTGTTCTCCCAACAAGAATTGTTCTTCTGCAAGTATGTGTCCTTTTAACAAGATGTCGTTTCCTTATGAGATGTGTTCTAACTAGTTGTGTGTTTTTCTAAGCCATAAGCGTTCTTCTAACAAGCTGAGTTCTTCTAGCAGCTTGTGTTCTTCTTACAAGAAATGTTCTTTTTCGAAAGAATTCTTCTTTCAACAAAAGATGTTTTTTCTTACAAGAAGTATTCTTCTAATAAAAAGTGTTATGTAGAAACGGGTTATTCTTAAAATGAGTGTTTTTTTTTTTTTTTTTTTCCCCAAGAATAGTTCTTCAAATAAGAAGTGTTCTTCGAACAGGGAGTCTTTTTTCATCAAGGATTATTCTTAGACTAAAGAATGTTCTTTTGATAAGACGTTCGTGTTTAAACAAGAAGTTTTCTTTTAAAACGAAATGACATACGTCTTCGTCCAGCGAATGTTCATCTGGGAAAAAGTATTCTCATTAGATGAAGTGGTTTTCTAAAGGAAACGCTCTTGTTACAATAGAGTTCTTCCAACAAATGTTTCGCTAACAAAAAGTGTTTTCTTCTTATAAACATTCTAACAGGTGTTCTAAAGATAAAGAGTTTCATACCAAAGGATATTCTTGTAACATGTACCTTCTAACAGGAG
>JADBJO010001911.1:75000-80775 GCA_016801955.1 Conus betulinus | reverse complement strand
TGCTTGCAATTTCTTCTCCTCTGTCACTTTCTTTGTTTCTTCTGCCTTTTTTTTTTTTCCCCCCTTTAACTGTCGTCCACTGCTTAGGTCCTGCTTGCCTTTGTAGACCAACATCCTATCTTGGTCACATAAGCCCTCCTCTTTCTTTGTCGTAATACGGCGACCGGGTAGTGAGGCTGTTTAGTGTTGTCCAAAGTGGACGCCATGCGTCCATTTTGTAGTGTATATGTTTTCTAGTTGTTTTTCATTTAAAAAAATTGTTAAAACAGAATTGTTTTTATCATCAAGGATTTGAAATCAGGGGAATGCTGCGCAACCTGAATCAGTATTTTTCTTCTTCTCTTCTTCTTTTCTTTTTTTTTTTTTTCTTTTTCTTTTTGTAAATTCGTATTCATACGTAAATATGTCTCATTGCCATAATGATATAGATTAAGTACATACCACTTGTAAATGGCCAAATTGTATTTTATTTACTGTTCATTTGTTTGTTGGTTATTATTTATTTTATCTATTCTTTATTCATTTATTTGTTTGTTTGTTTACAGGACAGAACTTTTTTTCTCTATGTAGCTATAGCCTACGAACATTATAGGTGTGGTCGACTGGACAATAAGGATTTAGCTACAGATAAAAAGAAGTAGCACAGACAATGAATAATCGTGCCCCCCTCCCCCTCCGTCCTCCTCTTCCTCTCTCATCTTTTGACAAAGGACCAGTCACAGTCTCTCCTCGCTCCAACCCATTCTACCGGATAATGAGACCCTTCGTTCTGTGGCAGACTGACTCTTTGATCCTTCCAGACCAGCAAGTGTTTAGCAGAGGGATCTATACATCGGAGTCGACTTCAGTATAGTCTCGTCACCTGACTAATAGACACATGTTGAAGCAGCTGACTTGGTTCCAACGAAGCAAACACTGGTCCATTTTCATGTCCCAGTACTGGCTTTGTGGCTTTGTTCCTGTGCCGTAGAGAGAGAGAGAGAGTAGAGAGAGAGAGAGAGAGAGAGAGAGAGAGAGAGAGAGAGAGAGGAGAGAGGAGAGAGATGGATATGGATATGATACGAAAAATTTAATTATACGGGTTTAGGAGGGCCGTTGCCCCCTCATGATGCGATAGAGAAGAGAGAGAGAGAGAGAGAGAGAGAGAGAGAGAGAGATAGAGGAGAGAGAGAGAGAGAGAGAGAGAGAGAGAGAGAGAGAGTGAGTTGAGTGAGAGATGGATATGGATATTAGATATGGATACGGAAAATTTGATTATGTTTAGGGGGGGCCGTTGCCCCTCAAGAGCGTTGGAGAAGAGAGAGAGAGAGAGAGAGAGAGAGAGAGAGCGAGAGAGAGAGAGAAGAGAGATAGAGAGAGAGCAGAGATATTTATGGAAAATCTCATTATGTTTATAGAGTGCCGTTGCCCGGTCTCATGACGCGATGGGCAGAGAGAGAGAGAGAGAGAGAGAGAGAGAGAGAGAGAGAGAGAGAGAGCTAGGGAGAGAGAGAGAGAGAGAGAGCGAGATATAGGGAAGCGAGATATTTTTATTTAATATTAGAGGCCTCACTTCGTCATGAAAGGGTATGTAAAGATGCACCTGAGTGAAGATATATAACAGATTCAATACAAAAGATAACGATGATATAAATTGAGAGAGAGAGAGAGAGAGAGAGAGAGAGAGAGATATAGAGAGAGAGAGAGAGAGAGAGAGAGAGAGAGAGAGAGAGAGAGAGAGAGACGGAGATTTATTTCATATTAGGCCTCACTTCACATCATCATGAAAGGGGTATGTGAAGATTTACCTGAGTGAGATATATAACAGATTCATATAAAAGATATTGATGATATAATTGAGAGAGAGAGAGAGAGAGAGAGAGAGAGAGAGAGAGAGAGAGAGAGAGAGAGAGTATCTTCCCATCCGCCCTGCTACCAGACAAACAAACCAGGAACCTTATCCACTCCAGGGGCAGGACCTGAGTACAAGTGCCCGTCTGTATGTCAGCTTGGTCAAGGGACTGCTCTCCCTTATCGGATCGGATCGATATGCGCCAAATGTATAGCGGACGTGACGTCACATTAGAAACGGCCCAGACCGGAAAGATGGGCTTACCAAATAGTTTTGTACTTTGTGTAGTTCGTACTTTGTGTACCTCCACGAGTCAGTCTGGTTTGGTGGGAACGTGTGAAACTCTGCTAAGAAACTTCTGTCAGTCCTTGGACGCTTCTGATGATGTCTACTGGAGAGAGAGAGAGAGAGAGAGAGAGAGAGAGAGAGAGCGAGAGAGAGAGAGAGAGAGAGAGAGAGAGAGAGAGAGAGAACGAACGAACGAAATTTTATTTTTACCAGGGTAATGAGATAAGCAATACAAATGCTTTTTTTTTTTTTTTTCCACCAGCCCTGGGGCAAAAGGAAAGAAAAACAATTAAAGATCAAATTAATGCATTTAAAGATCCAAGAGAGAGAGAGAGGAGAGAGAGAAAAGAGAGAGAGAGAGAGAGAGAGAAGAGAGAGAGAGAGAGAGAGAGAAACTCGCATCTTCCGCCACGGCTACCAGACAATTAAACAAACCAGAGAACCTTATCCACTCCAGGGGCAGGACCTGAGTACAAGTGCCCGTCTGTATTCCAGCTTTGGTCAAAGGACTGCTCTCCCTTATCGGATCGATACGCGCCAAATGTATAGCGGATGTGACGTCACATTAGAAACAGCCTAGACCGGAAAGACAGCTTTGCCAAATAGTTTCCTACTTTATGGGGCTAGTACTTTGAGTACCTTCCCCCAGGTCACTCTATTTCAGTTTAAGTTTCATCAAGGAGGAGCCAGTACGTGCGAAACCAGTGAATACAGCTACACCACATCTGCTAAGTTTCGAGACCACTCTGCGCATGATTTTAAGCTGAAGGATGGATAAATGAATTGATAACTAAGCTGAGACAATTTATGAGGAGGGTCTCATGTCTACGACTTAGGAGATTTTTGACTTTTGCATTAGCCCAACATGCTGGTCTGATCTTGTGTACCTACCCAACATTGGCTGTGTCATTATTATCATTGTATGAGTGTGGGGGGTGCACAGGTGTATGTGTATACATGCGTGTGCATGGGTGGGGTGTGGGGCATGGGCCCATAGCTTGTGAGGCAGGAAGGAGTGAAACTATGCTCAGAATGTATGTTAATCACCATTTCTGATGCTGCTGCACTGAGGAGATTGTTTGATCGATTGATTGATTGATTGGTTAATTGATTGACTGACTGACTGACTGACTAATAGTCTTATAAAAACCTGATTGATTGATAATCTTTATTTCCGAGGGTTTATAGTTAAGCAAGAGAGAGAGAGAGAGAGAGAGAGAGAGAGAGAGAGAAGAGAGAGAGAGAGAGAGAGATGCATAAATCAGAAAGATATTCTGTCTACCTCGAGCCTTAAAGTTTAAAAACAACGTTTATCTTGTTTAAATCGAAGTTTACAGTACTTCTGAGGGCAAAGAAGCGTAGGCATAAGCCTCTTTCGTTAAGCTTTTCGCTGCCATAAAAACAAAACAAAACAAACAAAACAAAACAAAACGAACACCCCCCCCCCCTACCTCGCTCTTACCGTGTGAGGTCGTAGGAATCATGGAAGAATAAAAACGTTCTTGTAAGTGGTGAATACTTTTTACGGTCTTTAACTGTTGGATGCCGTCCCTGTTTTTCTTCTTTCTGACTGTGGTCAGGATGTTAGTTTAGCACGTCTGGTTTTTTTTTTCCCCCCTCATTTCGTTTTTCAGCTGTTTCTTCTTCTGTGTCCTCACAGAACATCATGGCGTCATCTTATAATGCGCCAGAGGAGACCCTGCATTTGTGCTGAATCGCTTGGGCGGTGTTCGGTGCTGCCTCTTCAGATCTATCACACTCAGGACACCAACAACTCAGTCCCATACTGACGATGATCACTGCTTAGTCGTGGACCCAGTGTGAGTGGGGGGTCCTCCTCTGGAGGGTGGCACCACGTTCATCCCTCCCCATGAACTGGCCGGCACTATTGACGTTGACATGCACTTTTAATGGACAGTGGACTAGTTGATGGTTGTTCCTCCGTGCTCATTTTGATGCACAGGGAGATAGGCTGCAGGAGCTTCTGGTTGCATTTCTCTGGCATGCTCTCTCTCTCTCTCTCTCTGTATGTGTGTGTGTGTGTGTGTGTGTGTGTGTGTGTGTGTGCGCGTGCGCGCGTGCGTGCATGCGGAGTTGTATTACCACAATTTTAGTGGGGATTTTTGCAACAGTCTTACGCTGTATGGACAAAAAACTGTTCGTAACAATGGAACGATAAAGAAATGCATCCAAGCACCACTATCATGTGAGATAAAAATGAAATCAGAAAGAATCACTTGAACAGCAAAGAAGCATCATTTGCTCTGAGAAAAAAAAAAAACAAAAAAAAACAAACCCCCCCCCCCCCCCCCCAAAAAAAAAAAAAAAAAAAAACCCTGTCAGACAAATGAGTCTGCAGTGCAGTCATCTCTCTCTCTGTCTCTCTGTCTCTGTCTCTGTCTCTCTCTCTCTCTCTCATTCCTCCATCTTTCCTCACACTTTGTTTAGAAATGAATTCCAGTCAACCATCAGGCAAATGAAAACGTGAAATATGAACTCAGTCTCTACGTCTCTGTGATAAATGAAACGACGCATTCCTATTTTTTTCTGTGAATCTCATCTGTCAAACGGTTTTTCTTTTTCTCTTCTTTTTTTTTTTGTAGATTGTACTGTAGGTTGAAAATGTAGAATTGTTGGACGTAATAGTATGATCTTTGCTTATTCATATAGTTTATTTTTTGCCTTGCTAATAACGTACAACGCAATCAAAACTTGATGTTTACGTTCCAGCTGTAATTAGTTTGTCACTCAAGATTCTGTAGTAACATGTAGAGGATCTATCTTGGTTTCCCCCCAGTTCCCAATCCTACCTCCATGCCCAAGCCCTCGTTGCATCTGAACCCCATCTCGCATGTTCCTCTATGTTTTGTGGCCTAAGGGTGCATTTACATCGAAGTATTTCCGATTTCCATTCTCTAAGCTCCTTTTCTCTCGCATTACGCCTCAGTTCCTTTCTCTTGCACCAAGCCACCCTCCCTCCCTCTCTAATACCCTCCCCCTTATCTCTTTCTCTCTTTGTCTCTCTGTCTGCAGTCTGTCTGTCAGTCAGTCTCCCTCTTTCTCTGTGTGCCGATGTCTGTCAGATTTAAAATGAAACCCAGAGACAAACTCGGAGACAAAACAAAAACAAACAAGTGAACAAACGAAACCAAGCAAACAAATTGCCATACAGAATATATCGTTTGCCATCAGTTCATACAGAAATAGAAAACAAAACAACAAAAAAAAAACTGAACAAACGGAAACAAGCAAACAAATTGCCATACAAAAATACATAAGTTTGCCATCAGGTCATACAGAAATAGAAAACATACAGCGGCAAGTTTCAGTTTTGTTTTCAGTGACCCCATTCGCTGCCTCCTACGCTTTTCACTCTCCTCGTCCTCCATCCGGCCCCCTTTCCTTTTGTTCAGAAAGTCTAGCCCGTGAAAGCTTATCCCCTACCCCCTCCCCTTTCCTGCTTCCCATCATCTATTCATCCCCTCTCCCTAACCCTCGCCCACACGACATCATTTTTCCCGTCTAGTATTGTGTGCAGGGTTGCTTTAGAGGCGGTTCAGCATTTGATCACGTTACCCAGGCTCTTCTTCGTTTGCCTTTGAAACTGCATTTACGAGTGACTTCCCCTGTCTGTGGCCTTTCCCGTACTACGATGG
>JADBJO010001911.1:67500-72500 GCA_016801955.1 Conus betulinus | reverse complement strand
AAATACGGAGACGAAATTCAAACAGTGAAAAGTGTTCCAGATAAGAGAATAATAGTAATTGTGTGTGTGTGTGTGTGTGTGTGTGTGTGTGTGTGTACGGCTTTCTGGCTTTGTTCCTGCACAGTGCACAGTTTTTGTATTACTGATTGCGTAGAGCGGAATGGAATCTGAATCAGCAAAACATAAGTGGTAAGAGAGGGATAAACGATTTCACTGAAGAAACGCAGTGTGGTGATGAAACTATACTACCCAAAGCCCCCCCCTCCTCCCCCACCTCTTGTTTGAGAGGTCAGAGTAAAGCGTTTCAAACACCCCCTGTTCTTTGTTCTTACCACAAACATCCTCTTACCACAAACATCCTCTTACCACAAACATCCCATTTTCCTACGTAACTGAGAGGACAATTATATTCTGTGTTGTTAAATGTACTTTTGAAAACTACTCGGACTTCGTTTCGCTGGCTGGTTTGGGGGTGCTGTTTGTTTTTCTTTTTTGAACCCTTGGCGGTGAGAACACCACAGAATTACGGACTGTGGTGTGTCTCTGTTTGACGCCAAGAGCACAGACACATCAGCCGTGTCTCCCTGATGAGTCCGATACAGCGGACGAAAGGCCTTGAGGAGCAGGCGATACATATAGATCTGCCTTCATGAGAGATTGCGATGTTCCCTTCATGCAGCTAATGAAGGGTTTTTTTTTTTATATTTATGATATACATTTTCCCATTTTCTTCATCTTTCCCCCCCCTTCTTTATTTTCTATTAAATTTCAAATCTTTGCCTAGTCATTACTATAATGATGGAAGAATTGTTAACCTGCACACTCGTTTTAACCCCACTACTTGATTGCTCAGCATTATATTCGGACTTCATTCTTTATCGATAAATGGACCTATAACAAAACAGAAGCAATTTGAATCTTTCGACTCACATGTGATAAATAGGGATAGAGGAATGGCTGCAGGGTTTAGTTGTCAGTTGAGGGTGGGGAGGGGGGGGGGGATAGCTCAGTGGTAGAGCGCCGGACTCCTAATCTTGGGGATGCAGGTTCTAATCTCCGCCGCGGGCCGTTTCGGTGCAGGGGGATTTTTCCCTCGGAGTTCACATTGCTCCTGACTCCATTTTCCAAACAGTTCTTCGAAGGAGACTATAAACCGAGGTTCCGCGTGTGAACGCACGCACAACATCTTGCATACACTTAAAAACCCTATCACCAACTTTCGGAAGAGAAAGCCAGTTTGGCCGTTGGTATGGATGACACGTTACACATAGCATGCACCTTCCCTGAAGATGGAGTATGGCTGCCTTAATGGCGGGATAAAAAAAAACGGCCGTACACACAAAACTCCACTCCCTTTGTTGGATAGATGGGATTAATCCTTGCCTGTCTCTACAGGGAGTGTCCGCAGGAGTATCAGCCTGCGTACGCTACGCAAAAAAAAAAAAAAAAAAAAAAAAAAAAAAAAGTTGAGGGTAGCGCTGTCTATAGGTTATTTCTAGTTTTCCTAAAAATTCATGCGCATTGTGAATAATCCGATGTGACCTAATTCCAGCCAAAGTGGACACTGTCTTTTCCGTTTTCAACACACTTGTTCCTAATGTTCGGCATGAAGTCATTTGAACTTGGCGTGTTTCGTCTAATGTATCCATTTGGATTTTACCCACTTTAATTGGTGTATTTACAGTTTTTTCAGGTCATTCGAGTCACAAGGCAAATGTGTGAATTGTAGGAATGATTTTGCGTTTTGCTATCGTGGAGACAAGTAAGTTATTCAGTTTGCTGTTTTCATATCTCACTAGCCTGCTTTCCTTGAAAAATACCTTTGTTTAATTTGGCAAGATATTCTTGTATGGGGCAAGCATTTTACTTATTTCAGAAAAATGTAGCTATATGGGTAACAAGCTACGATTTTGTTATGTAGTCTTATTTCTGAGACAAAATCGCATAATAATAATTATTTTCAAATGTGTAAGCGAATGCATACAATGCTCCTTATGATCATTTCTACATGTCCTGATTTAAGGATCTTTACTGCTTAGCTCAAATGAATAGATATCCATAAAAATGAACACTAATGTTACGTAGCAGTTGTGTTTTTAGTGCACTTTTTGTGAGTGTACATATCAGTTAGGCTTTAAACACATGAGAACACTTGATAATCCTGCTCTGTGGGGATAAGCTGAAATTTTCTTATAGACCTATACTCATTGGTAGCTCTTGTGGTTGACAGAGAGAGAGAGAGAGAGAGAGAGAGAGAGAGAGAGAGAGAGAGAGAGAGAGAGAGAGAGAGAGAGAGACAGAGAGAGAGGCGGGGAGCATCTTCCGCCACTGCTACCAGACAATTAAACAAACCAGAGCACCTTAACCACCCCATGGGACAGGACCTGAGTACAAGTGACCATCTGTATTCCACCTTTGGTCAAGCGACGCGCCAATGTATAGCGGGACATGAAGTCACGTTAAAGAACAGCCTAGACCGGTCTTGCGAAATAGTTTCGTATTTTGTGTGGTTCGCACTTCGTGTACTTCCCCCGAGTCACTGTTGTGAGACAGGAAGAAATAAAGCTGCGAAGAATTATTGTCATGCCTAAGAAGCTTCTGATAATAATGCACTGAAGACAGAGAGAGAGAGAGAGAGAAAGAGAGAGAGAGAGAGAGAGAGAGAGAGAGAGAGAGAGAGACACACACACACACACACACACACACACACAACACACACACACACATATATATATATATATATATATATATATATATATATTCAATTATAAACAAAGCTTGCTCTTATGTCTTAGATTGAAGAAATAGAGGGAGATAACCATTCATATCTGCAGTGGTAGATAATTCTGCCTAACAGTATGTGCTTGAGTGGGTGAATTGGGAATAATAAATGTTTCTCAAAATGAGCCTTCAGCAGCTTATAGTCTCCAGTGGGGAGACAATCACCAATGGGGAGGAAACTCACTAACATATACCCCTAGTCAGATACCGGTATTTCGAAACCGGATTGTTTCTCCTCAATGACCGCGGAAAGTGGTAACTTGACTCATCTGCCTTTTCGGTTTTAAGAAGGGGAGACAGACAGACAGAAGAAGAAGAAGAAGAAGAAGAAGAAGAAGAAGAAGAAGAAGAAGAGAGAGAGAGAGAGAGAGAGAGAGAGAGAGAGAGAGAGAGAGAGAGATTGGGGGGTGTGTCTTTCGCCACTGCTACGAGACAATTAAACAAACTAGGGAACCTTATCCACTCCAGGGACAGGACCTGAGTACAAGTGCCCATCTGTATTCCAGCTTTGGTCAAAGGACTGCTCTCCCTTATCGGATCGATACGCGCCAAATGTATAGCGGACGTGACGTCACATAAGAAACATCCCAACCGGAAAAACGGCCTTGCTGAATAGCTTTGTACTTTGTGTGGTTCGTACTTTGTGTACCTCCCCTGAGTCACTGTGGTGGTTAGGAAAGGCGTGAAACTCCTCGAAATAATTATTGTTATCTAGGACTATCTGATAATAATGTACTGAAGAGAGGAGAGAGAGAGAGAGAGAGAGAGAGAGAGAGAGGAGGAGAGAGCGGGAGAGAGAGAGAAAGAAAGAGAGAGAGGAGAGAGAGGAGAGAGAGAGAGAGGAGGAGAGGAGAGAGAGAGAAAGCACATACAGGGATTTTTGTCTGCTCGCGACGCTAACACAGCGTGATCATTTGTCTTTTCACGCTAATTGACATGTTTTATTGCTTGCGGTTTGGCACCAACTGACATACGATTATCTGCTTGATTTGTGCCAGTTTAGGAACGTCGTTATCTTACTGATTGGTAGTTTTTACTGTGAAACAATACAGCCACTTAGATAGACATTATTAAATAAAAGATACACGATACAGCTCCGTCCATCAAATGTGTACATTGATGAAAATAAAAAACAGATCATTTAAGCGTAATTCATGTTTATGGTTAAGTGTCAAAAAAGAAAACAAAAAAAAAAAGGGGGGGGGGGGGGGGGGGAGGGGCGGAAGGGGAAAGGGGGTGGTAGAAACTTTACAACAGACAAGTGCCAGAATATCTGTTGTCGCATGTCTGGACATATGAGTCTGTGTATCTTCATTGTGTGATCCTTGCAATGGTGTGCAGACAAGCACAGTCCCTCACTTTCAAGCACAAATGCATGACTGCTCATGCGTGTGCATACACACAACATACACACTTACCCACAGTTACAGCAACGCGTTAGAAAACAATGACATACATTACATACATACATACACGACATAGAGATGGAGAGATTGTGTGAGCAAGAGACAAGCCAGTCCTCCACTTTCAAGCACGAGAGAGAGAGAGAGAGAGAGGGAGGGATGGAGAGAGAGAGAGAGAGAGATGAGACTAAGAGAGAGAGAGAGGACGAGAGAGTGAGAGAGAGAGGAGAGAGAGAGAGAGAGAATACCGAGACATACAGATACACACAGACACACACACACACAGATACGTACACAGACACTGACAGTGATAGACAAATAGGTGGAGAGATAGAAGGATCAATAGACAGACAGACAGACAGACAGACAGACAGACACACACACACACACACACCACACACACACACACACAGACTCACACAAACACACACACACACCACACACACCACGCACGCGGCACGCACGCACGTACGCACGCACGCACGCACACACACACACACACACACACACACACACACCACACACACACACACACACACACACACACACACACACACACACTTCAACTGTAGACTGATGTGAGTGCCAGAAAGCAGAAGAGAGGAAACGGAGTCTGGCCCGTGGGTTATGGTTACACACATCTATATCTGGAGGACTTTGCTACAGCCAATTCAGTTCACGCATTATTTTAAAAAAAAACACACACAAAACAATGAAAGAAAGAGAGTGAGACAGCGTGCACTCGACCGAGCAAACGAGAGAGAGAGAGAGAGAGAGAGAGACGGGAGAGAGGAGAGAGGGAGGAGGGAAGAGAGA
>JADBJO010001911.1:47500-50000 GCA_016801955.1 Conus betulinus | reverse complement strand
GTGTGTGTGTGTGTGTGTGTGTGTGACTGTGTGTGTGTGTGTGTGTGTGTGTGTGTGTGTGTGTGTGTGTGTGTGTGTGTGTGTGTGTGTGTGTGTGTGTGTGTGTGTGTGTGTGTGTGTGTGTGTGTGTGTGTGTGTGTGCGCGCATGCACACACACACACACATACACACACACAAACATACGCACACACACTCAAATGTGCGTAATTACATGCAAATGCACACACAGGCACACAGAAACTATAAACACAGACGTAAACACACACACACACACACACACATACATCACGCACACACATACAGAGGCAAAGATGGACAAGACAGACAGACAGACAGACAGACACACACACACACACACACACACACACACACACACACACACACACACACACACACACACACACACACACACACAGAGTTTCTTAAACTGAGAACTACCTGACTATAGGCATTACGTCCCTTCGTGCAGAGAACCTGTGTGACCCAGCTCCTGTCCAACTATTTGCCCTCCAGAGTGTGTATGCAGACCCAGGTATGGCAGCACTCCCACAAACATGCATGCCTTTGTTTTGGCAACTGTCTTCACAGACGATTTGCTGTGTTGTTTGTGGTGGTTTTTTTTTTTTGTGGGGGTTTCACTTTCACACTCGTCTTCAAGCACCGATTGTAGTCTCCTGCCCCAGCCTCCTCCTTCTCCTCTTCTTATTCCCACGCCAATCCAGAGATCCAAATAAGACAGAAAACACAGTAAGTGAGTTACCGCTAGTCACTGTGCCACTGGCCTGTAGGTGAATTTGTGATTATCCAATCAATAAAAGGAAATCGGAAATATCAAAACGCCAAATTTTTTAAACCAACATTCAGGGTGCCATGTTCAACAGGTAAACGCTTCATTTGAATTTCCCTCCCTACAGCAACACACAGCAAACAGGTCAGGTGCTGAAAACGGTATCGCTAGCACGTACACACGTGTCTCTCCCATAAACAGTCTTTGCCTCACTGAGAAACAAAAACCATCTGCCAGAAACGACCATACAGAATGGTGGGGACACCCGATCCTTCTCTCGCTAAGACAATTCGAAGGAAACTTGTCCGCCTACACGTGTGTGTGTGTGTGTGTGTGTGTGTGTGTGTGTGTGTGTGTGTGTGTGTGTGTGTGTGTGTGTGTGTGTGTGTGTGTGTGTGTGTGTGTGTGTGTGTGTGTGTGTGTGTGACTCTGTGTATGTGTGTGTGTGTGTGTGTGTGTGTGTGTGTGTGTGTGTGTGTGTGTGTGTGTGTGAGAGAGAGAGAGAGAGAGAGAGAGAGAGAGAGAGAGAAGGTAAAGAGTGCTATACCTTTCAATGTGAACATTCTGTTTATTACTCAATTCCCCCCCCCCCCCTCTCTCTCTCTGTGTCTCTCTCTCTCTCAATTGCTTTTTGTCTATGAACCACACAGTCATGTGGGAGGTCGAGAAAGGAAAGGAGGAAAGTAGAAAGAGAAAAACAGCAGGCAAAATGTGTGTAAAAACAGTAGTGTTGCAGAAGCAGCACCAGCCATATCAATTTTCAACGAGATATTTGCTCGCTAGCACCGAACAGGCAGACCAAGTCTGAACAGGTGCAAGAAGTCAAAGCACATCATTGTTACAGCAGCAAACGTTCACATTTTAAACCTGTTCTAACTACACTGAACTGAAACACATTTTTCTTATACATGTCTGAAAGTAGACTTCATTTAGACTTCCTCCTCAAATCAAGTCAGTCAGTCAGTCATTCCACTGACCGCTAGGGTCGTTGGGGGGACGTGATGAGGCAGCCGCCGTTTCTCTCCAGGCTCTTCTGTTGGTGACTGTCTTGATGAGATCTGGCATGGTCATGAGCATGACCATGCTCAAATCAAGACTTTCTCTTTATTGATATACACTATGTATAGCAGTTCAGTAAAACTTTGACAGGCTTTAGTGCCATTGAGGATTAAGCATTGTCTTTAGAGTGGGCAGAGAAGAAAGCAGGGGCTTGTAAGAGGGAGGGGGGGGGGGGGGGGGGGTGGAAGGGGGGGGGGGGGGGGCGAGACAGTAAGTATGACAGTAAAACACGAGAAAAGCAATACCAAAGCCACAAAACGTCTGTGAAAGCAGTTACTAAAACAAAAGCTTGCTGTTTGTGGGAACCACTGGCGTACGTTATTATATCATTACAATTACTGATATAGCGCCTATCCTCGGCTAGGGACCAAGCACTAAGCGCTTTACAATTCACACTCGTTTACGCAACGGACTGCCTACCTGGGTAGTGCCGACTGAAGAGCTGCCAGCTGGCGCTTCATTCAGATGTGTCCCGTGTCATCCGGTCAATCATATTGTTCACTATTGTTCCTTCCTTCTTTCTTCTATTTCTCACGCAGGGTGCATGCTATGTGTAATGTGTCATCCAAAACCAACGGCCAAACTGGCGTTCTCTTCTCTTCCAAAAGTTGGTGGAGGAACCTTGGTTTATAGTCTTATTCGAAGGACTGTAT
>JADBJO010001911.1:15000-25000 GCA_016801955.1 Conus betulinus | reverse complement strand
TCTAAACGTGGCCTCTATTCTTTTGCCCACTGTCGTTTAATATTCACTCTCTCACTCTCAAAGTGTACATATTCTATTACTGGTGGACATGTGCACGCAATTTTTTTTAGCATGGCGTTACCATTTTTTTTACGCACATATGCCTGGTGTGCTGACACTTTCATTCTATTGTCGTTCAGCTCTTTCAAAGAAATAAAAACGAAATCAAAATTATAAAAAGAACCCACGCACAGCCCTGTTGCATCTTTGCAATCTAATGGCTGTGATTATCTGATTTTCTTTTCCAAATTGCCGAATTGAATAAAACCAACGAACTAAACAAAACAAAAAACACAAACAAACAAGAACAAAACAACAACAACACAACAACAGCAATAACAACAACACAAAAAACAAACAACATCTACAACAACAACAATAAGAACAAAAACAACACCCAAACCAATCTTGAATACTTTGCCAAACTGGAAATTTTGCGGCGCAAAATCTGATATTGATACTGCAGACCATAAGCTAAATAACAGCCATGTTCCACATACTATAAAAGGATCTCACATCCACGAACATTATCCAGACCATCTTAAAATTTACGCAGACAGTTCTGTCTTAGGTGATAGCCGTGTAGGGGTGGCATGTGAAATTCTAGTTTTAAAAGAGACAGGGCCTATGATACTGAGGAAAACACTTAACCATGATTACAGCTGGATTTGCTGCTGCCTTAAAAGGGAAGAAAATATCCACGTAATGTAGCCTTTACATTATTTCAAGTTTTATTTTATGTAGATTCACAGTCAGTGTTACAAGGGACAAAGCCTCACAGAGGAGTAAAAATGCAAACTCTTAAATAGTGATTAACATAATGGTAATCATCTATTTTTTAAACATTCGTGTTTCTGTGAACTGATGCACATTAACTTATTTGAAAAGGAGTACAGTCGATTAAATTGCAAAACCATGGTGTACAAAATCATGGTTAAAGTAACCAAACTTAATACTCTGTTGTATCTTGAATAGAAATGTTGCCCGTGGAAGCAACACATTTAAACATCCGCCATCTCTAGGAATACATGGCCGCCCTTCTTCATTCATTAGCAATACTGGCAATGTAGAGCAAATAACATGGATATTTAGAGTACAGAAGGAAAATAACTATGGTGAAATAAGGATGGTTTAATGTTGTTCAAAATTACAGTGGTAACGTATGGATGGTTACATGTCCGAAATGAAGAGTCAGGATTGGTGCTTTGAAAATAAAATTAAGGAAAAATGGATGGCAATTAGATACATGACTCTACATCTAATCATATTATATGTTACTGTCCTCTGAAACAATGCATCAGCAAATTGGATTTGTTGTTCGGCTTCTAGACCCTACGTCTTTTGATGTGTCATTGCTTATCAATCTTAATTGTTTGTAAATCTTTTCATGTTTGACACATTTCAAAGTTTATCTAGGAGCCCTAGAGGATGCTTACATCAACCAATTTATCCTTTCTCCTTTTCCTATACGCGAACGTTAACGGAAGTAAAGGATCAAAGAGTAAAATGTGGCTCAACTATCAGGTTTTCATCCCTAAGCCGTCTGGTTTTCAGCTTTGTGATTCAGGAAACACTGACGGGGCCAATATGATGTAGGTTGTTATCAACTTATCAGTGTCAACACAGTGTAATACGCAACAAAAACTAAGAACATCACTCTTACGAAAATTGTAAGATGATAGCTTTACTGGCTGGTTCTAACTGCTTTGAAGTCTGCAGATTATTTTCTCGGTTGTAGTTTTGTTGTTAGCAGTAACTTACACACCAAGAACTCACACACACCCCGCTGTACCCCTCGCGCACACACACACACACACACACACACACACACACACACACACACACACACACACACACACACACACACACACACACAGTTCTCACACACGTAGGCATCACATTCCTCCAGCACCAGGCTTACCAAACATATCCACTAATTACCTGAGCATCCCCAGAACAAAAGCTGGAATTCTGAAGACGCAGAGAGGATCCCCGCCAACGGCTATTTCCGGCTATCTGGTATCCAGCACATCCCTCTGTTTTCTGTTGTTCTTGGCATTCTCACAGTCATGGTTAATGGAAGATATTTCTGTGTTGTAGATGATGTCAAAACGTGTTTGCGTACTCAGCCTTAAAAACTCCGGCAGCATAGAGAATCAAAGAAAGGTGATTAGGTATAGAGTGAGATTTTAGAGCTGGGCAGACATGCAGACACATGGACAAACAGTCAGGAAACCAGACATTCCAGGTGCACATCGTTAATGTGCGTAAAGAGACACTGCCAGACGATGAGATGGTAAATACATTGATAAACGTACAGTTCACATGCTATGAATTCGTGGAATATGGGACACACACACACACACACACACACACACACACACACACACACACACACACACACACACACAAACACACACACACACAGAGTAACTATCTCTCTCCCTTCACGCAGACTTACGGACGCGCACGCGCTCACACGAACACACACACACACACACACACACACACACACACACACAGCCACACACACACACACACACACACACACACACACACACACACACACACACACACACACACACACACACTCACACACTCACTCACACTCACTCTCACACACTCACACATACACACGCACGCACGCACGCACGCACGCACGCACGCACGCACGCACGCACGCACACACACACACACACACACACACACACACACACACACACACACACACGCGCGCGCGCGCGCGCAAGAAAGACACATGCAAGCAAGCAAGGAAACAAACGCACATACCCACACATACATTCACACACACTCGGAGTTTCTGAAATCGTCCGGTCAATCTGAGTCCTTGTGAATTACACGACTTTATGCTGTCAGTCTTTTCAACCAGAGACTCCTGTCCTACTATTTATCATGCAAAGCAGCAAAATTTAAGACTATTGTATGCTAAAGGATCTAACAAACAGAACGTTTCTGTTTTAGCAACTGCTTTCACAGATGCTTTGCGATTCTGTTTTTTTTTTTTTTTAAACGTATTTCAGTCATACGTACCTTCTTAAAAGCCTGCGTTTTGTTCCTAAGTTACTTACCTACGTTTATTTGCTAAGTTACAGTTCTACGTTTTGTTCCTAAGTTACAATCCTACGTTTTTTTTTTTTCCTTAAGTTACAGTTCTAAATTTTGTTTCTAAGTTACAGTCCTACGTTTCATTCCCAAGTTTACAGTCCTACGTTTCATTCCTAAGTTACAGTCCTACGTTTTCATTCTAAGTTACAGTCCTGCGTTTCATTCCTAAGTTACAGTCCTACGTTTCATTCCTAAGTTACAGTCCTACGTTTCATTCCCAATTTACTGTCCTATTTTTCATTGCCACGTTACTGTCCTACGTTTCATTCTTAAGTTACTGTCCTACGTTTCATTCCCAAGTTACTGCCCTACGTTCCGTTCCTAAGTTACAGTTCTACGTTTTGTTTCTTCTAAGTTACAGTTCTACGTTCTGTTTCTAAGTTACAGTTCTACGTTCTGTTCCTAAGTTATAGTTCTACGTTCAGTTCCTGAGTTACAGTTCTACGTTCAGTTCCTGAGTTACAGTTCTACGTTCTGTTCCTAAGTTACAGTTCTACGTTTTGTTTTTAAGTTACAGTTCTACGTTTTGTTTCTAAGTTACAGTTCTACGTTTTGTTTCTAAGTTACAGTTCTACGTTTTGTTTCTAAGTTACAGTGCTACGTTTTGTTTCTAAGTTACAGCTGTACGTTTTGTTTCTAAGTTAGTTCTACGCTTTGTTTCTAAGTTACAGTTGTACGTTTTTTTCCTAAGTTACAGTGCTACGTTTTGTTTCTAAGTTACAGTGCTACGTTTTGTTTCTAAGTTACAGCTGTACGTTTTGTTTCTAAGTTAGTTCTACGCTTTGTTTCTAAGTTACAGTGCTACGTTTTGTTCCTAAGTTACAGTCCTACGTTTTGTTTCTAAGTTACAGTCCTACGTTTTTGTTTCTAAGTTACAGTTCTACGTTTTGTTTCTAAGTTACAGTGCTACGTTTTGTTCGTAGGTCACTGTCCTAGTTCCTTTGCTACACAGTCTTGCCATTACAACCTCCGCAGCAGTGTCACTCTGTCATGTTCTCGAGTCCATTTCTTCTTTCCAGTAGAAAGAAACTCGTGGAGAGCGTGGCAGCAGAGAGTCCTCAGAAAAAAAGCCCCCTTCAAGCGAGTGTTTCGGCCCTTATCTCCTGACACTCTAGCGGGGTTGGTCCACACCCGGTTCAAGACTCCGGATGTCCCTCTGCTGCCCCCTTTTTTCCCATCTTGGGACGAGCCATGGTTGGGATTCGAACCCATGCCCTTCTGGACATGCTCATTTCCACTTAATGACTCGCGCACTAACCACTGAGCCACAGGGACACCTGATATTTGTAGGAAAGTTAAACCTTATGAAGTTCACTTTTGTTCCTCTTTGACCAGATCCAACTTGAACACCTCTCTACCGCTTCTGCCATTGCTTTCAGGGCTCTGTTTTTTTCCCTCCCTGCAACTGAGAGCTGTTTCATGAGGCTATATGCAGACGTTCCCACAAACCCCCTAGCTCCAATTTCTGCAGTGAGGACTTTGACCTGATAGCCTTCTCTCCTCAGGCTGTTTGCCAGATCAGCATACTTTTCAGTCTTGTAGATTTGAGCTGCCTCCATTCTGTTCTCATATGGTACCGTGAGCTCGATCATGATCAGCTGCTTGGTTGATTGAGAGTGTACTACTATGTCTGGTCTCATGCCACTCTTGCTGATAATCTCTGGATGACTCTTCCATTCTGGGAGGTCTGCTGTGCACTCCCAGTCATCTGCCCCATCCAGCAGACTCTGCCTGCGAGTGGCACTGTTGTTCTTGGCCATGATTCGCTGCCTTTCCAGCTTCAAATGAGATCCAAAGTACATGAGTGTTTCCATTTCATGACACACGAAATTTGATTGTCCGTTTTTTCCCTCTCAAGTTTGCAGCAATACATGGTCAAGTGGATTGATCTATTGACACAGAAACTTCATTGTCATTACACGGAAGCGTCATTGTTATCGAGACATAGGTCTTCGAAATTTACTACAAAACGAAACCGAAAAGTTATTTTGTTTACTAGCTATCAAAGGAGAATTCACACTGGAAATAGTTGTTTTAAAGGCCTACATCTGAACGTAAGTCAAATGCGTAGGTAAAATAAATATGATTTGAACAATCATATCAAATACTTAACTCCATGCGAATGCTGGGGAATACGCCGACAAATCTCATTGCAATATGAAAGAAAATTGTAGAGCTGAAAATGAAAGTATGTGTGTGTGTGTGTGGTGTGTGTGTGTGTGTGTGTGTGTGTGTGTGTGTGAGAGACACACACACACACACACACACACACACACACACACACACACACACACACACACACAGAGAGAGAGAGAGAGAGAGAGGAGAGAGAGAGAGAGAGAGAGAGAGAGAGAGAGAGAGAATTTGTCTGGATCTTTATCACTGAACGATCGTTTCCAGAGGAAAGAGACAAAGAAGAGCGAAATGACACTTTTTGAACATTTATCTTGTTATGAAAGCGAAATGGGAAACGGCGAAATGTGTGTGTGTGTGTGTGTGTGTGTGTGTGTGTGTGTGTGTGTGTGTGTGTGTGTGAGAGAGAGAGAGAGAGAGAGAGAGAGACACACACCACACACAACACACACACACACACACACACACACACACAGAAACAGAGACAGAGAGAGAGAGAGAACAGAGTTCCGGACAATAAATATTACCGGGATCTCCACGCATTTAATCAAGTCAGATATTCAATAAAACATGTAGCCAACATTATGTGTATACTCAGACAAATAAGTATATGCATAGTCAGTGTGTGTGTGTGTGTGTGTGTGTGTGTGTGTGTGTGTGTGTGTGTGTGTGTGTGTGTGTGTGTGTGCACGCGCGCGCGCAAGGGAATACAGAATTAAATTCAAAATAAGAAAGATTTTTTTCACCCGCACAATAGAGACACATTACAACACACACACACACACACACACACACACACACACACACACACACACACACACACACACACACACGCTCGCGTGCGCGTGCGCGCGCACGCACGCACACAAATAGTTACGCACGTACACAAATACGGACGCACGCACACACACGCACGCACACGGGCGCACACTCACGCACGCACGCACCCACACATGCACGCACTCACGCTCACACACATACACACACGTGATATGAAATCTTTCTCTCTGTCAATCCCCCCCCCCCCCCCCCCCCCCCCCCCCCCCCACTGATTACATCAGTCTCAGTATTTATTCATGCATTGAATTTCACTTCACACCTGATGAAAAGTCATATTCAATTAATTCCCAACAAAACATGCAAGATCAGTACCAGGATTTTAGGACAACTAGGCCTCACGACATATTTTAACATTGTTTAAGGATGGGTCTGAGAAACATAGCGTGAATCAAATTGCAACTTTTAGTCGCTTTAGGCTTGTTGTCTGGTTTTAGATGAAACACATATTTCAAAGAAGGCCGCGCAGCTTCCAGAGGCCAAGTGTCAAATGGTCAGAGTGCTTGTCTGCGGAGCCGATGGTATTGTATGTACGAAACATTCGTGGGGTCGGATTTTTTTGACTCGTAAACAATCTCTGTCGATCAAGCAAGTACGTACTTGATTCAGTTTAGGGGAGGATTAAAGGCGACAGAGGGTGAGGGGTGCACACCGCTTTCCACCGCTTCCACCCAAGATATGGTGACCATCTAACTACCGTCCCTACGACCAGTAAGCTGTGGAAGCTTCAGCCCTCTTTTAACCACATAGCTTGAAGCAGTGACATTTTCGAACACTCAGACACAATCGTACTGCACACCTGTTTCGTGACGGAATGCCTGTTTCGCAACTTCTGTGTTGGCATTGACCTAAGCCGTGAACATCTTTCTTCTGAGACCTTTTCCGCACGTGAAATACGTATATGTGAGTTTGTCGTATCACGTGGTCATCCGGCAGCCAATCAGTGCGCGCTTTTCTCTCTATCTTTCTCTCTAAGCTTATCGTCCAGCCCCATGATGATCGCAGAGCCCATGCGTGGAGAGCAGCACTGTGAGTTTTATTCAAGGCCCGTCGTACGGTTTGATGGTTTTGGTGCGGGACCTCTAATGGCATCGTTTTCCTTATCGTCTGCAAGCTGTTGAAGAGCGCCCATGATGCCACTTACAGTTTTTTTCCCTTCGAGAACCAGGGACAGGTTGGTCGTGTTGGTCGCTAAAAGGCTTAGGCATGTTCATATAATAATTTTTATGCGGTGCCTGTAAATTGTCAGTGTTACTATTTTGACGAGCTTACAAAGCTAACGAACACTATTGATGATAAGGGCGGGCTTGAGTTGGTTAAACAGGTGAATTGGTCTCTGTTTCGTGTTCTTTATGCTGTCCCACGCTCCTCCATGCCTTCAACCTCCCCAGTATCCTCAACCCACCCCCGCCTCCCCTTTCTTCCCACACGGGCTCATTAAGGCCCGTTCAGATTTGTCGATGGGTGGGTAAGGGGATGATATTTTGGTCGGGTCTGGAGACAGGAGACTGGGAATCTGTCAGCCCATCTCGACTGCGCATCTGCAGAGTGGAGGGAGGGGCTGTTTAAGGGGCTACGCCGTCGTAAATTTTGGAAACTGGCACCGATTGTGAAGTACCTTGGCCAGTATCGCCCATCTGGCAACTTGAAATCTGTTACGTTCTACAAAAGGAATACATATGTTCATACATACATACATACATATTTGCATGCATACACACATTCATAGAGACAGACAGAGAGGCACACACACGACACACACACACGCACACACACACACACACACCACACACACACACACACACACACATAGCACATGTAAACAGACAGACAGACACACACACACACACACACACACACACACACAAAGCACATGTAAACAGACAGACAGACAGACAGACACACACACACACACACACACACACACACACACACACACACACACACACATGCGATTGTAAAATGATTTGAGTGGCATAGGCAGCAAAGGGGAGACCATAGACGGGTCGTGGTATTGTTACACATTTATCTTTTCTTTCCTTGCAAACAAATAGTACATGTTTATTCCCAGTGTGTATCAAATCAAAGGTTTACAAAAACAAACAAATCGTAACATCTCCATAGTCCTGGCACACAGGAGTAATACGGTGAATAAAAAAAGGAAAAAAAACCAAACAGAATAGGTAAGACTGACTCGACCATCGACTAAATCAAATGACGATATTGTATCTTACTGATCTCCTACATATGCGATGAGTGATATTACTCATCCATATACGTCTCACAATGTATTATCTTAAATTTGACTATCCTTCATCTCTCTAATTTTCAAGCTTCCCCGATGAATTTCGAAACTGCTTTAATTACAAGTTCCGCATCTGATGATAACACGACAGAGACATCTTGTCTGTTAGCTATATCTAACTGGAAAAGGATTGTAAATGATGGTGGAGACCACCTTTATGGAGAATCAGACTACATCTTTGTGGGTGTGTGTGAGAACAATGGAGAGAGAAAGAGAGAGAGAGAGAGAGAGAGAGAGAGAGAGAGAGAGAGAGAGAGAGAGAGTTTGTGTGTTTGTGTGTGTGTGTGTGTGTGTGTGTGTGTGGGGGGGGGGGGGGTGTTTGGGTGTGTGTGTTCTTGCCCTCAGCTTCAAACATTGTAGGCTGATTCTTATCAATCGTTCTGCTGAAACCAAACGAAACCAAATACAACAGCGGCCGTGCTTTTTGCATCATGGAACACATTCAAAACAGTTCTCTACCCAACACACACGTGCGCCTGTGCGTCGTTCTGCAGAACATAGAAAACCATGCCGAAGAAACAAATCATGACAGCAGAGATCTCCCAGCGATATCATTCTTAAGTCATGCTAGACGACAAAAAAAAAGTCAGAGAAGTTAGCAGGAGCTTTACAAAACGAAAAAGAGCAAGCATGTGGATATCTGCATAAATTATCAAATAATATCACCTATGTTACATTTTTATCCTGCCATTTTTGGCTCTTTGTTCACATTGTTCACTCACACACTTGTGAAACCATGCTTTTGCTCATAACCGGGAAGAAACAAACACATTCCAACTGCAGATGAACAGTATGTACTGGAGATTTCCCTCGTAGGTGTCATAAATCTGGAAACTAAACAATGTTTAAGAAAGCGTTTCAACTGGTCTAACATTATTGAGAAAGTAAAAATTCTGCGTGTACACATTGCCATCTACCTTAAAGTGTGTGTGTGTGTGTGTGTGTGTGTGTGTGTGTGTGTGTGTGTGTGTGTGTGTGTGTGTGTGTGAAATAAACACAAAGTCTGAGTAGCTCAAAGAAAAATGGAATCTATGACTTAAATATTTTCTTCAGACTGAATGTCTGTGGCCACCCCATCCCCACCCTTTTCCCTTCCAACCCCCCCCCCCACAAGAGAATTACACTTAAGCAGCTCATTCCAGTTTCCTCAAACGCAGCCATCAGTAGATTCCACACATAGCAGCCCGAGTACCACAGACCACAGAGAGCATGCGGAGTCCTAAAGCAACTTCCGATAGAAATCACTGCACCGCTGCTGCGTCACTTTAGTGGCATTCAGGTGTGCCCATACGCTTCCAAACTACAGGAAATCAAGCCCCAACTGACGACTGTTGCTGTTTTGGCCTGGAGGAAACCTGTATGGAAGTGTTCCTGCGCTTGGAGGCCATCTCGTCCATCCAGTTCCACGACAGTGCCGATACCGGCCTCTTTGACATGGAGTCACCACTGCTATGGGATAGGAAGGAAGAGTTGATACCGTGGTCACCGAGAGAGCATGACATGAAAAGGCAGAGATAGACCAGACGGTTCTTCCTCCTGTTTGCTGAAGGGTTCACCCAA
>JADBJO010001911.1:0-7500 GCA_016801955.1 Conus betulinus | reverse complement strand
CAATACTGGCTATGATCCTAATCCTCTGCCTTCATTTCAAATAGTTGTGCCTTGAATATAAAAAAAGTCGTAAAAATTTTTAGGAGTAAATTTAACTTCTAAATTGAGCTGGAATTATCACATACAAACTATTCTAACAAAAGCTAAGAAAACTTTAAATTTTTTGAAAATGGTGAGTCAACAGTCATGGGGTAAAGACAGTAAAGTATTAACACATTTAGCTACTGCGCTTGTACGATCAAAATTATCCTATGCCCAGGAGACACATTTTTTTCAGCCCCAAAATGTTTAATTAAAAAGTTGCAGAGTATTGATAGTAAAGCTTACAAGATAGCTCTTGGCGTCCCGGTTCATGCATCAACTTTAAGAACTTATATGGAGATCGGAATATTGCCTTTTGAAGAAAATATGAAACTTGCATGTGCAAAATATATTTTAAGAAGTCATACACTACAAAATCTTAATACCAGTGAAACTGAATTAAAATCAGAAATAAATTTTCCTAAACGGGCACAAAATCGATTCTCTAAAATCGATAGCCTCATACACATCTGACTTATTTACAAAAGCATAGCACTATCCCGGAATGGGAACTTAGTAGAGCAAATTATGACATAGACCATACAAGTTTTTAAAAAAAGTGATGGACCCTTGCTGCCAACGTATGTTAAGTCACATATAAATGAAACTTATATAAATCATCTTAAAATTTATACAGATGGTTCTGTACTAGAGACAATCATTTGTCTGGTTCAGCATTCATAATTCCATCCTTAAAAATAGAGAAAGGTTACCACCTAGGTAAGAATATTTCCATATTTACTGCGGAACTTGTTGCCATTATTATGGCATTAAACTTTCTTCTTGATTTTCAGTTTCCTGCATTTCAAATACTACTTTGCGTTGATTCAAAATCAGTCCTGCAAGCTCTAAAATTTTCAAATACAAGTGTGAGAGCAGAACTCATATTAGAAGTCTACCACTTAATTCATTTTTTGCATTTACGTGGTTCCTACGTCGATTTTTGTTGGGTTCCATCACACTGTGGATTATCTGCGAATGAAAGGGTAGACCAATTAGCCAAAAAAGCTGCTATCACTGAGACTGATTTAACAAAGGTATGCATTCCTTTATCCTTACATGAGAGAGTTATAGTCTTTTAAAAGACGTATCCTGGAACTCTATTTCAAATAACGAAAAGGCACCAGAAACAAAAAGGGATATTATTTAACAAGATATCAGACAATAAAACAGGTATCAAGAATCTCTACCAAGAGCGGATTTTAAAAAGTTTGATTTTTTAGATTGAGGCTTGATGCCTTTAAAACCAAATTCTGTAAACACGTGACTTGTATTTGTGGCCAGCAAATCACTCCGTTCCATCTACTTTTTTTGTGCGATAGAATGAAACCCTACTTACCTGCTTGGTTGTTGAACACTGAACCGTCGATATCAGCCTTTGAAGACGTCATCTCCAACGAATCAAACATTTTGGAAGTTGTTCACTTGGTGGTAGTTGCTTATTTAGTGTTTCTTTTGAAGTTTTTGAATTCAGTTATGTGGAGGTTTTTTTTTTTTTTTTTTTTTTTTTTTGGGGGGGGGGGGGGGGGGGGGGGGGGGTTTTTTTTGTTTGTTTGTTTTTTAAATTATTATTTATTTTATCTAGGCCTAATTGCATTATACATACCTACGTACGCCCAAATTCAACACCAACCATTCGCATGCATACACCCCCAAAACACCACATGCACTGTGTGAGAGAGAGAGAGAGAGAGAGAGAGAGAGAGAGAGAGAGAGAGAGAGAGAGAGAGAGAGAGAATCAGTTCTATGGACAAATCTCCCTTTTTTCCTCTCTAACTGTACAGATATTCTGAGGACGATGCATAGAAAACTCTCACGTATTCCACACCACAGCATGACACGAGCAGAAACGAAGTCGAGTGTACATTTACATAATTAAGTGAATGGAAACACGCACAATATGTAAACGAGTCTGAACTATCCTTGCAAGAGAAACTTCGCAACCGAACTTTATTCTGTCTGTCTGTCTGTCTGTCTGTCTGACTGTCCGTCTGTTATTCCGTCTGTCGGTCTGTCTCTTTTATTCATGCTTCTCCCACTCCTCTTCCTGTCTCTTTCTTTTCCTTCTGTCTTTGTCTATCTGTCTGTTTTACCTTCTATCTCAACTCCTTTGTCCCCCCCCCCCCCCCCCTCCGCCATCTCCTTTCTCAACACAACTAGAGCAACAAAAAGAACAACAAGAACAACAACAATAATAAGAAAACAAGGCAGGTCATATATGAATAGAATAACACATATATATATATATATATATATATATATATATATATATATATATATATATATATATAAAAGAGAGAGAGATGTATATAGATGCGTGTGTGTGTGTGTGTGTGTGTGTGTGTGTGTGTGTGTGTGTGTGTGTGTGTGTGTGTGTGTATCAAAGAAAGAAAAATAGAAAGAAAGAAGGAAGGAAGGAAGAAAGAAAGAAAGTAGGAGGGAAGGCAGGAAGGAAGAAAGGAAGGAAACAAAGAAAGAGAAAGAATACAAAAATCAAAGAAATAAGTAAATAAAAAAAAAAGGGAAGAAGGCAGGAAGGAAAGAAATAAATGAAGAAAGAAAGAAGAATAAAAAGTAAATGAAGAAAAGGAAGGAAGAATCAAAGAATAAATAAAAAGAAAGGAAGAATCAAAGAAATAAACGAAGAAAGAAAGAAGGAAGGACGCAGAAATAAATAAATAATGGATAAAGGACGTATCAAAGAAATAAATAAAGAATGAAAGGAAGTATCAAAGAAATTAATGAAGAAAGAAAGAAGGAAGGATTTCAGGAAGGAAAGAAAGAAAGGAAGAATCAAAGAAAGAAAGAAAGGAAGAATCAAAGAAAGAAAGAAAAAAAAAGAAAGGAAGTATTAAAGAAATAAATGAAAGAAAAAAGGAAGGAAGGCAGAAGGAAAGAAAGAAACAAGAGAAAAAATCAAATAAATAAATGAATAAAGAATCAAAGAAATAGAGAAAGAAAGGAAGAATCAAAGAAGTAAACAAAGAAAGAAGGAAGGCAGGAAAGAAGAAAGAAATAAAGAATCAAAGAAATAAATAAAGAAGGATGGCAAGAAGGAAAGAAAGAAATAAAGGAAGTGTCATAGAAATAAAGAAAAAGGATAGAAAGATTCAAAGAATAAATAAGGAAAGAAAGAAGGAAGGAAGAAATAAATAAAGAAGGAAGACTCAAGAAATAAGAAAGAAAAGGAAAGGAAGAACAAAAAAGTAGATAAAGAAGAAAGGAAGTATGAAAGAAATAAAGAAAGAAAGAAAGAAGAAACGGAAGATAGGAAGAAAAGAAAGGAAAAAGAAAGAGAGAATCAAAGAGAGAAAGAAAGGAACAATCAAAGAAATGAAAGAAGAAAGAAAAGAAAGGAAAAAGAAAGGAAGAATCAAAGAGAGAAAGAAAGGAACAATCAAAGAAATGAAAGAAAGAAAGAAAAAAAGGAAAAAGAAAGGAAGAATCAAGAGATAAAGAAAGGAACAATCAAAGAAATGAAAGAAAGAAAGAAGAACCAAATAAATAAAGAAAGAAAGAAACCATCAAAAGAAATAAATGAAGAAAGAAAGAAGAAAGGAAGGCAGGGAGGAAAGAAAGTAAGAAGGGAAGAAAGAAAGAAATAAAAAAAGAAAGAAAGAATCAAAGAAATAAATAAAGAAAGGAAGAATCAAAGAAGTAAATAGAGAAAGAAAGAAGGAAGACAGGAAGGAAAGATAGAAAGAATCAAAGAAATAAAGAAAAGAAAGAAAGAAGGAGGGCAAGAAGGAAAGAAAGAAAGAAGGAAGTCTCATAGAAATAAAGAAAGAAAGGAAGAATCAAAGACATAAATGAAGAAAGAAAGAAGGACGAAAGACATAAATAAATAAAGGAAAGAAGAATCACAGAAATAAATAAAGAAAGAAAGGAAGAATAAAGAAATAGATAAAGAAAGAAAGGAAGTATCAAAGAAATAAATGAAGAAAGAAAGAAAGAAAGAAGGCAGGAAGAAAAGAAAGAAACAAAGAAGGAGGAATCAAAGAAAGAAAGAAATAAAAGAAAGGAAGTATCAAAGAAATAAATAAATAAAGGAAGTATCAAAGAAATAAAGAAAGAAGGGAAGTATCAAAGAAAAAATATAAGAAAGAAAGTATCAAAGAAATAATGAAGAAGAAAGAAGGAAGGAGGCAGCAGGAAAGAAGGAAAAAGGGAAGACTCAAAGAAATAAATAAAGAAAGAAAGAAAAGAAAGAAGAAAAGGAAGAATCAAAGAGACATATAATGAAATAAAGAAGGAAGGCAGAAAGAAAGAAAGAAAGAATCAAAGAAAAAAGAAAGAAAAAAAAGTAGGCAAGAAGGAAGAAAGGAAGCGTCAAAGAAATAAATAAAGAAAGAAATGAAGAAGCAAAGAAATAATCAAAGAAAGGAAGATTCAATAAATAATAAAGAAAGAAAGAAAAATCAAAGAATAAATAGCGAAAGAAAGGAAGAATCAAAGAAATAAATAAATAAGAAAATATCAAAGAAATAGATAAAGAAAGAAAGAAGGAAGGCAGGAGAAAAGAAAGAAAGAAAAGGAAGTATCAAAGAAATATATGAATTAAGAAAGAAGGAAGAAAAGAAATAAATAAAGAAAGGAAGAATCAAAGAAATAAAGAAAGAAGAAAGGAAGTGTAAAAAAAAAAAATATATATAAAGAAAGTACGAAGACAAAATGGAAGAAAAAATGAAGAAAGGAGAATAAAAGAAATACATAAAGAAAGAAGGAAGAATCAAAACATAAAGAAAGAAAGAAAGTAAGAATCAGAGAAATAAATAAGCAGAAAGATGGAAGGAAAGAAAGAAAGAAAGTAAAAATCAAAGATATAAAGAAAGAAGAAGGAAAGAAAGAAAGTAAGAAAGAAAGGAAGAATCAAAGACATACAGTAAGAAAGAAAAAGAAGAATCAAAGACATAAAGAAAAAGAAAGGAAGAATCAAATAAATAAATATATGAAGAAAGGAAGGAAGGAAGAAAGGCAGGAAGAATCAAAGAAAAAAGAAAGAAAGGAAGGAAGGAGAGAAGGTAGGAAGGAAAAAAATAAAGAAAAAAGTAAGAATGAAGGATGGAAAAAAGAAAGAAAGGAAGAATCAAAGAATTAAAGAAAGAAAGGAAGAAAGAAGGAAGGAAGGCAGGATGGAAATAAAGAAAGAAAGAAGAAAATAGGAAGGAAGGAAGGAAAAAAAGAAAAAAAGAGAGAAACGAAGAATCAAAGAAAGCAAGCAAGAAGAAAGCAAGTAGGAAGGAAGGAAGGAAGAAAGAAAAAGAAAGGAAAGAATCAAAGAAATAAACAACTGAAGAAAGAAAGTAGGAAAGAAGGAAAGAAAGAAAGACACGAAAACCAACCAAAAACAAAGACAACAAAGAACGAAACAAAAGCAAACGAATTATGCTGTGTGGCATCCATGTTTTTTTTTTGTTTCTGTATTTATATAACTGTTGGTTCACTCTTTCTTTCTGTCTCCCTCCCCCAACACCACCCCCCCCCCCCCCCCCCCCCCTCGACCCCACTCTCCAACCCCCCGGCTATATTTTCTGACCTATTTTCTTTCTTGACAGAAAATTAACAGAGCAAGAGTCTCCAGATACTGAACTTGGGTGATCAATTTTTTTTACGACGTGAACAAACCAACACACGAATGCGATGGCCAGCGAGACGCACATATTATAACACATCGACACACAAAATGCCATGCAAAAAAATTAAAAACAACAACAAAAAAAGCACACTCGATAGGGCAGTAAGTTTTCAGCCTCTAGCCACACACACACACACACACACACACACACACACACACACACACACACACACACACAAGCGCACGCGCGCACATGCTCACACAGGCGCGCGCGTGCGCGCACGCACGCAACACACACACACACACACACTCACATACATACGCACACACACGCACGCACGCACACACACGCACGCTCGCACCCCCCCCCCCCCCCCACACACACACACACAGACACACGCACGCACCGCACGCACGAACACACGCACGCACACACGCACGCACGCATATACACACACACACACACACACACACATGCACATGCACACACACACATACACACACACACACACACACGCACACACACAACCACACACATACACATGCACACACAGAGAGACACACAAACACACAGACAGACAGACAGACACACAGATACACACAGACACACACACACAGACAGACAGAAACGCACACACACACACACACACACACCCACACACACACCCACACACACACACACACACACACACACACACACACACACACACATTGTTCGCGCGCATTCAGGCACAGTACACACGCTCAGCATTCTGTTATCAGATTCCAAGACAAATGATACCCATATTGAATGGGAGTATTGTGAATAAAGAAAGGAAAGGCCTTCCAGAATAACAGCAAAACACCCCTCCAAAATGAATAAACAAAAAAGAAGCAAGAAATTCTTTCATAATCAGCGAACTCAAAAAAAAAAAAAGAAAAAAAAAAAAAAAAAAAAAAAAAAAAAAGTAAGAAACGAGAACAGGTTGGTTTTTATTTTTCCCTTGTTTCTTCTTGTTGTTCTTGTTGTTGTTGTTGTTGTTCTTGTTGTTGTTGTTCTTCTTGTTCTTCTTCTTCTTCCACGCGCGCGCGCGCGCGTGTGTGTGGTTCTTCAATTTATCGTCTTCCCACTTCTCTCTCTCTCTCTCTCTCTCTCTCTCTCTCCTCTCTCCAAATCTCTCTCTCATCTCTCTCTCTCTCTCTCTGTGTGTGTGTGTGGTGTGTGTGTGTGTGTGTGTGTGTGTGTGTGTACGTGCATGCGTTTGTGTGCGCACGCGCATGCACGCGCGTGTATGTGTGTGTGTACGTGTGTGTGTGTGTGTGTGTGTGTGTGTGTGTGTGTGTGTGTGTGTGTGTGTGTGTGTGTGTGTGTGTGTGTGTGTACGTGCACGCCTGTGCGTGCTTGCGCGCACGTGTGTATGTGTGTGCGTGTGTATGTACGTGTGTGTGCGTGTGCGTGTGCGCGTGAGTGAGTGAGTGTGTGTGTGTGCGCCCGTGCGTGCGTGTGCGCGTGCGTGCGCGCGGGCGTGTGTATGTGTGTGTGTGTGTGTGTGTGTGTGTGTATGACTGATTCTAAATTTCTTGCCTCATTTCTTGGCCTCTCTCATTTTTTTTTTCTTCATTTTTGTCTTATCATAACTTCCTTTGTTCTTTCTTTCTTCCAAACATCTTCCAATCATTTTTTTCCCTCTCATCCTTCAATACAGACACAAAAAGACAGCACGCCGCCATATCCACTACGAAGCTGAAAGAACTGCACAAACCAGAGACGCCAGTGGTCTAGTTTTGTCAACAAAAACATCAACAAAAACATCAACAAAAGAAAATGTAGTGGAGTGACCAGCGAATTCACTCATTGCATTCCA
>JADBJO010001910.1:357500-363319 GCA_016801955.1 Conus betulinus | reverse complement strand
ATATAAAATTACTCTCATTATTGTACCGAGTGGACACTTAATGCATTTAAAAACAAAAAATGTAAGAAACGTAGTTTTTTTGAGGCACCAGCTTTAACGTATGAATTCTTTGTATACATAGAACGCACCCTGTTGGAAATTACTTATAACATTTATTAACTTTATTTGCGAGGGAGGAGAAAGGAAGGGGGATGGGGTGGATAATACATGGTGGGGAAGGGGGGGGGGGGGGGGCGAAGCAAAGGATTTTTTTTAACTACTTTCATGCGTTTTGACTTGAATTGATTAGTTAGTTGTTGGTTCTAAGTATTTTGTTTTATGTTAATCTTCACTTATGACTTATGTAAAGATATTCACATACTTAAACATCCACAACTCCACAACTCTCTCTCTCTCTCTCTCTCTCTCTCTCTCTCTCTCTCTCACACACACACACCACACACACACACACACACCACACACACACACACACACACACACACACACACACACACACACACACACACACATATTCGCGTGCACGCGCACACATACATATACACAATATACACATGCACACATTACGTGCACGCTCGCAATTACTTCCGTACACATTCACTTTTTTTCTGTCTAATATCACACGATAGTGGATAGACGTTAAATGAAAGACATACACACACGCGCGCGCGCGCGCGCGCGCACGCACGCACGCGCGCGTGCTGGTACTCCCCTGTGCGCGCGCATACACACACATACACACACACACGAACACACACGCAGGCACGCAAGCACAGTCTCTCGCACGCATGCTCGCGCACGCTCACTCGCACATATGCACAAATGCACGCCCGCGCACACACACACACACACACACACACACACACCACACACACACACACACACACACACACACACACACACTCACACACACACACACACACACACACACACACACTCACACATACACGTGCGCACACGCACAAATTCACACACAAATTCGCCCGTGCGCGCGCGCGCGCACACACCACACACACACACACACACACACACACACACACACACACACACACACACACACACACACACACACGGACACACACGCACGCACGCAAGCACGAACGCACGCACGCACGCACTCACTCGCACGCACGCTCGGGCACGCTCACTGGTATGTACGCAAGAACGCGTGCACACACACACACACACACACACACACACACACACACACACACACACACACACACACGCCATGCTCATTCCCATTCCGACATGTCCACACTGACTAACGTCCCTTTCCTGCCCTGATGGCTCTTTTCTCTTTGCTTCCTTGCTGTCACACGGATTATTATTATTTTATTATTTTCTTTCCATCCCTCCCCAACGCCTTCGCAATGTTGTGCAATTCTGACCTATTTTCAAACCGGTCCAAAGCACGGCCATTCTCTTATTGCTTTCGGATCCCATCGTACCATGTTTTCTCCCCACTTCACGTCTTCCCCACGGTAAAAAAAAAAAAATAAAATCCTTTGCCCAGCTCTTCCTGCCTTTTGACAATTTCCGCTATTTCTAAACCTTTCCTCTTTTTAGTACAATTTCCTCCTCCTCCTCCTCCTCCTCCTCCTCCTCCTCCTCCTCCTCCTCCTCCTCCTCACCCTCCTCGTCTTTCGCTCCTCATCCCCACAATTTCGTCTTTTTATCACCCACCTCTCTCTCTCTCTCTCTCTCGCTCTCTCTCTCTCTCTCTCTCTCTCTCTCTCTCTCTCTCTCTCTCTCTCTCTCTCTCTCTCTCTCTCTCTCTCTCTCTTTTGGTAACGAATAGGAAGATCGCTTTCTCTATGTCTATGTGTGTGCCGATTTTTTTTTTCTTTTTTTTCGTAATCAATTTATCTATTCTTATTTGTGTTTTGAATGTTTTGTTTTTTTTTTGTTTTGTTTCGTTCATTTAAATTCGTCTATGCGTCAATGTTGATGGAGAAAACAACTGATCCACATTTTTTATGTGTATTTGAAGATAGGTATGAGTGTTAAACGTTTTGTGAGTTTTTAGTCGCTAGTCATGCTGAGTGAGTCCCTTAGCGGGGCAAGGGCTGGATGGGAGAGAAACACGTGTTTGCTTATCTGTTAGCCTTGGAAATAATAATCATCATCATCATCATCATCATCATCATCTCTCTCTCTCTCTCTCTCTCTCTCTCTCTCTCTCTCTCTCTCTCTCTCTCTCTCGGCAAAGCTGCGTCTCATCATTTCCCTCTAAACTCTTTTTTCTATTGATAACACTTGACTGGTAACAGTTGTTCTTATTTCTATTCTCCCATTTCTCCCATTCCCATTCTCACTGGCGCTCAGTATCCGTGTCACATAGTGTATGTTAACCCTTTTCATTTGCCGCTCACATAGTGTATGTTAACCCTTTTCATCTGCCTGTCACATAGTGTATGTTAACCCTTTTCATTTGCCGCTCACATAGTGTATGTTAACCCTTTTCATTTGCCTGTCACATAGTGTATGTTAACCTTTTCATTTGCCGCTCACATAGTGTATGTTTACCCTTTTCATTTGCCTGTCACATAGTGTATGTTAACCCTTTTCATTTGCCGCTCGCATAGTGTATGTTTTACCCTTTTCATTTGCCGCTCGCATAGTGTATGTTAACCCTTTTCATTTGCCGCTCGCATAGTGTATGTTAACCCCTTTTCATTTGCCAGTCACATAGTGTATGTTAACCCTTTTCAGCCATTCCATTTCTGTTCTCACTGTATGTTCCGACATTTCACCGTTTTTCACTTTCCCTTCATTCTCTCTCTCTCTCTCTCTCTCTCTCTCTCTCTCTCTCTCTCTCTCTCTCTCTCTCTCTCTCTCTCTCTCTCTCTCTCTCTCTCTCTGTGTTGCTTTCTTTAGCATACCCATTTCAATTCCTTGGCAATATTCCCCTCGATCTCAGCTTCGTCACGCTCATGTTTTGTTGTTGATGGTTTTTTTTTTTGTTTGTTTGTTTTGTTTTTTTTTAACTTTCACCCCCAACGTTATCATGTTTTGCTTTCTCATTCCAGTACCCTCAGTTTGGTTTCTGACTTCCGCGTTCCATTCTTTGGTGTTTGCTATTTCTTTTTTTCTGTTTGTTTAGGATTTTTTCTTCCTTTCAGTTCTGTGTGCGTTAGCTTTCTAATTTCGTTGATTCCGTCTTTTTTTTTTTTACAGCTACCTGTATTTTCGCTTCATCTTCAGCTTCTGTTTTTTTTTGTTTGTTTGTTTGTTTGTTTTGTTTGTTTGTTTGTTTGTTTTGTGTTCTGTCATTCAGTCCTCACACACACACACACACACACACACACACACACACACACACACACACACACACACACACACACACACACACCTCACTTCCTTCCGTTTACTTCAGTTCATTGGTCACCTCCACGACCACGCCAAGTGATCTCCAATGTCGTGTCTCATGTCTTTTGCCCTTTGAACCTTTCCCCTATGCATCCTTCCTCTTTCCTCTGTTTTTCTTTAATGTGTTCCCTGCCTTTACTCCTTTGTCCCCCGTCGTGTCTGCTGCATGGTTTATGTTTCCCTTTCTACGGCAGTTCACTGTCCGTATTGCCTGTCACGATTCGTTCTCTTCAGATTGTATTCCCCTGTGTGTGTCACGTCATACGACATTCTATTCTATTCTGTCCCTTTCCAAGATTCTGTCTCTGTCTCTATATATCCTCTATACGTGTGTCGACATTCTATGTTTCATACGACATTCTATATTCCTTTCCAAGATTCTGTCTCTATCCTATCCTATATCCTCTATACGTGTCATGTTATACGACATGCTATTCCTTTCCATATCGATTCATGTCGACATGCTATTCCTTTCTATCCTATATCCTCTATATATGTGTCACGTTAACGACGACATTCTATTGCTTTCCCCTAAATATTTCACGTTATACGACATCCTAAATATTTTCCCCCTATATCCCCCTTTATGTGTCATGTTATACGACATTCTGTTCATTTCCATTTCCATGATTCCCCTGTGTCACGTAATACGACATTATCCATTATTACCTGTTTACCTTTTATGTTGTCACGTTAGACGTCATTCAATTTTTTCCTAGATGCTGTTGCAATCCTATATCCCACTTTATGTGTCACGTTAGACGTCATTCTATTCATTTTCCAGATTCTATTTCCATCCTATATTCCCGTTTTATATGTCACATTATACGTCATCCCATATTTTTTTTTCAACAGATTGTGTCTCCATCCTATAGTCCCTTTTATGTGTCACATTATACGTCATTCTATTTTTACACAGATTGTGTCTCCATCCTATATTCCCCTGTTATATGTCACATTATATGTCATTCCATTTTTTAACAGATTCTGTCCATATCCCCCTGTTTATGTTACGTCATAATGCCATTCCATTCCGTTCTCGATCCAGTCTCCATCTTGTTCTCCCATTAATGTGTCATGTTTTATGTCATTCTATTGCTTTGCCAGATTCTGTCTCCATCCTATATCCCCTGCATGTGTCACGCTATACGTCATTCTATCGCTTTGCCAGATTCTGTCTCTATCCTGTGTCAACCTTTATGTGTCACATTACACGTCACACCTCGCCTTTCCAAGAATCGGTCTCCATACGTCAGTCCATTGTCATCCCAGATTCTGTCTCCATTCTTTCATTCTCTGTCACCCCCGACGCCCCTGTAAATCCTCTGTCTGCTGTCTATACATTCTTTGTTACTTTCAGGGCTGTTACCTTGTAACAAACAGAGATAGGATCGGCAAGAGGCGCATTGCATGGGTCTTCTATCTCCCCAAACAATTTCTTTGGTTTGTTCACTCTCAGCAGTCCGTATTCCTATTTCCATCACCCCTACCCTAAATCTCCATTTCTAATCCCATCTCAAAACGCACTTTCTGTTTGTTGAATTCAGAATCTTTTCTACCTTTCTCTTTCGAATTCATGTTGTTGTCTTTTCCCAATGATTTGGCATCTGGTACTTTTGATTTTCTTTCTACTTTTTATTCACGTCTTTTCGTCGCCTCGCTGCCTCTTACATTTTTTTCCTCCCACTGCCATCACATGATCGTCGAGATCTTTTTTTTGTATTCGTCCAGATCTTTTTTGTATTCGTTCCCATTATGCATTTGTTTTCTGTTCGTATTTGTACTTGTCTGACTATACTCAAGTTTCAAAAGACTGTGCCAGTCTTGAATAAAAGTCAGTTTATATTTGTTCATTTCTCCAGTTCTTGTTGCTGTGTAGATGTGTTCGGTGCAGGGTATATGGGCAAGCTTGGAACATCCTTTTCGGGGGGATGTTTCCTTGTTTTTTTTCTGTGTGCTCTGTGCTGTCATGTCTGCTAGACGATTCGGTGTCGTAAGCAGCATTCCTTTCGAGTTATGTTTCTTTGTGGGAGCAAGAGTTGTCCTACTTGTTTATTGTTTATTGTTTACTTTTTCCTGCCTTATTTCATATTTACTTTCGTTTCAATTAAATCAAGAGGTATTTATATTTGTTTTGTGTTGGTTCTTGTACTTGTCTAACTTACTCAAATTTTAAAAGGCTGTGCCAGTCTTGAATTAAAGTTGATTTATATTTGTTCATTTGTCCAGTTCTTGATGCTGTGTAGAGGTGTTTGGTACAGGGTATATGTACAAATTTGGAGCATATTTGCTCGAGGGAGTTTCTGGTTTTTTGTTTTCTGTGCTATTATGTCTGCTTGGCGACTCGGTGGCGTAAGCAGCAGGTCTTTGGAGTTATGTTTTCTTGTGGGAGCAAGAGTTACTCTACTTGCTTGTCGTTACAATATTTCCTGTAAGATCTCATTCTCTGG
>JADBJO010001910.1:327500-337500 GCA_016801955.1 Conus betulinus | reverse complement strand
TTCTGAATCATTCCCGACACTCTTTCAAGACTACCGGATAAGAGAACACAAAGAAATGAATCACATCCGAAGAATTAACCCCCAAAAATTAACAACATGGCAGTTAACCTCACAATTGACCTTTCCGACAAGGGGCCTGTCAATTAAGAAGAATTAACAGCAATAAACGTACAGATTTCGTAAATCACCACCCCCCGACGAAAATGACCGGCCAGTGTATTTAAGCGGCTGCTGGACAAGGCTACGATGTCCAGCATCTTTCAGAGGTCTTCTGACGTTCCGCTGCAGTTCCACCAGTTTCTACACGTTGACTCTCCGTCGCTCCCATCACCAGGCAGAATGAAGGCTGTGGCTGTGTTATATGATTGTCGCCCTTGCTGGTAAGATGTTTTGACTTGTCTTTCTTGATTTTTTTTTGTTTGTTTTCTTTGTTTGTTTGTTTGTTTTGGGGAGGGGGGTTGGTTTTGTTTTTGTTTTGTTTTGGTGTTGTTTTTGTTTGTTTGTTTTGTTGTTGTTATTGTTTTTCATACATTATTTACTTTTCTCCGTTTCCTTTTTCGTATCTTTTACTTGTCTTTCTTGGATTTTTTTTTTTTTCGTACTTTGTTTTTTGTTTGTTTGTTTTTACTCCGTTCCCTTCTTCGTACTTTTTACTTGTCCTTTCTTTTCTTTTTTTTTTTTGTACATTTTTTTTTTTTTTTTTTTTTTTTCGTATACTGTGTGTATGGTTGTTCTTGTTGTTGGTTTTGTTTGTGTGTGTGTGGTTTTTTTTTATGTTTTTGCTCTCTCTCTCTCTCTCTCTCTCTCTCTCTCTCTCTCTCTCTCTCTCTCTCTCTCCTCTCTCTCTCTCTCTCTCTCTCTCTCTCAGTAATGGCGTTATGGAGAAACAGAAGACTTGGTTTTTCAAACAAATCTTGGAGGGATTAAAATGCTTGTCATGACCGTTGGAATGACAATGTTTCTCGTTTATTTGGGAAAGTTTTGTGATTACAACAAAAAAAATGAACGTTCAAACGTCTTGAAACTAGAAGCAGACCGCTTTATGTTAAACTGTTAACTTGAATGAACAAAGTATTACGATATTTTAAATAAATGAACATATACTGGCGCGTGATAGATGTTAAGAAGAACACGCAGTGATGAATGTAGTTGATTTAGAAAGATTCATAGATGTCGGACATAAACACTTTACGGCAAGCTGAACGAAGTCCTTGCTCCAGGATGTTCTCCTGGGCTTGATTATTGAGTTTTGGGGGGGAAAAAAAAATCAATGTTTTTAAGACGATTTGGTTTTAAACTTGGGTGTGACAGACTGGTTTTTGTTTTGTTTTTGTTTTGTTTTGTTTTGTTTTGTTTTTTTTGTTTTTTTGTTTTTTTTTTTTTGTTTTTTTTTTGTTTTGTTTTGTTTTGTTTGTTTGTTTTTTTGTTTGTCGGTCTTTTGACGTACAGAAAGAACTGGTATGGAGTGTTAACTTTGTGTTTTAATTCTCTCATTCTTTTCCGTTTTGTTTGTGTTTTTGTTTTTGTTTTAGGGGGCTTTTTTTGTTTGTTTGTTTTGTTTGTTTTTTGTTGGGTTTTTTTTTTTTTTTAGTGTTTCAGCATGATGTGGCTTTTGTGGTCAGCAGGGCTTACAGAAACACGATTTGATTTGATTTGATTTGATTTGATTTAGGGATGATAATCAGACTTAAGTCTGCATGATACCAAAGATATAATTTTCTAGAAAAAAAAAAAAAAGGGGGGGGGGGGGCGGGCGATCGTCACGGAAAATTTTAAATCATTATTAGAAAAAAAAAAAAAAAGTTAACAGTGTTTTCTTTTGTTTATTCGATTTATTTTGGATATTGCTTGATGCTCAAATAGACTTAAAACAATTATTTTACGTATGCCGTTGACTTTCAAAGATTAACTGTAATCTGCGATAGAGAAAAAATAATTGTATATGTGTATGGTTATTCGTTTGTTTGTTCTTTCTTTGTATCTTTCTTGTGTTTGGTTTATTGGGGGGGGGGGGGGGGGGGGGGGGGGGGGAGGGGGGGGGGGGGAGAGTTCTTTCGATTCGATTCACTTGTAAGACACTACCTAAAATGCGGGAACTGACAAGTATCCTGTGGACAGAAAACATCTGTTTACCATGTAAATTACTGGTTAAAATCGTTGAGGCTCCCGCGTAGACAAGCATGCTTTCAAAACAAAAATCAAACAAACAAAAACAAAAACAAAAAAAACAAAAAACGGGACATTCGGAGTAAAGAAGGTTCTAGCTGAACAATTCGTGGGCTTTGCGGGCATGTGTCAGTGAATGGGAAAACGAGAATCAGTTTACTGCCGAATTCAAAGACGGACCCGTCGCCTTCTTTCTCTCTAAACAGAGAGCTGGCACTCAGTTACGGGAAACGTAGAAAAGCCCAGCTGATTGTGCTTACTCCAGAGCGGATCTTCATCCGAACATTATGTGAAAATTGTCCGGAAATCTGAAGAGAGGCATTTCAGAAAAGCCCTGCTGGTTTGACTTACTCCAGAGCGTATCTTGATCCGAAAATCTTGTTAAAAATTGTAAGGGAATTAATCTGAAATGAGGCATGTCATCACGGAGCAAGAGTTTACCGTTCCTGTTTGTTTTTTAGGTGAAAATTGTCACAGATCAATGGACAGGACAAACTGCACAAGATTTAAGTTATTCATATCATTTTTTTTTAATGATAATAAAACTCTGTGTGTGTGTGTGTGTGTGTGTGTGTGTGTGTGTGTGTGTGTGTGTGTGTGTGTGTGTGAACAATTTCATTAACTCGCGTATGACTCCAACCCCCTCTTTATCCACAGCTGTCTCCACAGTAATATTATGAAAAGAAACTTGGAGTGTATTTCATTTTTTTCCCCCCAAAACAATCGGTCTTTGTCCCCCCCCCCCCCTCCTCTCTCTCTCTCTCTCTCTCTCTCTCTCTCTCTTGGATGCGATCTGATGTCTGATGACACTAATACTTGATTTAACCCCATCAAAGTAAACAAAACGTTCATTTTTTCTTTAGCTGTGCAAAAATCAACACATGCGGGACAATTCCAAAAACAAAACTGGGTTCCACATAGGACGTGTATAACAAGACAGGCAAGGGGGGAAAAAAATTCTGCACAATTCGTCAAGTAGAAAAAAAAAAACTAGTTTTTAACAGTAAAAACTGAGTTTACGAAAGAGAAATTATCCGGGTCTTTTAACCCCCCCCCCCCCCTCTCTCTCTCTCTCTCTCTCTCTCTCTCTCTCTCTCTCTCTCGGTTGGACGTAATGTGAGGCAAAAAACACATGTTCGTTGTGGTTTTCTCAAAATTTACACATGCAGTACAATTCCTTAAAAAAAAAAAAAAAAAAAAAAAAAAAAAAAAAAACTGTGCTCCACACCACACGCGTATTAAAAAAAAAAAAAAAAAAAAACAGCAAGGGAAACAACTCTGCATGATTTTGTCAGGTGGTTTTATAGAAAGTATAAAATGAATATAAAATAACAATAACAATAATAATGATATTGTAAAAAAAAAAATCTGTTTTGTGGTGTTGCAGTGGCTTACGGGCAGTTCTTCTGCCCGGAGAGTGTCAATGACCCTCTGAACTGCCTAGAGACCATGGCCAGCAGCGCCACCTGCATGCAGTCCAGCGTAGATGGCTCCTACTCCTACGTGTGCGGCTACTGCGGCAAGAAGAATTACTATTGTTATTGTTATTATTATAATGTTGCTGTATTCTTCATTGTTTTCTGCCATTATTAATATGTGCAGTTTGTCCAGTTGAATGTTGTAGAATAGCAAGGACAGATTGGAAGAATAGGCACTGCCTAAAATCTTTATCCTTGAGTAATAAAGTTTTTGAGACATTACAAGACAAAACACGACGCGATTCGACCTCCTAGGTCTTCTTCTTCAGGCAAGGCAATCAATATTCTGGACAATGAAAATGAAGAACGAGCAAATCATGTATCTTCTCAGTTCGGCGCAAGATGGCCGTGTTAACTGTTTCTCATTGTCCTGAGTGTTGTTTCTCTTGCTCTGAAGAAGACCTAAGAGGTCGAAACGCGTCGTGTTTTTTGTGCTTGTCATGTGTTTGTCCCTTTATTAACTGGCCGAGTTAGGCCCTATATAAATTCCTTTCTAATATGTGTTTCAATATTTCCACATGCCGTTGTCTCACTTTCAAACTAAACACAGTGGGAATTTAACTTTAAGGTTGAGTACTTTAAACGTATTCAGTTTATGTGCTGCTAATTCTGTCTGTCTTTTTTTTTTCTTTTTCCTTTTTTTTTTTTTTTTTTTTTTGGGGGGGGGGGGGGGGGGGGGGGTAGACAAATTCCCCCACCTGCATTCCTCCCATCATACGCATACGCGCGCGCACGTGTGTGTGTGTGTGTGTGTGTGTGTGTGTGTGTGTGTGTGTGTGTGTGTGTGTGTGTGTGTGTGTGCGCGCAGGATTTTTTTTTCATTTGCGTTTGCAGTATCAGTCTGTTCTTTTACATAGTCGAAATTAATGATCGAGTCGTGTATTCGCCTCTTTCCCTGTACCTGCTATGGTGACCTGCGTGCTTTTCGTGTTTTTTGTTTGTTTGTTTGTTTTGTGTGTGTGTGTGTGTGTGTGTGTGTGTGTGTGTGTGTGTGTGTGTGTGTGTGTGTGTTTGTTGTTGTTTTGTTTTTGTTTTTGTTTTATTGTTTTGTTTTTTTTTTTTTTCCTTTTTTTTCCCTTCACTATTTGTCTCCCCCATGGCTGAGTAGAAAAAATGGCATGTATCAATTGCTTATCCTGATACCCTGACAAACTAAAATTTGGTTGGTTGGTTGGTTGGTTGGTGTCTGCAGCGGAAACAAAGTGGCGGTGCAGGACTACTACTGCCAGACCAACGGCATCGCCAACAGCTGCGGCGGCGCTGCTTAGTGAATCCACCCCCACCCCCCACCCTGTTGACCTCCTGTGTTTCGTCACCGGGTCTGTGACGTAATAAACACGTCATGCCGTGATGATGACGATCTCGGCCATGGAACGCGATGAAACGAAAGAAATAAATCATGTAGCTGAAATGAGAAAAAAAAAACGGTGTGTGTGTGTGTGTGTGTGTGTGTGTGTGTGTGTGTGGTGTGTGCGCTCGCTCGCCTCTCTCTCTCTCTCTCTCTCTCTCTCTCTCTCTCTCTCTCTCTCTCTCTCTCTCTCTCTCTCATAGGCTGTATACATCACTCTTCCCGAGATCTTCATCACTTTGGGTACCTCGAAAATGTATGGACAAACAGAAAGGTGTATACTAATTCATCACATTGCTCTGCTGCCCACTTTCGCCTGGGGTTCTGTCATAGATATGTAGTCCCCACTACATATCTATGGTTCTGTCTATGAAGCTCACTTTCTTGCACGTATTCAAATGCTGAAAATCAAGTGTTCGGCGGTGCCCAACTTCCTGAACTTCCGTGTAAATTGGTTACATACCAAAACCGATCGAAAGCTCAAAACTCCGCCAAAATACCTGAAAACCAGCATCTCTCTCTCTCTCTCTCTCTCTCTCTCTCTCTCTCTCTCTCTCTCTCTCTCTCTCTCTCTCTCTCTCTCTCTCTCTCTCTCTCTCTGTGTGCGTGAGGGAGAGAGAGAGAGACTCGGACTCAAGACTTAACTTGTCAAGGGAACACATGAAGGTCTCTAAACACAGTACAGCAGTAACATGAACACAAAAGACAGACCATGTTGAATGCGTAAACCAGGATTTATAGTTCTTCATAAATCGTGTCAAACATTGTCTCTTGAAGTATATGCAGTCATGGGCATATTTCGCAACTTGAATTTTTGATCGTGACGTAGATTTTCACTATGACATTATTTTCGCAAATTTCTAGTACATAATGAGCTAATTTTGTGCTACTAACGTGTACTTGGCACAGCTGTCTAGATTTTTAAAAAAAAAAAAAAAAAAAAAAAGGTAGTATCTCTTTTCGATCACTCTATATTCTGAGCATTTTCTGTATTTTTAGAATTCCTGTATTGACCTCTTTCTATGTTTAGGTCCTGATCGCTGACACGACATCTGCCGAATTCACGTCTTTGTTCGTGATTTTTGTACTCCAATTCTTATAGAACAGGGAGTACTTTACAATGGGAACGAAGAAATGCTGTCTGTGTGCCTGTGTGTCTGTCCGTGGTCAAAATGTGTTCCACTCGCTCCAGACAAAACTTCTGGGCCGATCTTTCTGAAAAATAGTAGGTATGTTCATTATGGGTCACAGATGATGCCTGGTGTTTTATTAAACCACAATAGCTGTTACTGACAACTGTAAATGATCATAATTTTTTTTTAACAGTCCAATAAGGGAAATAACCACCGCACTGTCGAGTTTTTTTCCCACTAACTGGAAATTGTCTCCCCTGTTTGTCACTGTACTACGAGTACGTTCATATTATGCTTTTGCATTTTGTATATATTGATTATGCATGATTTTTGTCAGTTCTTTCTTGTAAATTTGAGGGGGGGGGGGGGTGGTGTGTGGAAACTGTAGTCCTGAAGTGCTGCGTTCAGTTTGCAGAAGCCTCTGTTCATGACGCAGTTCATTCTCTTGATACTAATGGTTGAATATCTCCTCAAGACATTCAATGCAAATCATTTCAGAACAAAAGGACTAAATTGCAAACAAACAAACAAACAAAACGAGCGTTTGTGTGTAATTCATGATGCCATAGCTTGCTCTCATCTCCGCATCACGATCTAAATGACGTACATTAACCAGCGGGGGGGGGGGGGGGGGGGGGGGGGGGGGGGGAGGAATAGTCCCCAGCGACACGCCAGTATCCAGAAACACACATGCATGAGCCTTTGCTGATATTGTGATATTTTTCCGTTAACTTTCATGTTTTATGTGTGTGTGTGTGTGTGTGTGTGTGTGTGTGTGTGTGGTGTGTGTGTGTGTGTGTGTCTCTCTTAAGAAATGATATTCAGATTTAAGCAGATCATTTCCTTATGGTAATTTGTTCACATCTTATTCAATTTCTATCGAGGTGTCGTTATATTCTGTTTTGAACCCGTTGCAGTGATAATACCACTGAATGATGGGTGAAATATTTCCATTCGATGCCGAGGGAGGGTCCGACACAATTAGCGGTTTTGCATTGATGGTCCAAATCAGTGGACTTAACTCTCGACAGTTTTTGAGATTTTTGCATCTTGCATGACGGACGTTCTTTGTTTCGTAACATTCTGCGCATTATTTCTAAAATAATAATATCTTTGTGATGAATGTGTCTATTTCGCGTTTTTTAGGCGATGTATTGCTTCAGATAACAAAAATGTTGTTTTGATACCATAATTCCGAGGAAGAAAACCGTCGATCACCGGTGGTCAAAATTCAAGGGAAAGAACCGAAGAGAGTGCCTCTGTTCAAACGACAGAAATGACACCGTATTCAGGGGAGACTATGACTGCCCCAGTCTGCTGCTAGTGAAAGCGTTTTACATTCATGTTTGAACGCGCTTCTTCATCCCAGCTTTCTTTCCCCCACAACCCCTTCCCCGTCTGATTTTCTTCTCCTTTTCTTGAAATCTTTTGCGAAGTCATTTGTTTAATGGGGAAGGAATTGTTTTCCTGCGCTCGTTTTTTTCTGGCTTCTACGTACTTGTTTAATATATCATTGTTTAGTCTGATTAGTCTGGGACTGTTTACTTCAGCAGATCCACAAGTACAGGCTTCTCTGCACAGTTCTTAGCTGCCGTAAGCACTGATGTGACTGACAATGCTGGGGGTATTCAACAGTAGATCTGAATACACTGACTGTTAACACCTTATGATCTCCCTTGTATTTAAAAAAAAAAAAATCCTCAAGTGCAGGCTCAAAGATTTCTCCCTTTAGGTTTTTATCCTTTACATGATGATGTCAGTTTGTACTTTTTTTTTCTCATACAACTTCTTTTCTTTGCTGAATGCTTTGAGCTGCGTTAGGATTCTGTTTTTCATCCCTCGATGATGAGAATACCCCTAGAACAAAAGTGGTGTATTTTCATTGAGGGGACAGCGTGAGGGGACGGGTATAATGGGTCTTGCACCCACTAACAGGTCGGATTCCGATAGAAGATCACTGTAAAAGCGAGATGTGTATGTGTTCTTAGACAAAAACGTGTTAGTTCACATACTGTGGTAATATTGAACGGTGTCATTGAAACGCTGTAGTTTCTGTTCCCCGCTCTTTCCATGTTTCCATGATGTTTGACACAATGACTTTCATTTTTTTTTTTCTCTCAATTTCAAAAATGGACTTTTCGGAAAAGATACTTGTAAAATGTTCACTTTTATTTTATGTAACAGCTATTCAGAGAGCATAGTCATTGAAAAAAAAATCTTTCCAACAGTTGAAAAAAAATGCCAGGGTCCAGATCTACACAGAGACCGGGCTAACCAAAGTATCGAGTTTCCGATAAACAAAAAAAGGAAAGAAAAGAAAAAAAATCTTCATGATTATAAAAGAGAAAGAAAGAAATTTCAAATGTTTTACAGATTGGTAAATCCACTATGTAGGTTGGGAAAGTATACTACAGAGAACCGGCCGCCGTGGCGAAGTGGTTAGCGTCGCGGACTCCCGGTTGGGAGGTCGTCGTGGATTCGATTCCCACAACAGTCATGTCGGATTTTTCTGTCCCTACCCAGAGTTGAGTTTGCTACGGGCTCGGGCTCAGGGGAACACTGGGACCACACAGTCGAGTTTCATCCACTAAATGGACGCGTCTCTGAGCGTAGCCTTTTGCTTAAATTTCCTGACCAACACCGCGGATATCTGTCTCTTGGGCCTGGTTGACGTCTGGATTTAGGCGTAGAGTACAGCCCTGTCGTGCAATCTCACACCGGAATGGAAATCCGTAACAACATCTTCATCATTTTCATTCTCATCGATCAGCATTTTAAAAAGTCACAAATCCTGTGCCCTTCATGCCCTGCTCTCATGGTGACCTCAGTTTCTCTGTCCTCTCCATGTCAATGGCCTTGGTTTGATTCCGTCGGGATCACCGATATTGCAAATTCATGGGGCTGTCGTTGGATGGAAGTGGTGGCGCCTTCCGGAGGAAGAGCTCACTCACGCCGGCTCCACGACTAAGCAATTATTGTCGTCAGTAGGGGGCTTAGTAGGTGGTGTCCTGCGTATGTTGTATTTGAGCAGGCGCCACTGAACATCACCGAAGTGACTCGGCAGCAGTGCAGCGTCTCCTCCGGTGGGCTGCCTCTTGACAACCTGACATTGACTGCTCCCTGTGGATTGCTGGTGTCGAGGCTGCGGCGGGCCGGACCGGGCTGTTGTTCAGGACACACACAAACACACCACCACCACCACCACCACCACCACCACCACCACCACCACGCCACACACACACACACACACACACACCACCACCACCACCACCACCACCACCACCACCACCCACTACCACCACGCCACACACACACACACACACACACACACACACACACACACACACCACCACCACCACCACCACCACCACCACCACCACCACCCACACACACACACACACACCACACACCACCACCACCACCCACGCACCACACACACACACACACACACACAACACACACACACACACACGCACGCACGCTCGCAGGCATACACACACACACACACACACACACACACACACACACACACACACACCACCACCACCACCACCACCACCACCACGCCACACACACACACACACACACACACACACACACACCACCACACCACCACCACCACCACCACCACGCCACACACACACACACACACACACACACACACACACACACACCACACACCACCACCACCACCACGCCACACACACACACACACACACACACCACCACCACCACCACCACCACCACCACCACGCCACACACACACACACACACACCACACACCACCACCACCACCACGCCACACACACACACACACACACACCACACACACACACACGCACGCACGCTCGCAGGCATACACACACACACACACA
>JADBJO010001910.1:315000-320000 GCA_016801955.1 Conus betulinus | reverse complement strand
ACGTACGCACGCACACAAGCACACACACACACACACACACACACACACACACACACACACACACACACACACACACAAGAACAAAGAGACAGATAGACAGACAAGACACATGGGGAATCTGTGTGTATGTGTGTGTCTGTGTGTGTGTGCGTGCATTATGTGTGTGTGGGTGTGTGTGAGTGCCTGCGAGCGCAAATGGGTGTGTGTGGGACATGTGTGTGTGTGTGTGCTTAAGTGTGTGTGTGTTTGTAAAAAAAAAAAATGGAGAGAGAGAGAGAGAGAGATATGTCACGGTGCAGATGAGTATCCGGAGCGGCTAACAATCGCCCTCCCCCTCCAGACGAACTTCAAACGGAAACAATATTCTGTAATCAGAATATGTAAATTGGCGGGAAAATATATATAGATAGATAGATAGATAGATAGATAGATAGATAGATATAGATAGATAGATATGTAGGCAGATAGATAGATAGATATTAAAAAAACTGGTGACTAAAGGAATATTCTGTATTGGTGACTTAAGTGATAGCTATGGTAACGTGGCTTCATACCAAGACTTCTGCTCATAGTACGACATCGCCTTAAGGCCTTAAATCCACTAACACACTTAAGTTGCCTGACCTCCATTAAGAAATACGTAAAAACGACCAGTATAAAAAACTAATGATTCTAAAAGAGAGACTGAACATATGTCAGTTCATATGTTACCAGAAAATGTAAAAGGTTCAAGAAAATACTATGACGTGCTCAAAGAAGGTCGAAAAAGACCACACTGTTGCAGTAAATGGGAAACTACTTTTGAGAGAGAGATAGACTGGGAAAGTTGTTTTTTTTTTCTCTTCAAATCATCAAAATTAACGAGATAAATCTCAGGAGGTTTTAAGTTAGAGTTCTTTTTACTATCCTGCGACAAATATGGTAGGAGGAGAAATGGGAATTGTACAAAGCAACATCTGTAGTTTGTGGTTGAGAGAAAAAGACAGTATAAACCATGGCCTTTGGGAATGTGTTCACACACACAACTTCTGGAAAGAGTTTCAGAACCATTTCAAAGCACATTGCTGCAATATAGATAAAGTAACTTTAAACGAACGCACCATCTTTCTTGGTACTGAATAAAACTTTAAGAGTGACCTTTTTTCTGTGGTGCGCAAATTTTTGTATACAACAGTGGAGAGTGGATAAAGTAATACCTATTCTAAACTCATTCCGGAAAAAAAAAAAAAAAAAAAAAAAAAAAACTGAATTGTCAGATTGAACTTTTGAACCATATGCTGCCGATAAAATTTGATCAATATGAAACTGACTGGGCCTGCTATAAATCCATACTTGAAATTGAAATGACCATTACTTTATATTGCTAATCAAAGCTGTGTTTCACAAACCTAAAGACTACTTCTATACCCATATCTCCACTATTATCAATATGATACCTACACTAAACCTTATTATTCATATGTAGTCTGATCCATGTATTGAGTCACAGGATATGTACAATTGGATGTGAAACAAAACAAATAACGAGTAAATAGATATTATGTTTGCTTTACAGACTGAGAGTGAGAAAAAAAAAGAGAGTGAAGGAGCCTGAGATAAAATGAAAGAATGGGATGGAAGGAGGGAGAGAGGGGTGTAAAAAAGGAAGAATGAGACACAAAATATGCGATCATGACACAATTGCGCCAGAATATTTATTTCTAGTAAAATTGTGGTTTTCCCCCCTTTCTTTCGAATTTAATTTCTGCTGTTAAACGTTTTCTCGCTGAAAAAAAAAAACAAAAAAAAACTCTCTGCAGAGATCGTATCCCAAATTTCTGTAAGTCTCTATAATTGTGTGTCTGTTTGTAATATTATAGCGTCTTTTTTATTGTCATATATGTATAACCATTTGGCGCACCTTTGTGTGTGTTGGAAAATATGTATGGTGGAAAATGTGTACTGTATGCAGTACGAAAAACATTTATGGGATATGCATGTGTGAACCTGCCTGCATCTTAATGGATGATGTGATCGTGATGAAAAAAAAAATCATTGAAATAAAAAAGAAAAAAAAAGAAGAAGAAGGTAAAAAAGAAAGAAAAGATGCTTTGAAACAGAGAGGGGGGGGGGGGGGGGGGGGGGGGGGGGGGGGGAGGAGGATCATTTTCACTCGCACCATGCGAACGTCATACGCGAGACACCTGAATACAATTCAGTGAGATGATTTTTTTTCCTTGTTAAATCAGCATGGATATAATAAAAGAATATAATGAACATAAACGCACTTGCCCACGCAAATCAGTAAAACGTTCGTTTTTACAATCGTTGAGGTCACTGGCACCTCTCTCTCTCTCTCTCTCTCTCTCTCTCTCTTCTCTCTCTCTCTCTCTCTCTCTCTCTAGCATGGAATGAATACAAGACAGAAGAAAAGTAGAGGATATGTTCAGCTGAGATAACGGGACGGGACTCATCAGTGTACACAACTGCCCTAAATGCAGATGCGCCTCGTCCTAGAATCTGCTGGGAGGCAACTGTTTCTATGCCACCAAGCTACACTGCAAAGCTGAACCACGCCTGAGCACAACAAGCGACAACAGGGACTACACACTGTAGCGGTAGGCACACCACATGTAGCCAGCCACGCCACTCCTCACCGTAAAACACTGAATGATACTTTGCCACATTACGCGGCGTATTATACCACGCCATATTATACATGACACACAAAACGACACAACACCATACCTCCTCTCTCTCTCTCTCACTCACTCACTCACTCTCTCTCTCTCTCTCTCTCTCTCTCTCTCTCTCTCTCTCTCTCTCTCTCTCTCTCTCACACACACACACACACACACACACACACACACACACGCACGCACCCACCCACCCACCCACCCACATTTTGGAAAGAAACAAAAAAAAAATAGATGAATGAATATTAGCACAACACTGTAACAAACAAAAAAAAAAAAGAAAGAAAAAAGGAAAAAAAAACCTCTTGACAGTTGACCTGATGATTGACCCACTTGCCATGAGACGCGTCAATTAAGGCAAAATTAACGGCAATTAGTGACTAGGTTTAGTAAGTCACCACCCAACGACCAAGTCAGCCAGCCACTGTATATAAGCAGCTGCCGGACCAGGCTGCAACAATCAGCATCTTCCAGAGGTCTTCTGAGGTTCCACTGCAGTTCTTCCAGTTCCCAGACGTCGTCGTCTTTGACTCTCTGTCGTCGTTCCCATCACCAGACAGAATGAAGGCTGTGGCTGTGTTTCTGGTTGTCGCCCTTGCTGGTGAGATGATTTTTTACTTTGCTTTTTCTTTCACTGGGCTTTGTTTGTTTGTTTGTTTTTGGGGGAAGCGGTCTTTTTGTTCTTTTTTTTTTTTTCGTATGTTTGTTTCTGTCATGGTTTTCTTTTTCTAAATGTTACTTTAGTTTCGTTTGCGGTTTAGATGCTTTTAATTTCCTTATCATTTCTTTCACATTTTTTTAAAATTGTATTTTGTTTCTTGCATTTGTGTTCATACTTTTTTCTCTTAGTTCTGTTCATTTAGGGTAATTGTAACAAGAGCATGCATGCAGTACGCTTTATGTAATGTAAATTTCTATATGCACACACATTCAGAAAGAATTAAATGGGTTGCAGGGGTGGGGGTAATATTTGATACAAATATGATATATATGCTGGAGGGGGAAGGTGCATTTGATACAAGTGTTATGCACATGGTCTGTTTTTGATCTAAAAGACATTCTTCAATGCAATGTGTTGCGCTGTGCAAAGTAAATCATTCTTCAGTGCAATGTGTTGCGCTGTGCAAAGTAAATCATTCTTCAGTGCAATGTGTTGCGCTGTGCAAAGTAAATCATTCTTCAGTGCAATGTGTTGCGCTGTGCAAAGTAAATCATTCTTCAGTGCAATGTGTTGCGCTGTGCAAAAGTAAATCGTTCTTCAATGCAATGTGTTGCGCTGTGCAAAGTAAATCGTTCTTCAGTGCAATGTGTTGCGCTGTGCAAAGTAAATCATTCTTCAGTGCAATGTGTTGCGCTGTGCAAAGTAAATCGTTCTTCAATGCAATGTGTTGCGCTGTGCAAAGTAAATCGTTCTTCAGTGCAATGTGTTGCGCTGTGCAAAATAAGTCCTGTAACCATGGAGGTGTGTTTATGTACAACGACACCCGGTCACAGACCTACCAGTTCGTCCGTTTGTATTGTGTGTTTTGTTCGGGTTTTTGGCCTCCTTTCGTGAAACGCTGTACAAGGCAAGTAAAAAGTATGTTTTTTGAATGTAGGAAGGCAACATAACATGGATACAAATGCAAATGAAAAAGACCGTCATCCTCTCTGTGAACTGTTCTAATTTTAGTTGATTTATGACATCGTATCCTAATTCTCTTCAGAGTATGCGATTAACCTTGATGTACAGTTAAGTATCATTGAACTATATTTGACTGGGGGGGGGGGGGGGGGGGGGGGGGGGGGGGGGGGGGGGGGGGGGGGGGGGGGGGGGGGGGGGGGGGGGGGGGGGGGGGGGGGGGGGGGGGGGGAGGGGGGGGGGGGCTGATCGTTTGATATCTCGTTTATCTGGCAGGTGGATTGGTTTTGAAATAAATCAATGATCAGTGGAAACCGAAGGTTTTATTTACCACGTTGAGACTATGATGATCGCTTGTACAATATCCGTCCGCTACTTAATTTTCAAATGACGGGCGGCCAAGTATCAACTTGCGATGCTGTTCGCTGGCTCATGACTCCCGTTTCACGACACATAGGTCTACTCCTCTGTCAGCCTGCAGCGTGTTGTGGAATGACTCCATGACGCTTCAAAGTCTGTTGAGGGCAAAAGGACGTTACACAGGAAACACAGTGTCACACGCTTACTTTGGCGAGAGAACACTTTTTTTTTTTCACGATTCCCAAGTGACAAAGGCCTCCCGTTTTGTTTTTTAACTATACTTCTGTTAGAGAACTTATTACTCGTTCAATATTGCTGACATCATGACTTCTTTTTAGAGAACT
>JADBJO010001910.1:307500-310000 GCA_016801955.1 Conus betulinus | reverse complement strand
TAGGCTCAAATCGATGTCAGAGAGACAGAGAGAGAGAGAGAGAGACAGACAGACAGACAGACAGACACAGACAGACAGAGAGAGAGAGAGAGAGAGAGAGAGAGCAGAGAGAGAGAGAGACAGACAGTCAGACAGACAGACAAACAGAGAGAGAGAGAGAGAGAGAAAAAAATCAATTACCCACTGATTCGGCTGCAAAAATTTGAGCAGGGAGCCTCACAGCTGCGACCAAAAAACAAACAAACAAAAGATGGATGTTGTGAAGACAACGGTATAGTCCAAACAAAAGCTTACGCGACTCATCGACTTGGGTCGGACTCCCACTTGAAAGCATGTGCGCGCAAAGAAAAGAACCAACCACCTCAGGTGAAAAAACTTGGTATCATCTCTGTCCAGCCAGGCCTAGTAGACTGTACGGCAAATTATCATTGGTTTTCTAAAAATAGCAACCAATGGTAATTTCCCTTACAGCTGCAGCCAAACTCTTGTCCCACACACAGCTGGCCCTGTTGGTGGGATCAAGACTCAAAACTGTTGTGGGCTCTGGACTTTCTGGATAGCACATCGCATCGACATCACCATCGCAAAATGAGGCGGAGGAGGGGAGGGGCGGGGAGTGGGGGAGAGAGAGGGACTGGGGAGGGGGAGGGGGAAGAGTACAAGGTGGGTTATCGAGGCTTTCACTTGCCTGGTCTGGTGAGTTCAGCATTAACTACACGTGCCTGACAGGACAATGCACGTGCTCCTGGCGGTAGGTAACGGTTAACGTTAAGCTCTGTGCCATCCATGATAAGCACACGCCCTCAGAGTTGTACACCCAGTCATATTCTGCCTAGATATGTACACATGTTGATCATATGGCACCATGTATAATATACCTTAGACATGTACACATTCCTATATATGTAATATACCTTAGACCGGTACACATGTTGATCATATGGCACCATGTATAATATACCTTAGACATGTACACATTCCTATTACATGGCACCATGTATAATATACCTTAGACATGTACACATTCCTATTACATGGCACCATGCATGATATACCTTAGACCGGTACACATGTTGATCATATGGCACCATGGATGATGTACCTTAGGCCTGTACACCTTCTGATTAAATGGTACCATGTACGATATATCTTAGACCTGTACACCTCCTGATTATATGGTACCATGTACGATATATGTTAGACCTGTACACCTTCTTATTAATGGTACTATGTACGATATATCTTAGACCTGTACACCTTCTGATTAAGTGGTACCATGTACGATATATCTTAGACCTGTACACCTTCTGATTAAATGGTACCATGTACGATATATCTTAGACCTGTACACCTTCTGATCATATGTTACCATGTACAATAATTATACCTTAGACCTGTACACCTCCTGATTATATGTTACCATGTACAATAATTATACATTAGACCTGTACACCTGATATATTGTGCCATGAATAATAATTATACCTTAGACCTGTACACGTGCTGGTCATTTAGCACTATGGATAATAAATGACATGGCAGACCTGCACACCTTCTGATGACATATTTCGGTGGATGATAAATAACACGTAAATCCTTAAGCTTCTGATAATATATTGTGCTACAGTACTATGGATGATAAACATCTCCTTAAAACGTTACACCCTCCGATAAATAAAAACCACACACGCGCGTAAAACCTTCAGCTCCTGATAATACATTATAATGACAAAATAGTACTATGATAAATAAACGTCCCCTTAAACTTGTACACCTTCTGATAGATAATGGTGTTGTCCTGTACACATGATTTTATAGTACTATGGCAGATAGCGAAACCTCTGACACAGAAATGGCAGGTAACTAAAACTCTGGCACGCAAATGGTATATAACTAAACATCTGTCACGCAAATGGCAGATAATTAAACCTCTGACACGTAAATGGCAGATAATTATCGCACAATCTAAAATTGCCAAGCTGCTTTGATGCGTGTTTATTTTTACCACTAATTCAAAAAGTTATTGTTGTTATTTTTTTTATCTTTGAGGTTAAGCTTTGTTAATTAGAGATGACGTTTTAAATTATTTTTCGTCTAATATCATCAATGGTGAACAGACGTAAATAAAACCACTGAACTGAACTGAATGGCAGATAACTAAAGTTCTGACACATAAATGGCAGATAACTCAACTTCTGACACAAATTTTCCAGTCCATGATGAACACCCCCAAGACCAATACATTTTCTGATGTAAGAGTACCACGGGTAATAAATAAACACCTGGCACCTACACCTGTACACGTTCCGGTCAGATTATACCATACATCATAAATACCGCCTTACACCAATACACCTTCGGAACAGACGGCAGGATGGATGATAAATAACAACTTAGACCTATATACACTTTCTGATCGACTTGTACTACGGCTAACATCGAGCTCCTCTCTTACCTCCCCTTATCCCCGCCCCCGACCCCCTTCCCACCCCTTTCCCCC
>JADBJO010001910.1:230000-297500 GCA_016801955.1 Conus betulinus | reverse complement strand
AGCAGTTGCAGGCATAGCGAGCTGCTCTTCTCTGGACCTTTTCCAGGAGGTCAATGTCTTGTCTTCTGTGAGGGTCCCAGACAGTGGAAGCGTATTCTAATGTAGGACGAACCATGGTCATGTAGGTGGCTTTGCGAACCTCAGCGGTGCAGTCTACATAAATAACAAAAAAAAAAATCAGTCCACACTAAAGAAAGATCTTTCAATTTAGGGTCTTCATTTTTTTTTTTTTTTAAGCTGTTGATGTCAGGTGCATATTTGGTGTTAGTAGGCAGTGCATTCCAATAATTGGCAGTTCTGAAAGCAAAACAAGACTTTTGTAAGTGTGGCAATGTAAAAATCTTGCCTTCATTATTTCTTGTGCAACCCACTTCTGACAATTTGAAAAGCGCATGCACATTAACATCATCATAATTATGGAATATTTTTAAAAAATTGGATTAGGTCTTCTCTTATCCTCCTTACTTTCAGTGAGTGTAATTGGAGATAATGTCATCTTTCTTTATAGTTTAAATTACTACACTCTTTCAGGATTTTACTATTTTTAGTAGCTCGCCTTTGTACATTTTCTATCATTTTTGACTGTGTCTTGAGATGGGGACTCCAAATTAGCGTATTCAAGATGAGGCCTAACAATGCTTTAAATAACTTGACAAATGTCTCCTTTTCTAGAAAGGTTTAAAGTTCTCCTGATGAGTCCCATCATCTGATTTGCTTTGTTCACAACTCTCTGGATGTGAGGATCAAATGATAGATCTTTATCAAAGGTTACTCCCAGATTTGTTTCTTCATCGTATGTATTTATTTTCTGCTGCAATTCATCATTCACAATCATAGTATATCAAAACTGTTTATTCTTTTTGCCAGTCTGCATCACCTTACATTTTGCTACATTGAAGTAAAGATTCCATTCATCTGACCATTCTTGTAGCTTGTAAATATCCTGTTGGATCTTTGTGTTGTTTGTCACCTTATATTAGTTATAATATATTTTTGTGTCATCTGCAAATATTTTGCGTGTGGTTTGAGTCATGTCCATTAAATCATTAATGAACACAGTGAATAATATGGGCCCTAGGATACTACCCTGTGGAACTCCACTTAGGACCTCAGATGTCTTGGATCTCTCTTCTCCCACTCTCACTAATTGTGACCTTCCTTTAAGAAAACCTCTGATCCAGTTTAGAACATTACCATTCCATATATGCTTTTACTTTAGTTTAGGTAGCAGCCTTTCATGGGGGACAGAATCAAATGCCTTTCTAAAGTCCAAGCATTATATCAGTTGGCTCCCCATTATCTACCAATTCCGTTAGGTTGTCGATTACTTCTAATAATTGTGTGACACATGATCTCTTTTTCCAAATCAGTGTTGGCATTTATATAAGTCATTTTCAGTAAAATGAGCAACTACCCCATCCCTTACAAAGCTCTCTAAAATCTTACATGCAATACAATCAAGCTCACCGGTCTGTAATTACCTGGGTCTGTTTTGGAAACTTTTTTTAATATAGCTGTGACCTCTGCAGTCTTCCAATCTCTAGGCAAGGACCCTGTTTCTAAGAATTTGTTAAATATATTACATAGTGGACTAGCTATCTTATCACTTACTTCTTTTAACACTGGTGGTGGTGGAATGGGATTGGGACCTTGAGACTTGTTAGGGTTTAACTCTTTCAGTTTGCTTTTAACTGCATGCATGGTTACCCTTACATCACGTATAGATCTATACACCATCAGATCGGGAACACTCTGGTAAGTTTGGGACGGTACTTAGAAGAAGTCGTTTAGCATTTCTGCCTTTTTCTTTATCGTTATCTACCAAACTTCCATCTTTCCTTTTCATTGTGCCTATTCCAGTGTTTATTTTTGTCTTTTCTTTAACATATTTCCAGAACATTTTGAGGTTGCTTTTACTTTCTTTACCTATTTCTCTTTCGCAATTTTTACGGCTTCTCTTAACAAGTCTGTTGCTTAAATTCCTTATTTCAATATATCTAAGGGTGATCCCGTCCTGATTTGGTGCACAAGTATCTTTTGAACATCTTATATTTCTTTTTGATTGTTTTAAATGCTTTTCCATCCATCCATATCGGCTTTATGTTTTTCACCGAACCTATTTTCACTTTTGGAATGCACTCTTCCATACCTGTTGTTAGTATTCCTTTGAGGTGATTCCAACTATCTTCTACATTTGTTGGTCCATAGTTGTCCAATCATGGTTACTTATAATACTTCTCAGTTGGTTATAATTTCCTTTGTTTAGATTGAAGTATATCTTGCCTTTGGTTTCATGTTGTAGTTTGTTAATACATAAAATTCAAAGGGACAATGCACCATGGTCACTTTTTCCCAACTGGATCCTGGTGTGTAATATCTGAAATAAGATTATCCTCATTCACTGATATCCGGTCATCCAAAGTTGGGTTCTGTGTCCTGGTCTCCTCCTTGTTGGTTTGTTAACTTTCTGCATCAAGTAGGCATCATTGATTCTTTCCACAATTTGCTCACCTTTCTCCCGCACCCGGACCACTTTCCATCCCATCTGACAAAGGGGTAATTAAAATCACCCATAATCAATACTTTGTCAAATTTTAACATTATATCAGATTTTAATGCAGGTCAAATATTTTTCATCATTAGCTTCAGAACTCTCATAGGACTTCTATAGATGCAGCCAAGTAGTACTGTGTTTCTATCATTGGTATTAAATGTGCACCATACACTTTCCTGGAACTCAAATGTGTTTAGTTCTTCACATTCACGTGCGTTTAAAGGATTTCTCTGTACATAATGCCCCCCTTTACTTATTTTGTTATTTAAGAACATACCGTAGTTTGGAATACATGGTATTCTGATTTGATGAAATTCTTAGCATTCATGGGTTTTATTTCTGTGGGACCAATTATACTAGGTTTAATTTCATGTATTCTCATAAAGAACTCATCTTTTTTGTTCAAAAAGCTGTCCATATTGGTGTACAGTACCAAGCATCCATTCACTCCATACCTTGCACTCTCACGACTCCCCGTCTTACCATTCATTCTTCCATTTTTGTTTGCTTTATTCACACTATGTACATGTCCTTGATCCAGTCACTCCCTGTCACTCCCACCACTGTTTCCCTGCACCAGTCCTGTCAATGTGTCATTGTTCTTATTGGTTTTAGGGTCACCATCTTTCCTTGGCATATTGCTAGTTTTTTTTTTTTCACTGTCTTCAATGCGTTTTTTTTTAAACTCATCTCTCAACATCTTATGGGTCTCGCATTCTTTCATGGTGTAGTCCAGATTCACAAAGACTCTCTTGTCCTTGTCCCTCACATCTCTGTTCAGTTCAGGGGCCTTTTTCTGGATCTCTCGCTTCTTGTTCTCCGTCTTGATAGTGACTGTCATCAATCTTGGTTTATTCCCACCTTCTTTGCCCAGTCTGATTGGGTTACTTACATCCTCCTCATCCAAGGTGACTAGCTTCCACAGCAGTTTCTTGGCAGCAGACAGGTCATCTTCAATCCTCTCTTTGATATCAGTCTTTGAGCTCTCTTTCAGGTTCACTATGATAGATTTCTCTTCCTCATTTCCACCTCTCTCTGCTCCTCCATGGCCTCGGCCAGTTTCCTGTCTACTATTTCTTCAATTTTTTTCCTAGGTTTTCACCAAGAAGTTTTTTTTTTCTAGATTCTCCAGACAAGCACTGAGAGCTCCCACAAGCGGCATCAGGTCCAGTAATTTGTCGATACGTGGGTCCTGCCTTGCCTGTACCTCATTTTTGGCGTCCACACACTGTTGGCAAATCCACTCCAAATTGGGCTGGTTTGGGTCACAAAACATTTTGAACAGTTGCGGGCTTAACCCTGAGCATTTTTCGTGAGCCCATTCTTTACAGGCAAAGCATTTAATTGAGTTTTCTTGTTCATCGTCGCATGTATTACTGCATTGTAGACACTGCCAGGCAGAGAGACCATTCGTTCCAATGTTTACTTTTGATTTGGGACTTGGTTTTGATTTGACCGCGGAGTCCGAGTGTGCCCTTCATGCTTTATTTTGTTTGCTTCATCACGTTTTTGACCTATTTGATAAAATAATCAATACACAAAAACAAAATCGAAGAATGAATCAGCTTACCTTGTAATTGTAATTGTTGAGTAAAACCACTGAGTCCAATAATAAATTATGACCAAGTATTAGTGGTGTAGTAACTAGTATGAATAAAAACAAAGTATACATTGTGAGTAGTTGGAACAGAAATCGCTCAGGTCGAGCAACAACTTCACCAACTTTCCAGTTTTGAAAAATTCTCTTATCTGAAGGCTAATTATTTAAGCAAGCAATTGTTTGCTTATCTCTGGGCACCAATTTGTACCACCTAAGCCCCGAGAATAACAGAAAAGCGACCGTAAACAGTAGCGGCCGTAATTTTTCTTGTGCATGTGCAGACCAGCTCGTACTCAGCTCTTTCCTGTGTTATATTGCACATTTTATTAATGTGTTTGTCCTTAACATGATATTTTCTGTGAGTGGTTTCAGTTTCATTTATTCATTGATTCTCTCCAGTTCTGTCTCTCTCTGTGTGTCTTTCTCAATTCTGTCTCTGTCTCTGTCTCTTCTCTCTTTTTTTTTTTTTTTTTTTTCTTCTTTCTCCAAAAAATTCCATGCCACTTTGCTTAATACCTTGATGCCTTATGAAAAATGATTATATGTTGTGCCCTTTTTTTTACTCTCTCTCTCTCTCTCTCTCTCTCTCTCTGTCACTGTCTGTCTGTCTGTCTGTCTGTCTCTCTCTCTCTCTCTGAGTCTCTCTCTCTCTGTGCATGTGTGTGTGTGTGTGTGCTCCAATTTCTGTATGTACTTTGTCATATTCATTTTACTGTCTGATTTTATTGTTATTTGTACGTTTGTACGTTTTAGTACATTTCCATTTCAAATTATTACATTTTATGCTTAATTACTACTTTTCATATAGAGATCTGCTGTTCCCCCTCTCCCTTACTTCCTCTCTCTCTCTCTCTCTCTCTCTCTCTCTCTCTCTCTCTCTCTCTCTCTCTCTCTCTCTCTCTCTCTCTCTCTCTCTCTCTTTTTTTTTTTGCTTCCCCCCCCCCCCATCAAATTTCATCTCACTTTGCTAAATATCTTCTGTGTATTTTCATGCCCTGCGAAAAATGATTATGTTGTGTCTGTTTGTGTCTTGCTCTCTCTCTCTCTCTCTCTCTCTCTCTCTCTCTCTCTCTCTCTCTCTCTCTCTCTGTGCAAGCATGCGTGTATGTGTGTGTTTCAAAATTATGTACGTACTTTATATTCCTTTTTACTGTCTGTTTTTATTATAATTTATACATGCTAATTCTTGCATGTTGTAGTACATTTCCATAATTGTTCCCCCTTCCCACCCACCCCCTACCCCGCTCTCTCCTTCCCCATCATTATTGTTATTCTCTTTTTTTTTTTTTTTTTTTTTTTTTTTGTTTTTTTATTATTTCTTATTTTTTTGTTTTTTTCACTTCTCTTCTATTTTCACTTGATGTTCCATTATGATTGCATGACCGCTTTTTGTTTGCTTGTTTGTTTTCTTACATTATTTCATTTCACTGCATGTTGTAGTCCCTACTCAGGGCGAGGACTGGATGTAAAAAAAAGCACGTCAGTGCTTATCTATTATCCTCATAAATAAAGAATTTTGTCTTGTCTCTCTCTTCTCTCATCTCTCGTTCTCCCTCCCTCTCTCTCTCTCAAATGACTGGTGAGTTGATTTTAACGTGGTGACAGCCCTGATGTAGCCCTTTGCGGTCGACTGGGCTATAAGCAACATTATCTTATCTTATCTCTCTCTCTCTCACTCTCTGTCTGTCTCTCTCTCTCTCTCTCGCTCACACACTCACACACACACACACACACACACACACACACACACACACACACACACACACACACATACTCACACACTCACACACACACACACACACACACACACACACACACACACACACACACACACACACACACACGTACACACATACACGTACACACATATACACTCACACAGATGCACACACACACGTACACACAACACACAGCACACACACACACACACACACACACACACACACACACACACACACACACACACACACACACACACTACTACACTCACTCAGATGCACACAAACACATCACACACAGGGGAAAAAAAAAAAGAATTTATAAAACATTCAGACTTGATCAAATGCTTGATACCAGCAGGAAGAGACTTTTTAACAGCTTTGTGATTTACCGAGTGAACTGAGCACGATCATTGATTTCTTCATAAGTTACTTTTGATCATTGACCGTTTCTGGATCCTTTATTGGCCAAAGAATTCCATTGCTTACTTCTTGACACAGACTTCAAGTCAAACTTGGGCATCATCAGCGCTCAAACAGTACCTAGTACTCCAGTTGTAAGTGGCATCAGCGCTCAAACAGTACCTAGTACTCCAGTTGTAAGGTGGCATCAGCGCACAAACAGTACCTAGTACTCCAGTTGTAAGGTGGCATCAGCGCACAAACAGTACCTAGTACTCCAGTTGTAAGGTGGCATCAGCGCACAAACAGTACCTAGTACTCCAGTTGTAAGGTGGCATCAGCGCACAAACAGTACCTAGTACTCCAGTTGTAAGGTGGCATCAGCGCACAAACAGTACCTAGTACTCCAGTTGTAAGGTGGCATCAGCGCACAAACAGTACCTAGTACTCCAGTTGTAAGGTGGCATCAGCGCACAAACAGTACCTAGTACTAGTACCAGTTGTAAGGTGGCATCAGCGCACAAACAGTACCTAGTACTCCAGTTGTAAGGTGGCATCAGCGCACAAACAGTACCTAGTACTCCAGTTGTAAGGTGGCATCAGCGCACAAACAGTACCCAGTACTCCAGTTATAAGGTGGCATCAGCGCACAAACAGTACCTAGGTCTAGTACTCTCCAGTTATAAGGTGGCTCTCATAGTCAAAAGGTCAAGGTCAGTGTTATTTGAAAACCCAGGCAGTTCAAAATGCATTGTCTCAGACTTCATCTTTTCCTTTGCAGAATATCCTGATTTTTTACTTCATTTTCTGTTATAGTGGTTGAGGAAGTCTGAGCCAATGTCTGAAATGAATGACCATTTTTGAAAAAACATGAAATATTCTCTATGGAACACAAGAAGCCCATGGTCCATATGTCTAATCACATACATCAGTTTAAAAAACATCTTTGGTGTTATAGGTTGCAAGTTTTTTTTGTGTATTACCTATTTACAAGCATCGTAAAGGTGAAATCTGAGGGCTAAAGAAGAAACATTTTTAATATCTAATGTGCTTCATTGCATTTATAAACAGTTGTTCACACAAGCTTTGAAGGTGAACACACCACAAAGTGCTTGAGGTGAAGGTCACCTATTAAATTGCTTGCTTCTTGGCATCAACACTTACACTCTCAGGTGATATGACTATTTTGCCAGCCAGCTGGAAATTTTCAAACTGAGGGAGGTTATTCACATGGCATTTGTCTACTCGTAGTCATTTAATGCAAAGAAGCAAATGCAAAACTTTTCATCGATTTTTAATGTTAGTATATGTTAGTTAATGGCTAATTCCCTAACAGTTTTGTGGTTTGTGCTGAAAAGAAAGATTACAAAGCAAAACGAAATCAAGCCCTGCAACTCGTACAAGTCTGATGGCATTGAAATGTTGTTTAAACTGCATACCTCTAAAGTGTATTGCCTCTTCGTGTTGAGACCTCCCCGAAAATAATGCAATTTTTTATCATTACCATTCTATGATTTGTCCATGCTTGATTTTTAGCTGACACAGGAACAGTTTAAAAAAACATTGATACAAGTCTAGTATCTGGATTTAAGCAGTTCCTACACATGTCAGTGGACTAAATCCAAATACTATGCCAAAGGAGTTGTTATACTGTAGAGGTGCTGTCTCTTAAAGTAGTAACACATCTCCAGGAAGATGTGCTCTTAGTTCATTTGTAATTTGTAGTACATGACTTGGTGTGGTTTTGATTATTGCCTTTTGTTTGTGTGTCTAGTATTGCTGATTCAGATTCACTTTGTTTCAGGTTCAGTGAGTGGCGTTTGTCTTCACTAGACAAAGAGGGGGGGGAAACAAAAACAAGGAAGCTATGGCGTGCACGTGTTCCCAGACCAAGCTGGCGGCCTCGTCACAACTGAAAAAGCAGCTGGACGACGTTGCTGAGGAAATGGGCCAGGGGTGTGGAGGACAGCAGCGTGGTGCAGGTGTTGAGTCACCTGTCCCAGCAGCAGGCCAGGCTGGAGGAGTGGAGACACTCCTCATCTCACCTCAACCTCTTGCAGCTGGCCGTCATCCACCGACGAACACAGGTGACGGAATACCTGTGTGGTCAGCACAGCAGCTTCATGCTGATAGACCTCTACAGAGACAGTAGTCCCTCACAACCACAGGGGGAGTGTGCTCTCATGACTCAGAAAACCAAGGTCCAGGCACAAGGTCCAGGGTCTCTGCAGCAACAACCACCCACTGAACAGTCCTTCAGACCAGGATCAGGGGGGAAGCACTGCATCGAGTCTAGGGTCTGGTTCAGATCCGCCAAGACCCCTTCCTAGCCAAGCCCTCCACTCCAGCATGAAGCAGGAAGAGGAGCTCCTGCCGGACAAGGGGGAAGCTGAAACATCCTCTACACATGGCCTGTGGGCGTGGTGACCTGGACAGCCTGAAGGCACTGACCAAACTGATCGTTCACAGGAGGTCCAGGTACCGTGGGGGAGTGGGCTGGATGCAGCAGATGGGCGAGAGCTGTGACCGCAAAGCTACAGCTGCAGGCGCTGATGAAGACCGTCTTTGTGATCACCAGCAGCACGTCGTCAGAGGAACCTGTGGAGGGTCTGCCCCTGGAACTGGCTGTGAGGTCTGGCAGCGTGGAGTGTGTGAAGTTCCTGCTGCGCAGCATTCTGTGGCCCTGGCTGACCTCCCAGTTCTACTTCATGTGCATGGAGCTGAAGCAGGAGGCGGTGACCATCCACCTAGCCTGCTGTTTCAGCGCCCCCCAACTGGTGACCTTGCTGCTGCCCTCCCTGCCTCACAATGCTCTGCACTGCAGAGACGCTCAGGGGCACACGCCTCTCCACTTTGCTGTGTGGAGTGGGGATACAGACACCATACGTCTGCTGCTGGAAAATGGCGCCGACGTCAATGCACAGACCAGTGACGGCTCCACTTGTCCTGCACATCCTCTTCAGGTAGCCGGCGACACGGATTCACAGTGCAGACAAACGGCGGTTTTCTTAGAGATGTGTGTTAACACATAGTTAAATTCACAGTATGATTATGTACAAATGGTGGTATTTTTTTTATCATCACATGCTTTTAAAAAAAAAAAATTCACGTTATATTTATTTCATTTTACTAATGGTGGTACTTTTTCTTTATTATCACTCACTTAAAATCAGAACAGTTTTACTTTCTATGGATTGATTTACTAACCCTTTCAACCCTACAGATTTTACAGCTTTGGCATTCTCTGTTGCCTGACCACTTTGGGCTGATCTCCTTGAACAGATGGAGAACTTCTCAGACTTCTCTTAAACTCTGTTACCTTGAGAAAAAAAAAATGCCAGGTGGCAAAATAAAGCACATGGCAATTATTGTCTTTTGATTCAATTGCAAGATACAGATTTTAATTCCATGTGTTATGATGTCAGTTTGGACTGTTGATGTTTTGATAAACAGATTAAAGTGATTCATTATATCAATGTGAAGTGTTTGTGTTTAGGTCCAAACTAATGTGCAGGTGTTCAACCTTCTGCTATACAGTACTACTGGTGATGTGTGTTTTGTGTTTTGTTCCAAACTAATGCCATGTGTGGTTTTGAACCTTCTACTACAGTACTAGTGGTGATGTGTTTGTGTTCAGGTACAAACTCATGCCATTTGTGTTCAGGTGCCAAACTCATGCCATTTGTGTTCAGGTCCAAACTCATACACATGTCATTTGTGTTCAGGTCCCAAACTCATGCCATTTGCTTTCAGGTCCCAAACCCATGCCATTTGTGTCCTGGTCCAAGTTAATGCCATCTGGTCCAAACTGATGCCATTCATGTTCAGGTCAAACTCATGCCATCTGTGTTCAAGTCCCCAAGTTAAAGGCATCTGTGTTCAGCTCCAAGTTAGTATACCATCTGTGTTCAGCTCCAACTTAAATTAATACCATCTGTGTTCAGCTCCAAGTTAATACCATCTGTGTTCAGGTCCAAGTTAATACCATCTGTGTTCAGCTCCAAGTTAATATACCATCTGCGTTCAGCTCCAAGTTAATATACCATCTGTGTTCAGCTCCAAGTTAATATACCATCTGTGTTCAGCTCCAAGTTAATACCATCTGTGTTCAGCTCCAAGTTAATGCCATCTGTGTTCAGCTCCAAGTTAATACCATCTGTGTTCAGCTCCAAGTTAATGCCATCTGTGTTCAGCTCCAAGTTAATGCCATCTGTGTTCAGCTCCAAGTTAATAGATGATCTGTGTTCAGCTCCAAGTTAATATACCATTTGTGTTCAGCTCAAGTTAATACCATCTGTGTCAGCTCCTCCTGAAGCATAGGTGTTCAGACAACAGTTAATATACAATTTGGGTTCCCTCTCAGTTTTTTCTGGGCCTGTCGCTTCTTCTGAAGCTGTTTGCCTCAAGGTCCCATCGCCCCTGTTTTTTTTCTGGCCCCCTCTTTCCCATCGCCAGGTTTTCTTGGCCTTCCTCTTGATAATAATGCCTGTCTGGTGATGTTACTGGCTGGCTTCCTCAGGGTGTGCCCAATCCATCCCCATCTTCTGCGCCGGATCTCATCTTCGGTTGGCAGTTGGTTGGTACACTGCCACAGGTCTGAGTTGCTGATGGTGTTGGGCCAGTGGATCTGGAGGATTCTTCTCAGGCAGCTGTTGATGAAAGTCTGCACTTTCCTGGTGGTGGTCTTTGTTGTCCTCCATGTCTTGGCTCCATACAGTAGCACTGACTTGACGTTGGAGTTCAACAGCCTGATCTTCGTGTGAGTCAATATCATCTTGGAGCTCCATATGTTCTTCAGTTGCAAGTATGCTGCCCTTGCCGATTCTTGCTCTGACATCTGCATCTGTGCCACCCTGCTTGTCAATGACGCTGCCCAGATATGTAAAGGCCTCCACTTCTTCCAGCTCACTTCCATGCAGTGTGACTGGGTCCTCACTTTTCGTGTTGATCTTGAGGATCTTGGTCTTGCCCTCATGGATCTTGAGACCAACTCGTGAAGAGGTGGCTTCCAGCTCTGTTGTCTTGTCCTGCATCTGTTGGTGGCTGTGGGAAAGCAGGGCTTGGTCATCATCGAAGTCCAAGTCATCAAGCTGGTCCCATAGTGTCCACTGGATTTGTGTTCACCTCCAAGTTAATATACCATCTGTGTTCAGCTCCAAGCTGATGCCATCTGTGTTCAGGTCCAAGCTGATGCCATGTAAGCTGGAGGCCAACACCAAGTTGTTGCTGCAGTTTGGAGCTGACCACTCGGCTTACAAGGCCATAGATGACCAGAGTTTGACTCCTCTCCATGTGCTGGTGGAGGAGTTCTTCAGGATCAGCGATTCCACTCTCTTCATGTTGAAAAGGGTAGGTTGTAATTGTGTAACATACAGTTCGTCACGCTTTCAACATTGTGCTATGACAGTGATGCTTCTCTCCTCATGTTGAGGATAGATTCTAGTTATGTAATATAGAGCTTGTTATGTTTTAAACATTGCACAAAGTCTGCTTATGTTGAAAAGGGTAGATTGTAACTTATAAATATATATATGTATATAGAGGGAGAGAGAGAGCGCTAACAAATAAGTAGTAAGGAAAAGCAAGTGCAGGTTATAATAATGACTTGACAAAGATTTGAAGTTACTTAAAAAAAATTGAAGATGAAGAAAATGTATATCGATTATCATAAATATATATACAAACCCTTCACTGCCTGCATGAAGGAATGCATCACAATCCTTCTTGAAGGCAGATTTATAAATATGTATTGTCTATTCCTGTACTTTTCATCCATTGGATCAGACTTGCCAGGGAGTCATAGCTGATTATGGCTGGCTCTTGGTGTCAAATAGACACACTACAGTCCTTAATTCTGTGGTGTTCTCGCCATCAAGGGTTCAAAAAAAGAATCCAGCAGCACCCCAAAGCAGACCGTGAAAGGTAGTAGAATAAAAGAAAACAAAAGTGTGGAGAGGAAAAAAGTTGCTGAAAAACTAAAAACATTATGCAAACAGTATAGGATGTAGCCGACAATCTTTGAGCCTATGCTTGAGGATACATTCAAGGGAGATAAAAAAAAAAAAAAAAATGGAACAGTATATGTAGAGCATGTCGTGCTTTTAACTTTGGGCTATGACAGAGATACCCCGTTTCCTTATGTTGAAAAGGGGAGGTTGTAAACCGGTCATACTAAAATGCGAAAAGACGCGCGAAAAGACACGCACGCGAAGACGCGAAAAGACACGAAAAGACGCGAAAAGATGCGAAAAGACACGAAAAGATGCGAAAACACGAAAAGACAAAAAAAAACACACACCCGAAAAGAATGTGAAAAGACATGAAAAGTCCTGGAATATCTAATGTCTTTTCAGATGTCTTTTCGTGTCTTTTCGCGTCTTTTAAAAAGGGGTCAAGATACCAAAAGCACACAAATGAGCATGTCCCGTAGAAATGCGTGACCTTTGTTCATGACCTTGACCTTGACCTGCAAAGCCCATATTTTAGCACGACCTGCGCATCACGAACTTGGTCAAGGTCACTGACCAGTGGTAAGTTTGGTCAATTTTCACGCTGTCACAGTCAACAATGTGGCAGAAGTTCCCGTGAGCAAATTTTTTATCCAATTGGTCAGTGGTCAAGGTCACTGACCAGTGGTCAATTTTCACGCTTTCAAAGTCAACAATATAGTAGAAGTTCCCGTGAATATTTATTTTTCATAAAATTGGCCAGTGGTCAAGGCCACTGACCAGTGGTCTGGAAGGGAGAGAGAAAGAGAGCTGTAAAACCTAGAAAATTGACCAAAATGGCCACTGATTAGTGACTGACCCACTGGTCATCGGCCTTGGCCAATTTGAAAAAAAAATATTCACGTGAACTTCTACCACACATTGTTGACTGTGAACGCGTGAAATTTGACCAAAATGACCACTGGTCATGACTTGATCCAAATGTTCACAGGAACAGCACGTGGTCAGAACAACACGTGGTCACAACGGCATGTGGTCACAACGGCACGTGGTCACAGCACGTAGCACTTGATTCTTGACCAAAGCTGGTGCCTGCAAGCAAACATGATCAGTACCGGAACTTAGAATTGTAGGTGTGATGTTTAGGCCTAAATGCGGCGTTAAAAGCCACTTTTCGTGTCTATTCGCATTTTCACATTCTTTTCGGATGTCTTTTCGCGTTTTCACATTTTTTTCATATGTCTTTTCGTGTCTTTTCGCGTCTTTTCGTGTCTTTTCGCGTCTTTTCGAGAGTTTTTCAGATGTCTTTTCGCGTTTTCACACATATGTCTTTTCGTCTTTTCTTTTCGTGTCTTTTCGCGTCTTTTCGTTCGTGTCTTTTCGTGTCTTTTCGTGTCTTTTCTTTTTCGAGTTTTAGTGACACCCCTTGTAAACTGTATATAGAGATCGTGTCATGCTTTAAACATAGTGCTACAACACGACAGCGATGCCTCTCTCCTCATGTTGAAAAGGATAAGTTGTAAGTATGTAACAAAGAGCTTGTCATGCTTTTCACATTGTGCTCTGACAGAGAGGTCACCTCACTGTTGTGGCAGGGGCCCTAATCTATATCCGGACATGAACATCTATAGTTGTTTTGCTGTCGGAATTTCCGAAGTGGCTCTTTAAGGGATATCTATGGTTCTTCCACGATGAACAGAAAACAGAATCCCCATCTCCTGAAACTACTGCCTTAAGGGCATTCCCTTGACCTTCTCTCATGCTGTTTGAATCTTGATGATTGCGCTTGTAATTTTTTGTTTCACCTGTCAAGTCAAGCTAACCTGGCAATGAGATTGGGCCAACAAAACCAATAGCCTGGTCACAGCAGTCAGTGAAATTTAAATGGCAGAGTGCAATGGTCACCTTTCTAAATGCCTTTATGCAGCTAAACAAGCATTGAAAAGGCCCTCGGCATCAGTGACCAATATTTTTGGGCATTATTGCATCACAGAAACTTGTAAAGCACCAGTAATTACCAGTAAACAGAAACTGTGAATCTGCCAGCCATGATCAGTGTTAACTGCCACGATGATGTAGACGTCAGTGTCTACATTGGTGAAAAAGAAGTAATTTGAAGTTGTTCTTTCTGGAGATTCATACTGTCAGCTGCACTTGGTCATCATCTCCTTCATGAGAACACCTGTGTCCACAAAGGTCGCTGTAGTCTTCCTAAATGAACAAGGCTGTGGGCTGTTCTGCTCCCTACTTTTGTGGGAAAAGTTGATGCTTTTTGTGTTATCTCAGTCAGTTAATGAAAAATGCCTTTGAATCCCCCACCCACTGTCTCAGTCACTTTCTGAAAATGCCCATAAATCCTCTACCCCTTTGTCTTAACATGGTTGCTACTGTGCCGGTTATATGCTGGAATGCCAATTTTTTTTTTTTTAAATATGGCCGGCGACAGCGATGCTGGTTTTCAAAACTCTGAGGAGTAACAAATTTTCCGAGAAAGGTTTAAATCAGACAGCAGTTCCAGTATTCGTTTGAATTCCGATCCAAGCTTTAAATGCGCGCTCTGTTCCCAGTCTTCCGTGCTGGAGGTACTAACTGCTTCACTTCCCTTCAAGTTGATTCGACACGACAGACACCTGCTTATTTGAAAGTCAATGCTCCACACATTAGCGTGGCAGCGGAACCATTGTTACAGTGCTGTTTTTGACAAAAAGCAATGTGTCAAAGCTAGAGGAGGTGAAGAAAAGCCTGTGAAACCACTGGTGATGGGAATGGCAGATCGAAAAGGATACAAACGGCGAAACATGTGGCCTGTGGCTACAGAGGATGGACATGCCAGAGGTGGCTTTCTGTTCTGTTTGTTTGAAGGTTTCAGACTTCAGAATGTTTCAAATAGTGACAGCGAATTTTACAGTGACTACATTCTTCTTGTGAGGCAGTCTCAAAGTCTACAATCACAGTCTCTAACCAACCACTGGGCCAAGGCGGCGGGTGTTCCTATATAGAATAATGGGAACTTGAGGAGATTATCAAATGTGTTTATGCATTTGTTTGTATGTGGTGCCTGAGTCCGTTTCTGTTGTCGCATTTGTATGATGTGATTTGTGTCACCGTCATTGCAAGAAATGTGTCCCTTAGAGAAAGGTTTACAAATGTTGAAAAATGCAGTGTTTGCAAAACAGAAAATAGACCATTCTCCATTTATGTTGGCAGTATATGAGATAGTACAAAAATTTTGGGAAGCCCTTGAAACCAGCGTTAAATCAGAAGTGTAAATGTACACAAGAGTAAGAAGTGTATAAGTCAGCTGTTTTGCCTGGATATTCACAAAATCACAAAACAGATGAGATTTTTTATTTCATTATCTTGCTCGCCAACGTCTTGACATACTGTTGTAAAATGAGCAAAACTTGGCCATCTCATAACTCTGTATCTAGATCATCAATTCCGTTATTGATACAAAAAAGACAAATACATGTCTCATGTCAACATGGATTATATCAGGTTTTCTCTTATGAGAGGAAATGCTATGAACCTCTCATTGAGGAAAATGATTGATTCGGGTGTTGCATACATGTACTATGATTATCTTTATATTGTTTTTTTACTTTTTCTTTTAGAATACACTTTAGAATTTGAAAAAAGATGATTTGTGTCACCCAGAAATCAGCGGAGAGCCTCGCTGTCTACGCTCGGTCGCAGTGGGAGGTGACATCAGATTGGACAAAGGTGGAATACGCGGAGAGTCTGTCCCACTGCATGCGACTGCTGCTGGAAGCGGGGGCGGGACCCCAACATGCTGGATGCCCCCCCGCCACAGGGCAGGACTGTGATACAGGTGGGGAGCTGGAGGAGAGACTTGAAGTACAGGGATGCACCAAGGAGTCTGTCTGTCTGTCTGTCTGTCTGCCTGCAGACATGGTCTGATTCAAACTCAGTCAGAACGTTTGATATAGTCTGATTCAAACTCAGTCAGAATGTTTGATATAGTCTGATTCAAACTCAGTCAGAATGTTTGATAGAGCCTGATTCAAACTCAGTCAGAATGTTTGATAGAGCCTGATTCAAACTCAGAATGTTTGATGTAGTCTAATTCAAACTCAGAATGTTTTATCTAGTCTGATTTAAACTCAGAATGTTTGATATAGTCTGATTCAAACTCAGAATGTTTGATATAGTCTGATTCAAACTCAGAATCTGAGAATGTTTGATAGTGTTATACACACACTTGAAATGTTTTGATAATGTTCCCTGTCATGTTCAGTGTTGTTTTTACTGGCCTATTTTCTGTGCCACCTCTATGGCATTGCACCCACACTGCTCATTCATTCCACCCCCGTCCACAGCCACAGCCACCACCTATCTTGGTTTGCCACAGCCCTGGCACCAGCACTTCACAGGGAGCAGTCAGTGTCAAGTCATCATGAGGCAACTCGCCAGAGGAGACACTGCACTGCTGCCGAGTCACTTCGGTTGTGTTCAGTGGCGCCTGTTCTGATCCAACGTACGCAGGACACCACCTACAAAACCCCCTTCTGACGACAATTTTATTAGAATTATGCGTTGATGAAATTCAACTCTCAACACAGAAAATGGTAACTGTACATTGGACAATGTTAGTCTTACGAGCCACTTTTTTGAGCAATGATGGTGCTTTTCTTTGAAAAGGTGTGTCATTTGCATGATTTCATAAGAGAGTTACACCTGCTTCCGATCGTCATCAGTACAGAACCATGGATGACAGAACAAATCATCTGTAAAAAAAAAAAAAAAAAAAAAAAAAAATTTAATGGGTGGAATTGGAAACTGGCCAGCACATTGGAAAAGGCCCAGCTAGGCGCCAAACACTCTCAGCACACAGGTTGGAGTTTGAACGTTTTGCATCAAAAGGAAACAAGTTGAAGATTGACTGAAGCTCTTCAGGTACTACAGAAATGTATTTACATGAGGTTTTGTTGTATTTGTGTGTGTCTCTCACTCTCTGTGCGTGTGCATGTGTTTGTGTGTTGTTGTTCTTCAGTTTAACATCCTTCCACTAAAAGTGATTCAGACAATATTATAGTGTAGAGTGAACTTGATGTAAAGAATGAGAGAGATGCATTTTTAGGGAGTGTAAGTTTTAAAGTAGTACGTAAGGAATGTAATCATAACCCTCCACCCCATCCTATTCATCAGAACTTTAACTTAAACTAGAATTGTAACTGTAACAATCACAACTGCTAAAGATAAATATTAAATGGACAATCACAACTGCTAAAGATAAATATTAAATTAACAGCCTAATAAACATTTAGAAATAGATTCAAGAGTAGCAAAATTGTTTTAATATTCTAGATAGTGATAAAGGAGTCGATCCATCAACAAAACCCTCAACACCTGATTTATTAAAAAGTTCTTTTGTTTTGGGACAATGAATCAGTAAATGATTGACACTTATAGAATCCCCACACATACATTTAATATGTTTGCAATATTTTGTTTTAAACGAGTTTAAATGAAGCCTATGGATCAGACTTCAAATCTCCCTGGATGAGAAATTTTTTTTTTTTTTTTTTTTCTTTTTTTTTTTTGCTGTCACAACCTCTGCGCCACCTCAGAGGCAGTGCACCCACGCCGCTCATTCCGACACCCTGTCCACAGCCACAGACCGGTCGGTCCCCCGCCGCAGCCCTGGCACCGGCAATCCACAGGGAGCAGTCAATGTCAAGCCGTCAAGAGGCAACATACCGAGGAGACACTGCACTTCTGCCGAGTCACTTCGGTGGTGTTCAGTGGCGCCTGTTCTGATCTAACATACGCAGGACACCACCGACTAAGCCGCCTACTTACAACAATAATTGCTTAGTCGCGGAGCCGGCATGAGTGAGCTCTCTCTCTCTGCGGAGGGCGCCACCACATCCGTCCAACGACAGCCCCCATGGACTTGCCGATACCGGTCACCCCCGACGGAACCAAACCAAGGCCACAGACGTGGAGAGGATATCGAAATTGAGGTCACCATGAGAGCAGGGCATGAAGGGCCACAGAATGTGAGACATTTTTTTTTATGCTGATTGATGAGAATGAGGATGATTAAGATGATGCTACGGATTTCCATTTCGGTCTGAGACTACATGACAGGGCTGTACTCTACGCTTCCTTTCATAACATATCTCGGCGTCAACCAGGCCCGAGAGATACAGGCACCTGCAGTGTTGGTCAGGAAATTTGAGCAACACTCTCAGAAACACATCCATTAAGTGGATGAAACTCGACTGTGTGGTCCCAGTCTTCCCAACTGAGTCCGCAGCAAACTCACCTCTCTGGGTAGGAGCCGGTCGGGGCAGAAAAAAAACCCACATGACTTCTGATGGGATTCGAACCCAAGACCTCCCAGACGGGAGTCCGCGACGCTAACCACTTCACCAAGGCAGCTGGTGAAAATAAATCTTTGTATGATGTTATCCCATTGCTTTTGTCATTACATTTGATGCAATTGTTATAATAATATATGTCTGAGTTCCTTAGTGTTTTTGTTGCATTATCATGAGATGTTTTATTTATGATAGAGAAACATTCTGCCAGATCTAAGTGAACATTTATTGTTACTGTGCCGCTAAGGTTTTGAGCTGCCTTTTTTGCAACTTTGTCTGCTTGTTCATTGCTGATATACCACAAGGAGAAGGCACCCAACAAAAAGTAATATTAATGCCTTTTTGGGAAGAAGGTGTACTATATGATTGATTTCAGTTATCATGTCTAATCGTACACATGAATTAGAAGACTTAATACCATTCAATGCTGCTTTTGAATCAGCGCATATTACGATTTGGCTGTTATTTATGGGGAAATTCAAAATGAAATCCAATGATTTGAGTATAGCAAGTAATTCTGCGCTATATATAGACAGACTTTTACCAAGATAAAATAACTTTCTATTTTTAAGCTAGGAATTCTAAAAGCTGCTCCCGTGCTATTATCATCTAATACTGAGCCATCTGTGAATATTTTTAGGCGATGGTTGTACTTATTTTCTAAGTGAGTGTAGACAAAATTTCTCAAAATGTTGGGAGAATCCTTTTTAGTTAAATCATTGTAGTCAATGTCAAAGGAAGCTTTTGATTGTACCCATTTTGGAATGGGTGAAAAGGTAGGTTTTCCGGCGATATTATTTTTATCTATTTTTGTATCTTTTAGAAGATCTGAGGAAAATGAATAAATAGATTTTGTGGATTGTATATATTTGTGGAGTATATATATTGTGCACGTTTTCCAAAATCCCTTTCCGATTTTAAACATACCTCTTCTGAGCAAACTTTTTTTTGTGAGAAACCTTTTAAGATGAATTTTAAAAGAATTTTAAAGTAGAAGCTTTTCTAATTTCAGATAGAGGTAGAACTCCCACTTCGTTGTATGTCCCTAAGCTTGTCGTATGTGTGGGAACCCCAAGGGCAATTTTGAAGGCTTTGCAATCAGTGCTCTGAATTTTATTTAAAAGATATTAAGGTGCATTAAAAAATACTTCCTGAGCATATGTAAGTCTTGAGCGTACAATGTTTGTGTGTGTGTGTGTGTGTGTGTGTGTGTGTGTGTGTGCGTGTGTGTGTGTGCGCATGTGTGTATGTGTGTGTGTGTGTGTACACATCATTGTTTGTGTTATTTGTATGTTCTGTACCTTTATTTCTAAATGGTCTTTCTCCTTTTTTTTTTTTTTTTCCATTTTCCTTGTGACAGCATGTCTTCCGGGGTGAATGGCTCCGACAAATGTACTGTCACTCTGATGCTCTCTACGCTATGATTTCCTCTTTGGTGGAGTTTGGTGCCACCGTCGCTGAGGGCAATGATGTGAGTGAAAGTAATGGGTGTATGTACACTGTGTACGTGTGTGTGTGTGTGTGTGTGTGTGTGTGTGTGTCTGTGTGTCTGTGTGTGTGTACGTGTGTGTGTGTGTGTGTGTGTGTGTGTGTGTGTGTGTGTGTGTGTGTGTGTGTGTGTGTGTGTGTGTGTGTGTGTGTGTGCATGTGTGTGAGTGTGCGTGTGTGTATGCATGCATGCGTGTGTGTGTGTGTGTGTGTGTGTCTGTGTGTGTGTGTGTGTGTGCATGTGTGTGTGTCTGTGTGTGAGTGTGCATGTGTGTGAGTGTGCGTGTGTGTATGCATGCATGCGTGTGTGTGTGCGTGTGTGTGTGTGTGTGTGTGTGTGTGTGTGTGTGTGTGTGTGTGTGTGTGCGTGCGGGTATTTGTGTGTGTACGTGCATGTGTGCGTGCGTGGGTGTGGGTGTGCGTGTGTGTGTGTGTTTGCTGAAGATACTTCATTCCACACTGTGTCTGCTGTCCCTGTTCCCCTCCCATGGTAACCTTTCTATTTCTGCCTTCTTTCCTTTCTCTACACTCATTTATGTGGAATACCAAGTTCCTCCGTTCGTCAGGAGACTGGAGGGAATCTCTCTCAGCGGGAAAAAGAAACCAGTTTTGGGATGGGCAATTCAGAGATAGTTGTCTGCTCATAAAAATAACACTGAAACATTGGAGGCAGACGAACCTACATCCCATATTCAAATGTCTGTTACTGGTATGACCAATTAACTCTTGTCCTACCAAGGCAATGCTGCTCTCGCACGCAGTTGATACAGATCTGCACCAACTGGGCTTAAACAGAAGGCGCCCAATATGACAATCAACGGGAATGATAGAAAGAAAAGAATATATCACAGAGACAGCTCAGTTTAGAAAGTGACATGCACAGAAAAGTAAAGGACCACTTCCCTTCCTCCTCCCCACCACATCCCTTTCTTCCACCCCCACCCCCACCCCCACCCCCAACCCCCACCCCAGGCCTGTAAAATTTCAGTGTTTTTTTTAAAGATCATGATGTAGTCTTCCACTGAAAATAATTGTCACAGATGGGAACAAAATGCACGTTTCATTGCTGAATGTTTGCTTTCGCAGTTGTGACTTTTGTTGTTGAAGTTGTAAGGCAAGAAGAAAATTCTTGTCTAGAGCTCATAAGTGGAGGAGAGAAAAAACTCCATGGCTTCAGGCGGTTTTGCCCCATAAAACACCGAAGGGTTGCCGCCCCTGACCCTGCCAAGGGGGACTATGCAGCTTCCAGGCCTACTCTAGGCTGCTCAGCGCGCTCAGATTTTCAGACTGTGTCGTTATGATGTGTTTTCTGGCCTGTACAAAGGTTGTTGCTGGTGAACATCTGTCTATGTGTGATGGGCAATGTGTGTCGTTATGACGTTTTCTGGCCTGTACAAAGGTTGTTGCTGGTGAACATCTGTCTGTGTGTGATGGGCAATGTGCATGCATAGACTTGTGGACTGTACACGTGTTCTTTAGTGTGTGAATGTTTATACTCTTTTGTGTTGTTGATTTGATTGTTACAGGGTGGAATTGTGAATGTAAATTACACGCTTATTGCTGTGCACAGATTAAGAAGAGATTGTCATTTCTGGTACACTCATTCCAAAGTAATTCCTAGCTCTGCGTGTTGATTTTATCGGTATCTAGTGGAGTGTTCATGGCATACTGTTTGCTGAGTTGATGATGTTGTTGGCTGTAATGGTTTGACCAGTTCTGACTCAATTGGCTAAACAGTCTCATCCGCTTGGCTTGGACTGCCAGGCACAAAACACTGAGAAAAAACAGAAAAGGAAAATGGCAACGCGGTGGCTTTGCACATTCTGCATTATGAAATTAATTTGTTGGAGGATTTAGATCAGAAGCGCTGTTGGGAATCATCATCTTGTGAGTCAGCTGGTCGTGGCATCCATTTTGTGATGAGTTACCTCATAGCTGGGGTTGTCTGGAATGAGGGGGGAAAACGTGTCACTTACACATGGAGATGTCTCATGTCTGTAGGCCCCCTTAGCTAGAATGAATGATCTTGTCATAGTGTGCCAAACGGTCAGCAAACTTTGCTTGTTTTCCAGTTGAGCGACGTGAAAACAGTTCCTGCAGAGGCAGCCCACCGTCACACAGGAGATCGATTCACAGTTACGGTTCCTGCGCCTGTTCTGTCAGAGTGGGGTGAGCCCCACCTCCTTGCTGGCCCCGCTGAGCGCAGGGAACAACCTGACCCTCCCCCTGTGGAACTGGCTGGGGGACAGAGTGTCTGTCGGGGAGCTGCCCTCCACCATCACCCACAGGACAGTGAATAAGAACGACCTGACAGACCGTGTGGAGGCCGCCCGTCACGGCAGGCCGGTGCGCTCCCTACGCCACAGTTGCAAAGTGGTGGTGTGGAAGGCGCTGGGGTACAGGGGGAGAGATGTGGATTCCCTTCGCCTGCCTCAGGTGGTCAAGGCGTACCTGAAGTCCGATGACCTGTAGGACTGGGCACGCCGCTTTGAAAGGTATTTCCTCTTGGATGTGTGAGCAGTACGCAGATAACAAGTTTGGTGATCTGTGTTCGTTTGTCTTCAAGTGCCCCTTCATAACTGCATTTGTCAGCTCAGCTCCAAGCTGTTTATACATGTTTGTTGGTTGTAGTGGTAAGAAAAAAAGGAAAAAAAAAAATTGTAACAGAATGATTCTACAGACACACACATAGGTTGAAATTTTAAGATAGTGGTAAACTTTCTTTCTGAACCTGAATTTGGTTAAGTGAGTGTTTATTTCTGAACCTGAATTTGGTGAAGTGAGTGTTCATGTTCACAGATGACAGTCTGACTCTGTGTCTCCATACATTGTCACAGGAATGTTAGAAGTTCTTGGTCAGTATGAATGTGACATTTGTATTTTCTATATTATTTGGAAACTTCACATGGGAGGGCAGTTCTTTCAGCCAAGGTTTTATGACAACTGCCAGAGAAAATGATTGAATGTTCCCTCATTGATTTGTTCACAGGAGGTAATGCAAAATTGAAAGAGAGAGAGAAAGGCCTCTCACCCTCTTTATTTTCCCCATTTTACAGCAGACACACAATTTCAAGCTTCAGATTAATCATGGTAAAATGTGGTGAGAATATGTGCGGGTGCAAGATGCTCTTCATCATCCATACTTCTGGGTGTTTGATCAGAATGTATGTGGGTTTTAGATGATCAGGCAAGCTTTGTTCGGTAAGATCAGAATGTATGTGGGTTTAAGATGTTACATGTCATGCACAAATCTTAGTGATCAGCATGTGTGTTGTTTTCAAGATGTTTACTTGTCGTTCATAGTTTTATCAGAATGAGGATTTGTTAAAGATGTTATTGATAATTTCTAGTTCTCTATGATCTGATGGTCTACATCAAAGGGGATGTTAATCTTCTATGGTACAAGTGTTCAGGTCTACCAGGGCGTTTACCATCCATGGTACTATATGATCAGCATGCAGTTGCAGTTTGCAGATTAGTCAGTAAGTGCGACATCACATCTGCTAGAGCCTGAGGCCAAAGTATATATATGTATACAGATTTTTTAAGACATGCGTTTCTGATCTAAAACGCAACATGGACTTGTAATTTTTCATACAAAAATACGCAACCCCCCCCCCCCGAAATTTGTTGGAAAGAACTCTGCACTTACATATAGCATTATCATGTGCAAAAGAGGAAAGAGAATCAGTCCTAATGCCCAAATATTTGTAAGAGAATCTCCCGTCCTAATGCCCAAATTTGTAAGAGAATCTCCCGTCCTAATGCCCAAATATTTGTAAGAGATCTCCCGTCCTAATGCCCAAATATTGTAAGAGAATCTCCCGTCCTAACGCCCAAATATTTGTAAGAGAATCTCCTGTCCTAACGCCCAAATATTTGTAAGACAATCTCCCGTCCAACGCCCAAATATTTGTAAGAGAATCTTCTGTCCTAACGCCCAAATACTTGGTATCACAAGCTGTTAGCATGTCAGACTCCTAGCGGGAACATCATGGCTTTGATTCCTGTTGTAGTCTTTTATGTTTGTGGGATTGTTTGGCCCATGAACAAGTCTTACCAGAGTTAAGTTGCAGGAAAGACTAGAACAACACAGTCAAGTTTCATATACTGTAATGGATGGGTCTCTTCCTGACCAACACTGCAGGTGTCTGTATCTCTCAAGCCTCACTGACTCCAGGATATCTTTATGAACGTGAGTGTAGAGTGCTGCCCAGACATGCAGTCTCAGACCAGAATGGAATACCAAAGCATCAACAACATCCTTACCCTAATCGATCAAGATAAAGAAAAAAAAAAAGAATTTTAAATCCAGTATTCATTTTTGGTGCACACATTTTGTCATTTAACATTAGATTAAGAAATACTGCACTGAACAGCGTATGTGCCTGCGGTGTAACAACAAAATATTCACACATGATGGTTGATACTCTTGTTACAGCCTATTCAAAGCCGATTTCCGTAGATAAATCAAAGGTGAATAATTCTGTCTGACCACAAACTGCAGGCATTTTCATACAGAAGTTTTCATTGGTCCAAATCTCCTCTGTATGCAATCTTAAGTCACTGCCTACATGGCAAATGTTAACCATGCCATTCTGCATTCTTAAAGATTCCTAACCATAGAAAGTAGAAAAGGAGATATGCACTCTACACCCTCCTCCTCCACCCCCTCCACCCCTGTACTCCATCCCTCCTGCACCCCTCCCAAAGACGATCAAACATACTGAAGGTCAGAGTGAAATCAGAATTGAAAACTTTTTGATCTCCAGCTTGCTGTGAAGGAGTGGAGTGAGCGAGAGGGGTCAGGAGGCCACGAACAAGCAGACAGTAGAAACGTCAAAGAGCCAGTGGAGACAGGAGGCCACGAACAAGCAGACAGTAGAAACGTCAAAGAGCCAGTGAGGCCACGGACAAGCAGACAGTAGAAACGTCAAAGAGCCAGTGAGGCCACGAACAAGCAGACAGTAGAAACGTCAAAGAGCCAGTGAGGCAACGGACAAGCAGACAGTAGAAACGTCAAAGAGCCAGTGAGGCAACGGACAAGCAGACAGTAGAAACGTCAAAGAGCCAGTGGGGCAACGAACAGCAGACAGTAGAAACGTCAAAGAGCCAGTGGGGCAACGAACGAGCAGACAGTAGAAAAACGTCAAAGAGCCAGTGGGGCAACGAACGAGCAGACAGTAGAAACGTCAAAGAGCCAGTGGGGCAACGAACAAGCAGACAGTAGAAACGTCAAAGAGCCAGTGGGGCAACGAACAAGCAGACAGTAGAAACGTCAAAGAGCCAGTGGGGCAACGAACAAACAGACAGTAGAAACATCAAAGAGTGGGGCAACGAACAAGCAGACAGTAGAAACATCAAAGAGTCAACCAGCGATGTCAACAGACACAAAGGGGGCTTCCTAATGAGGACATGACCAAATTTCTTTTTCCACTCCATCAAAAGCATATTTAGATGTTTTATTCATTTACTTATTTTCTTGTGTGTGGTGCACTAGTAAGGCATTCAAACTCACAGACAGTGATGGCGTGCTTATGACAGATGATAGCCTTTCGATTTTTCAGCAAACGGTCCAAATGATCCATGCTTGTTTTCTCCGAAATGAATGCTGTGAGTTATGTGGCCTTTGGTCAGTTGCTGTAATGGCTACCTCAGTTGATCATATCTCCATGTCTATTGGCTGGTTAAGTTAGTGAGGTCACTGAGCTTGGCAAGTTCATGAGGACTGTTGTACAATGAACATCATAGAGTGACATTCCTTGAACGCAGATGCTGCCCCACACTTGCTCCGCAGCTAAGCAGCTTTGTTGTCGGTAAGGGGCTCAGTGAGTGGCATCCTGCAGTTCGATCAGGACAGGCATCCCCGAACACCATCAAATGACTCAGCAGCATGTCAGTTGCCTTCCATCGCTTGACGTTGACTACTGCCTCTGGGTTGCTGATGCTGAGGCAGAACTAACCAGGGCCACCGCCGATGGATGCCATAATGAGCAGCATAGGAGAGAGAGAGAGAGAGAGAAGGCAAAGTGGGGGGTTGGGGGCGGGGGAGGGTTATACTTATGCCAATGGCGTATCAGAGCTGATGAGACAGAAGAAACAAGTTTCTTTGGAGGAAAGGTGATACAGCACACAACAACAAATAGCTGATGAAGTTGCGTTAGATGCTGTGCATCTACTGGGAAAAAATCCCATCTGATATACGTTTATTGCATTGAAGGATATGTGCTGTGTTGACCACATGTCTGTAAATGGTAGTTTTATTTACACTGGCAAACAGAATTGTGAACTTGAATCCAGACTGCCTGGAAATTGATGGCAATAAAATTAATTCTAGAAGTAGCAGCACAATGCATTCCCCGCGGCAGATCTTCCACTTGCTGACGATGTGGAGGCACATGGTGACCGCATGATCCCAACGTGACAAGACTTGCATCCTGGTGGGTGTCTTTGCGTGTGGGTGTGTTCAGGCAAAAGAGAGCGTAACGTTCTCTCACATTTCTCAGGAAGATTTGCTGTTTCGCTGCAGGGTACTGTGTGAATAGTTCTGATCTGTTTTTTTCTGTGAACGGGTCTCATGCTGACTGTTTAGACATGTGATTTTATTTAATGGGTTTGTATACAGGTAGTGTGTGGTAGAGTACTGTCTCTTCATGTTCAACATTTTCTTGTTTGAATTGGATACTACAGTGACAGGTACACTCAGGCTGAACTGTGTCTGTATTGACGTTTCTGCTGCAGGCATATGATACTGAGGGGTTGTTATGTACATATTTAACATTTTGTTAACAGCATTGCCACATTGTTATGGAATGTTACTGCACTAGAAAGGGTGCCTGGAAGAGGTTTCTGGTCCATTGAAGGTGATTTTAAGTTATTTATCACCTCTCTTCAGTCATACGGAGTCACGTGAGAGTATCAGAGCGCGCGCCAGCCAAGAATAGTTAGAATAGTCAGTTGGCATCCAGGCAGGCCAAGGATAGGACAGTGAACACGACACACAACAAAGTTATTAAAGGTCCCATACACAGTAATAATAAAATCGACAAACAGTTGATAACAACAATTAGTGAAGCTTATAAACTTGTACATTTTTGTTTATTGTAATATAAAATAACCGAGTTTGAGGGGTAAGTACATACTTTTTTCACCCTCACTCGTTCCCTGCTTGCTACGTGGCCGCCATCGTGCATGTGCATGCACAGGCCCGTACCCGACAGGATTTGTCCTAATTTTATGATGGACTTGCACTCTAGTAGCCCCTAATTTGCCCCAAATTTATACTCGACAACAGAGACGTTATCCAGCAGAGACTGGTAAATCTCATTCCCCTGTGTAGTCAGCAAGAGACTGACAAAAGATCAGCAGAGACTGAACTTTGAAAGTCAGCAGAGACTGACGCAATGGCCGAAGAGAGCCATGAGCGGCAAGAGGCTGCGACAGTGGCATTCGCGGACCTGCAGTCACTTGACACAAAAATGTCTGGCCGCTTGGATAGACTTGAAGCCATGCTGCAGAGAATGGCTGGCCAAAGCCTTTCGGGTGAACAACAGCCCAACAGAGCAAGAAAGCGAGCTTTGTCACCAGACAGTTCAGATTCTGATGACGTAGAAAAGTGTGACTCTGAAAACCGACACAAGGGGGGAAGAAGTGGCATGCAAAAAGCACAAAGGCATTGTCAGAGTCGGAATCTGAAGTGGAGGTAGTAGATGACACGCTCTCAGCAGCCGGCTCTGATGAAGATTTTCTAGGGGAAATAGATTAAGATCTTGATGACGGTGAGGGAGACAGCACCACCAGTCTCCTCCTCCCTAGCACAAATCATAAACAAACGCTTCCAGTCTGGACTGTCAGAGGACAAACTGAAAGACAGGCTCGGTAAGTATCAAAGGCCAGAAAACTGTGAAGCACTGATAGTGCCGCGAGTCAACACTGAAATTTGGAAAAGTCTTCAGCAAAGGCCAGAAGAGCTGACATCAAAAGCTCGCATGTGCAAAAAAGCACTGACAAAAGCAGCAATAGCTTTGGCAGACAGCACACAAACAATACTCAGGGCACAACGCAACACTGACTCACAGACATCCAAGAAAATGAAAACAGCTATTGAAAAGAACACAGACAGTCTTGCACTCTTGGGGCACGCATCACATCAGCTATCACTCAGACGCAGACAGGCCATTCGCTCACATTTGCACCCCTCTATCACAGGCATTTGTAATGATTCTGTGCCAGTCACAAAATGGTTGTTTGGTGACAACTTGGCTGCTTCACTCAAAAGAAATTAAAGAAATGGACAGGTTGGGCAATACTCTTGCTGCTGGGGGGAAAAAAAAATATAGAACATCTACAAACCAGCATATAGAGGCTGCAACCCTTTTCTAGGACAGAGAAACACAGGGCAATGGCTTCGGTACAGAGGCGGTCGTGCAAGTTACAGACACAAACCTGCAGCCATGCATGCTCGCGCGCACAACACGGCCAGCAAGAGGAACTGGCAAATTTAGCTCCGCCCACTCAGCCAGCCAGCGATGTGGCAAGTGCTTACTATCACAGTCTCACACAGGTAAGGGCAGAATTAGAGACAGAGATGGCTATGTTTCAAGGTGGCACGCTCCAATATTTTCTGCCCGTATGGAATCACTTACAACAGACCAAGAAATCTTACAGCTGATAAGAGGAGCCACACTGGAATTTGAAGAGAAAAACCCTTATCCCCTCACACTTGTCGTAGTAGTACACAACCTGGCTTGAACCAGGCGGAAACAAATATCATAGACAGTGAGGTGAATAAACTCAGATCAAAAAGGAGTTACATCCCCTTGTACACCTGTACATGATCAACACGTGTTGCCTGTGTTTACAAGGTCAAGAAAGGATGGGTCAAATCGCATGATTCTGAATTTTGAAAAAATTGAATCAAGATATTACTTATCATTTCAAAATGGATACTTTGCATGTTGCACTGAAGTTAGTGACACCTTTTGTGTTTCATGGCTTCTATAGACCTAAAGGATGCCTATTACTCCATCACCATTGCACAAGCACATAGCAAGTATCTCAGATCCAGATGGAGAGGCCAACTCTGGGAATATAACTGCATGCCAAATGGTCTGGCTCTTGCCCCTAGGAAATTAACCAAAATGATGAAACCTGTTTTTTGCCAAACTGAGACAAGAAAATCATGTCTCCACCAACTTTCTGGATGATTCTCTTCTCCTTGCAGAATCAGAAGTAGAATGCATAGAGAATATCCAAGCCACAGTGCAGCTTTTTCGTTCACTTGGCTTCATTGTACACCAAGAGAAAAATCAGCTCTTAAACCAACCCAGGTTATTCAGTGTCTAGGGGTGATCATTGATTCCAGAAAAAAGACAGTCACTTTGACACCTGAAAGGAAAGACAATCTGAAACACTGCTGTGTCCAGCTACTGAAAACCAACAAACCAATTATCAGAGAACTAGCCAAGGTTATTGGGAAAATGGTGGCAAGTTTTCCGGCAGTGAAATTTGGGCCTCTACATTATCGTCACATAGAAGGCAACAAAAAAAAGCTGCACTGAGACAAACAAAGGGAAATTTTGATGCATATACCACACTGACCCCACAATCCAAAGAAGAGCTTAAGTGGTGGATAAGTAATGTAGATACTGCTTACAATGACATCACACATCCAGATTTTGACATTACTGTGACATCAGATGCCAGTATGACAGGATGGGGATGTGAATGTAAGGATTGTGGCTACCAGTTGAAACTCGCTTTCCACATTAATTACCTTGAACTTAAGGCAGCTTATTTCACACTGAAGTGCTTCCAGGCAGATCTTGATGGAAAACGTGCGCCTGCTGACTGATAATTCTCCTGCGTCTGTTTTGTGTTTGGGGGGGTATGTGTGCATGCACAAGCTTCTCTGTGTGTGTGTGTGTGGTGTGTGTGTGTGTGTGTGTGTGTGTGTGTGTGTTATCAAATGGACAACAGAATTTGAAACAGATAACTCTAGTGATCAGGAGTTTGGACACAAGTTTGTATACATATTCATTTGTTTATTTTTGGGTTGTTATTGTTTTGGGCATACTGTAGCGCTCTCTCCACCCCCACCCCCTTACTTTTTTTTAACATAAGATTTATGGAATTCTAGCACACTTTCTTTCTTATGTTTCAGACTTTACACTGATTTGTGTCTTTTCTGTTTTGTTTGCCTTCACACAGGGAAATAAGATAGTAATTAGTAGTAGACGTACAGGGCAGAAATGTGCATGGTACTGGGCCTTTGTTTGTCTGTTTTGAAAATCCTTCTCTTTAACTGATTTGTACTTTTATTGGACTATTTTCCTTAGCAATGAAATAGTCGGAAAGGGACAAGTTAGATGCAGTTTCACCATTTTTCTGTAAATATTTTCAGCACACAGCTTGCAAGTTCCGTTAGCAGCAGAAAAGTTAATACCTATGTCACATTCGTAAGGCATGTCCAGAAGCATTTACCGGACAGACACACAAACATATATATATTCAATTATAAACAAAGCTTACTCTTATGTCTTTGAAGAAATAAGGGGAAATAAGCATTCATATCTGCAGTGGTAGAAAATTCGGGCTAACTAACAGTGATGCCTAAGTGCTTGAGTGGGTGATTGGGAAGTAATAAATGCTTCTCTAAATGAGCCTTCAGCAAGCTTATAGTTTCCAAGGGGGAGACAATTTCCAAAGGGGAGGAAATTCACTAACATATAACTCCTCGTCAGACACCTGTATTTCAAAACCTGATTGTTTCTCCTCAGTGACCTCGCAAAGTGCTAACTTGACTCCTCTGCCTTTTTGATTTTAAGCAGAAAAAGGCTGGTGTGCAGTACCATAGTATGTTTGTTGAGTTTTCAAAAAAAACAACCGAAGGTGCCACCTAAGAAGCAAAAGAAAATCCTGAAACAGCAAAGCAAGCTAGAAAATATGAAAAGATAACCTCTTAAGACACAAATGCTGAGGGCCAGTTCTTGGAATGAATACGCAAGGGACTGAATTACAATAAACTAATAAATTCCAAGGATAAGTAACCGAGTGCTGTGTAAGTTGCTGGAATGGTGCTTGGTTACTTATCCTTAGAATTTATTAGTTTATTTTATATATATATATATATATATATTCAACCAGTATTTGTTTCTTTTGAGATTTTGACTGCAGGGATATGATTTTTGTGAGGGTACTTAACTTGTGAATAGTTCTTATGTATGTGTGAATCATGAATCATGGACTGGAGGGTGTTGTAGGTTTAGGTTTAACAGCTTTGCTAGGTAGGGCCGGTGTGATTGGTCGGCCAGCCTGTCGTCCTTTTTGACACATAGCGACCAGTGCTCCACGAGTGGTCGTGAATTTTCCCTCTTTAAAAAGCTGTCATGAAATCCGAGCATCGGTGATAAATTCCGGAATTTGAAGAAGATGAAAAATTGAAGCCACACAACACCCTAAATTTCAAAATGTCAAGATTTTGATTAAGGAGAAAAAAAAAAATTTAAGAAGAAAAGAAAAAAAAATGTATTAATATGTATATTTAGTTGGAGGTCAGGGTCATTTTTGGAAATGGCTGAGGAAACGCTTCAGAATAAAAGTCAAAATAGTGTTCTGCTTATCCTGGCACCTAGGTATCATGGAAGATTCATTTTCTCCTCATGCCTTTATCTTTCAGTTGAAGGTTTTAAAGGAGTTTGGAGTGAACAGACCTGCCCTCTTCTTCACATGTGCACTCCACTGATGATGGTTTCAGAGAAAACAGAAGATAGCTTTTAAAAAAGGTGGGGGGGGGGGGAGACCAGCCATCGTCCTATTCCTAGGCATGTCATGCAAAATTGTCTCTCTGACATAATGTACCTTTTGTCATGAGTTAAACTTGCAGACTATTTGGTGGATACCTCCACAAGTTTTACATACATGACTTGGTGTAGAATTTCATGTGCATAATCTTTTCAGATGTAATTTTTAGATGTTTTTTAAAGATGTTATGATTTTTTTGTTTTAAGTACACTTTACGTACACAGGTATGTGTTATTTTGCAAAGTATTAAGAATCATGAGATAAGTATGGAATGTTACTGTGTCAGAAGTGTTAAACAGGGCAGACATTATCAACCAAAAAAGGTGACGTTGAAAATTAATTCAAATGTACCTTGTGTGATGGGTCATACGTAAATGTACCTTGTGTGATGGGTCACATATGTATCGGACTGTACAGCTAGTGTCTCGCAGGGCTTGCTCACGTGACCAGGTGTGTGAATTTTATCATTATTGAGAGATTGTTTTGTGCCCAAATGTGCTTTCAGTATAAATCCATTTCTAACTGTTCAAGTTTTTATACTTCATCTCAGAGATGATATATATGGCCATGCATGTATGAAAACATGATACGAAGAAATTGTTCCCAGTGACTGTTTGAAAAAATGTGTCATGACCATTCCCCACCCGATTCATGCCTGTCAAGATCTCATAAGTCTTGTCAGTATTTCATCTGTGTAATGTGTTATGTGTCATGGAGGAAGAGTTTGCAGGTGGGTGGCGATGCTGTTCTTTTGTTGTTGTTGTTGTTTTTTTTCAACCTTATTTCAAGAGTAGTGCTCTTTACATTCTCATTCAGCTGGATTTGTGCCCTATTTCAGTTATATCACTCAAACTCAATTGGTGATACGCAGTGAATTGAAATAGAACATTTGTACGCATAGTGAAACACACGCTCATAATGCTTTCTCTCTCAGGAAGGGGAAAAGGGGAGAAACATCCAACCACAGAAATGTATTGAATAATGAAAATGATGGATTCTGTGAAAGAATTTCAGCCACTTTTTTAAATTGTCCTACGAACACACACACACACACAGAAAGTAATTTCCAGATTTTGAGCAGAAGACATCTCATTGTTTTCTGTCACTGTCTGTAGTTGCTGAACTCTGTGACACATCTGCACAGTCATACAAACTGGGCTAACATTCAGATAGGTTTGGGGGTGGGGAAAGAGGATATTGTTCTACTCTTGATCATGCTTGGATTTTATCAGTCATAAAATTTCTGTCGACACAGACAATTTCAAATTGATCGTATATTGTGCATGTGTCAGAATAATTCAGAACGTGCAACTGCTGTTGTCGTCATCACCACTGTTTATTTATCATCAGCAGCATCATTAGGAATCATCATCACTCTTTCTTTTTACCATTTATTTATCATCAGCATCATTAGGAATCATCATCATTGTTTTTTTTTACCATCCATCATTCATATTGACATAGAAAGCTGTGGGAAGTCATGTTCACAGTTGCTGTGTTCACTTATGGTCCAGTTCCCCAATGATTTACGGTTTTGTTACATCATGCAATGTTGAGGTTATATTTGTTTTTAAAACAGCATTTTTCTTTTTTAATAAATCTGAATAACAACATCTGTGCTTTGTTTTTATGATGGCAACGACGTCGTTCAGAAGTTTTGTTTTCAGAATAGAGAAATGTTGTGCTTCTTTTCAACCTGTGCATGCACCCATTGCTGCTGCTTCCATTTCTCCATCAGTATCTGCATACACAGTTCCAGCAACAGGTGAACAGGTTTTGTATGTCACCCATTGAGAGGAAGAAAACAGAACCAGGCGGATCATGAAACCCTCAACAGTGTATGATTAACGTGGGTGGAAGCTGCCTGACAGAAAAATGCAACTAAAACAATGAAATGAAACCAAAAATTCTGCTTTTTTCAAACTTCCATCAAAAGCAAAAGAACGAGGCGGCTGATGTGAAGAAGTCACGTATACTGTGTCATTCAACCTCCAGGGTATTGTCACTGTCTTCAACACATGCTCTTCGTTGCAGTGGTAGCCATATTTATGCCGTGCAAGATGTGAGGGAGTTCAGGTAATGAATGTTCTATGCAAGCAAGACGGTGTGAGGGAGGACATTCAAGGGAAGTCCGGGCTCAGGAACAGATGGGAGGTTGAGATGGTTGGAATGGACTCACCTGATCAGTAATTTCTGCTGGGGTTTAACAAAAAAATAAATGAATAAAGAACACGCTAGTAGTAATTTTCCTGTATGTAAGATTTATTCACAATAAAATGCAGTGATTAGTCTTCACTTCTTTAAGCAGATAGTTGAAAAATTTATAGTAGTAAATTAAACAATTAACAGTAGTAATTTGCACTTAAAAAGTCAATACTGAGCGAGTTCATTCAGTCTTTTACTTTTCTTTTATTAGTATCTTGATTTTCATCTTCATAGATGCATTACATTTTAAAGTGAGTGGGTTTAAAAATCATTTTCATCATTCCAGACCCATTTTTTTTTTCCCATTAAAAACTTTCAGTTTTGCATCATTTCTGTTGAGCTACGTTTGGGGTCTGCTGTTTAGGGCTCGAGAGAAAACCTCTATTCACTCACTGGTAAAGTGATAGTGGGTCGAATTCAGGGAAGATCAATATAGCACAAGAAGAAGGTTCGGGCTCCATCTAATATGAAAGTTGTACCTTCACTGAACAGGTCATTGTCCCTATGGCAGTTTGGACAAGAAACTCAAAACCCTAACTTGCTGCACATTTTTCCTTTCATGATTTCCTCAGCTTTACATCTCTATAGGTAAAGACTTCATCCCATCATGAAGATGTACCTTGTTGTCTGTACCTCTACTTCACCCATCAGGAAGGTGTACCTTGTTGTCTGTACCTATACTTCACCCCATCAGGAAGATGTCTGTAGAGTTATCTTGCTGCAGGACCTAAAACAACACACGCCACCCATACCATCCCTGCTGGCAGTTTTGTTGTTGTTGTAGTTTGCCATGTTCATGGCATTATTTCAATTCCTCCCTATTCTGAATCCTCTGCACCCAAGGCTCGTCCTGCAGCAGCCCCAAAGTCGTATCAAGAGCAGTGAATGTCACCTCATCTGCACCCAAGGCTCGTTCTGCAGCAGCCCCAAAGTCGTATCAAGAGCAGTGAATTTCACCTCATCTGCACCCAAGGCTCGTTCTGCAGCAGCCCCAAAGTCGTATCAAGAGCAGTGAATTTCACCTCATCTGCACCCAAGGCTCGTTCTGCAGCAGCCCCAAAGTCGTATCAAGAGCAGTGAATTTCACCTCATCTGCACCCAAGGCTCGTTCTGCAGCAGCCCCAAAGTTGTATCAAGAGCAGTGAATTTCACGTCAATCTGGTCTGTAGTAGTTCTTTTCCACCAGAAGACTCAAAACAAATCAGACACATCAAGAAAAATCTGACTTTTTTTAATTTCTGTCACAGTCAACACATCTAATTCAACAACAAAAGTATGAACAAGAAACTGCAACGGAATAAACATTAAAACATTAAACAATTTTGTAGACTTTATCTTTCATGGGAATTGAAGAAACGACGACAAATATCAAAACCTGAACCCAATAACAAAAAAAAATCAAGACCGTTTTTCACTGAGCTGTTCAGTCACCGTCTCCAGATAGCTGTTTGTAACAACCATGACTCTCTACAGTCAAAACAGGATAAAAATAAAAACATTAACAAACAAAAAACAACACATCAACACTTCGCTAATCAAGCACACCAGGCAAGAAAGTGGGAAAACTAAAGGTGAGTTTTATACTTCTCCATAATTGGACAATACAGCTAGACACACAGTCATTCTCTTTAGTCGTTCTTTTCTCCTGTGTCCCAAATTAAGTCTTCTATTTTCACTGTTGTGGTTTCTCTGATGCAGTTGTAACCCTTTCCGTCTTGTATCTCCCACTGTAATTACTTTGCGTTCATTCACTTTCCACCTTTTGTTCAATACTGCATTCACTTTGAGTGTGTTCCTTCACTTTCCATCTTGCATCTTCTACTACAATAAAATGGGAACACGTGTTTTTCACTCCCAGTTTTTCTCTCTTACTACCCCCAACCTCCCCCCGCACCTTCCCCTGAAAATGGTCATCCAATTCTGAGCAGTGCAACTTAACGGTTAAAATCAATAAGAACACACACACAAAAAAAAAAAAAAAGAGAAAAAAAAAAAATGAAAAAGCAAATCAGAATTCTTGGCTTGAGGTGGTGAGAAAGACTCCTTGGCAATAACTATAAGATCCTTGGGAGTGGACAATCCAAACATCAAATTCCACGCATTTCACTTTCTGTGGTAAGACGCACTGTCCATACAATACAGACCAATCGCACTTCCAGACGGGCACTGACATCTCCACCAGTCATCTCCCTTCCTTGAACATGAAATGCAGGCAACAACACAGTTAACCGAGTGCACAGTGTTAACACCATTAAAACATGGAATTCAACAGATTGTAAATGAAATCATCAATGTGGTCCACCTCAAAACACAATATTGGGGTTATCTGTTTTAACACGACAGCCAACGCTAACGCTCCAATAGGCCTCGTCAATTTATCCAGTCAGCATGTCAAAACAACAATGGAAGGTAAACACAGAATGTGGGTTAAGAGATATTTACACTTCAGCATTAGTTGCAAACAAAAGAGATCTGTGCTTGCTTTTTTTTTTTTTTTTTTTTGGTACACCACAATGTAACATATGAAAGACAAGTGTTTTATTGTTTCCCCTTTCATGACAATATGATAATTCAACTAGAGGCACTGTTCCATGTTTTCACAGGTAACAATGATACTTTAAAAAAAAAAAAAAAAAAAAAAAAAAAAAAAAAAGGAGAAAGAAAACACTGAAGCTAAATAATAAAAAAAAAAGATTCTTGAATTAGGCAGTCGAGGTTATTCTCACATCTGAATCTCTTTGGTGGATTTTGTCTGTCTTCAGACTTTTTCCCCCTTTTTTTTGTTTGCTGAAGTGTAGTTATGAATATCAGCTGCGGCAAACATTTCCCCTGAAGAGAAACGTGATCAACAAATGCCTATCATGAGGGTGGTGATTTAGGGACAGCCACTCAGCTGACCCAGATAACGGGAAAAACAAATTCCTGCTGAGAAAAGTTCATGAGGTCCTTGTTCTCCACAACACACAACTCCTCCTGGTCGTCAGATTTTCATCGACATTTTCTTTCCCACTCTGGGAGCTGATATTTCAAATTCCTTTTCCCCCCCCACCCAATTACCTTTCTTTTTTTTTTTTTTTTTTTGAAGTACCATTTGATATGCCACAAAGAGTCAGCTGTCATGGAGTCAGAGAGGAACCAAATCTGCCTCAGCTCAAGCCAGCGGTGAACCAAGGGGGGGGGGGGGGGGGGGGGGGGGGGGGGGACCGGCGAGCCACATTCATGATGCACCTCCTTGGAGCTGTACATCACTACTTATCCATATAACATCCACACACCCCAATAACACACACACACAAAAACAAAAGTGGAAAAGCATTTCCTTCCCTCCTGATTCTGCTAGCATGCTGTGAAGAAGGAAAAGAACACAACAAAACAAAAGCTGACCTGTGATTGTACTGAAATTTCCAGCAAAATACACTGAGCAATGAAACCTTCAAAAGGTCAAAGTTACCAACTTATTTACTACACTCACATGCATCTACTATAAACATCCTTAAATTTTTCACAAAACCAGGCATAAATTTGTTTCATCGCAGGAAACCAGTTGAATGTGTGGTACATTAACGCTACTAGTATCAAATTGACAACATGAACTGAAAGAGCCGGTTGGATGGAAATATACACATGTGTATGTGAAGAATACCTGTATTGTACCATTTTGATACCATTCATCTTGTCCACGAAGAACCACCAGCAAAAACAAAAACAAGCTTAAAAGGGGCGAACAACAAAGCAGGGTAACTCTTGATCCCATAGTAAGAATTAAGAGCTAGTTGGAAGGAATGAAGTACACCTTCAACATGTATTGTAATTTTGATACAATCATCTTGTCCAAAAAAGAACCACCAGCAACAAGAAGTTTACAAGAGGCAAACGACAAAGCTGGTAAACTCTTGATCCCATGGTAAGATAAGTACACACCCCATAACAACGAGGTAATTACACACCCATAACAATGTGGTACCGAAAACAGCATTCGATTGGAGTTTCAGGTGTGTCATTATCTCATCAAGGAAGCAAGAGCTTCCCTACTTTCTTGCGCTGCTTTAGGTCCTCTGCCTTCCTTAAGATTTCGCTGAAAGTGGCAAGTTTCTTTCCCCTCCTCTACATACTTTTACAGGCATTGAAATCTGGGAAATGGGAGGGTGACGGTGGGGGGGAGAGGGGGGGGGGGGGGGGGGGTCGACATGAAAATACATGTACATAACTCCTGTACCAGAATACTTTCAGCCAAATTTTATATTTTCAATTAAATACAGTCTAAGAGGAAGGAACGCTACAGTGTGTGTACCACTAACAACATGAAAACTGACTGCTGATTTGTAGGTCAGTGCTCGGTGAGGGATGCTCCACAATTCCCACTTTCTCCCACTTTTCGACGCTTTCATCTTCAGTGCCTTGACACTGGCTGTTCTTCCACACCCAGACCTGTTGAACCTTACGATTTTGGCGTAATTTTTACAGAAACAAAATCAAAATTATGGCTCAAAAAAAAACCCCAAATATTATGGGGGGGGGGGGGAAGAAAATTGTGAAACGCTAAGTTTCGTCTGCTACCGTTTCAGTCAAAAGCAGTAAGAAGACATTTCCCAGCGTGCCTTGCGTCTTTCACTTTGTCAAAGATGGCGACAAGTGGTCTTACGCACCGATGGCCAGCTCTTCCAGGTCTTCAAAAGTTGCGAAAGTATTGTGACTGTGAAAATTACACGTTTTTTTTTGTTTGTTTTGTTTTATAAATTACAGGTTTTTCTCTGAGATGTTACAGGTACACAAATTGGGGTAAACAGGTCTGGACATGAGTCATTTTGATTCCCCCCCCCCCCCCCCCCCCCCACCCCAAAACCCCTTCTCCTCCCCTCATACCCTGTGGCAAACAGGTTCGTCCTGTCATGATACCATCACCGGCATTCAACACTGGGAAATGAATATGAAGTTGCCACAAGGCGGCCCAACAGAGGAGACACTGACAGCTGCTCTGTCACTTTGGTGATGTTCACTGATGGCTATTCAAACAAAAGAAAAAGCAGTCTAACATCTTATCAGCCTCTTCCTGATGACACTCAGCCTGGACTTGCTTCCTGGTGAGAGGGGCCTTGGTTGTGAAACATCTTACGACAGATCTCGCTCTCAGGCTATTTACATCATTTCTGTTCTGCCCCAATGAAGTAAATGCACGCAGTTTCTTTGAATTACATCGAAAACATCATAAAAAAAAAAAAAGATAAATAAAAAAAAGGATGTTCCAATATACCAGGAAAATGGCCCCTTGATTACACATGTTTCCTAGAAATCTAAAAACAAATCAAAACACAACAAAACCTTAAGGAAAGAAAGGCCTTCAAACGAAGTGGAAGGAGGGGAAAAAAAAAAGAAGAAAAAAAACACACAAAATATATGCCATAAAAGCTCCAGATTTTAAAGTCTCGTCTTAATAATTGCCGAGGTTTTATGGTATGTGGATACACATTTGGATCTGTAAACAATCATCTGCATATGATTTATACATACACATATACATAACACATTGATTAATAGTTAACGAGGTTTAAATATCATCAGATCTCTGTCAGGTCAAGTCATCTCTTTCTTCTTCATTTGAAAAAAAAAAAGAAGAAAATTAATGATACTTCTCTCCAGCACCCTGTATCAGAAAGTTAGAGAGACACGCTTCACTTTGATAGCTGATCCAATAGCGCACCGCATTTGATATGAAGATGATGCACTGCACAGTATTATCTGCTCATACCTGGCACTCAAAAAGCTTTGAACTGACTGACAGACTGAAAAGGTCCGATTTATCTAACCAAATCATCCACTTCAATATCAGGAAAAAAAAAAAACCAAAAAAAACCCAGGGGTGAGGGGGTGCATTTGGATGTGAAACACACATGACTGGTGTCAATTCTGATCAAACTCAACTGACCGATCTTTTTTTTCTTTTAAACAATGTAAACATCAAATAGACGTGGTCAGCATGTTGACCGCCAAATATCCATTTCTCTCCTCCTGAAGCTTTTCCTCTTCTGACCCCCCCCCCCCCTTTCTTTAACTTCACACTTTTTTCCCTTATCCAGCCATCTTTTTTGTGGTTATTTCAATGTTGGAAGGATGAATGGTCATCTGATCCCTCTCCCCTGTCTCTCCTAATTTCCCTGCCTGCACAGTTCTTCCTTTTTGATCCCTTAGTGAAGTGACAGAAAAGTTACAAAGTCGGCTCCAAATATGCTGTGTTGGTTCATGTTCCTTTCTGAGCCCGAGAACTCACAGACTGCCGATCCATCTTCAAATGCTGTCACTATTCTTTCTGGTATTTTCCTACTACAGTTTGGGGCCTGACCTTGCTCAGTTGCTGTTTCCCCTCATCAACTGGGGAGAAAGTAATTAATTAAAATCACTTTTAAAGAATCACTCAATCAGGCATGTTTTTTTTTTTTTCCCTGGCTGTGTCATATTCTGAGCCGCTTGAGTGGCATCAATTACCTCCCATGCTATGCATTCCTGATGAGCATCCACAACCACACCCCAGCTTGGCCCATCACCAACAATCTACAGGGAGCAGTCAATGAAAAGCTGCAAAGAGCCAATCCATTGCAGAAGACACTGCACTGCTGACAAGTCACAATGGTAGTGCCTGTTCTGATCCAACATATGCAGGACATCACCACCTAAGCATTCTACTGACGAATAATTGCTTGGTTTCAAAATCAGCGTGAGTGTGAGCATTCCCTTCGGAGGATGTCACCATGTCTGTCCACTGATAAAGCCTATGAACTTGCTGATACCGCTGACCCTGACACACAAACTCACTTACGGCACAGACATTGAGAAGAAGTCAAAACTGAACGTCATCATGAGAGAAAGGCATGAAGGACCACAGAATTTGAGACTTTTTTTTCCTAATGCTGATCTGTAAGGGTGCCAAAGCTATGGGATGCTGATCTGTAAGGGTGCCAAAGCTATGGGATGCTGATCTGTAAGGACGCCAAAGCTATGGGATGCTGATCTGTAAGGGTGCCAAAGCTATGGGATGCTGATCTGTAAGGACGCCAAAGCTATGGGATGCTGATCTGTAAGGACGCCAAAGCTATGGGATGCTGATCTCGCCAAAGCTATGGGATGCTGATCTCGCCAAAGCTATGAAATTCTGTTCAGGTCTGAGACTGCATGACAGGGCTGCATTCTACACTTGGATCCCAGCATCTACAGGCATACAGACACATGCAGAGCTGTCAAGAAATTTAGCAACACTTGCAGAGAACTGTTCATTTAGTGGATGGAACTGGACTGCTTAGTTCTGTTCTCCCAACTGAATCCATAGCAAACTTGATGTTGGGTAAGAGCCCAACAGGGTTGAAAAATCCCACATATACATGGCTGTGTTGGGAATTGAACCCACGAACTCTTCAGCCAGGAATCCATGATGCTAACCGTTTGACATATCAGCTAGCTGCATGTTAATGTTGAGAAATAGGCACAGGCACAAAACAGAATCCTTAACCACAAACCCTGAAAACCAAGGCAGAACAGTCTTTTACAATCCATGGAGATATGTGTCCACACTGGCTCAAGCTGTACTGAATCATTCAAGTACTTTTCAGGTACGAGTACATGTCAACCAACCAACCAGCCATACATCCAACAACTGTCCCTTTTCTTGATTTTAAACCCAGAGGAAAAAATAAAAAAAATCTTGACATACATGAAGCATGGAATTTATCACTTGGCACTTTTCCAAGAGGATTTCTTTGTCTAAAACCAGATGCAAAAACAGCTGCTGCCAGAACCCCTCTGGCCATGCAGCAAATGAGTGACTCAGCCAGAACAGTAGGCAGAACACATCCTATTCAGTGAGGACATCTGCTGCTGAATCCCAATGATACACGTCATGGAATGAGTGAGGTCGAATCAAAGGTTTCATCTATGTAATCATTCTCCATCATAGCACTACATTCATGTAGCACAGCATCACATCATCTCAGCTGGGAATCTTGACAGGAATTTGAATGTGAAAGAACAAGAGTCAACAGTTCTGTCACCATGTGTATATGTCTATGGACGCAAAACACAGCTAAGCATAATCGCGGCAACAAACATAAAAACACCAACTTCCTTTCTGATGATGATTCAGGGCTTCTCATGATGTACACAACAAACAGAAAATGATTATACTGACATATAGACCAACATCCCTGGGGACACGTCATAATTTTCAAACACAAAACAATGACCAGTTACAGAACTTGATGTAACCAACAACAGTACATAACCTATTGGGTCATGGTCAAATGTTTTCCCTGGATGCGTTTTTCCTCTATACCAGTATACTGATAAAAACACGGGTGAACCACATCTTCAAAGCACCGTTAATCAGTCACTTCTGGAATGAACGCATGAACAGGATTTGAAAACTCTGAAAAGAGTGTAGACACTCCTTCACGTAGTGCTGACCACAGCTATAGCAAAGTCCACACATAAACTGATGAAGAGGTTATAGTTTTTTCAGTGCTGTGATGTATATATCTCATTCCCCTCCCTACCTCCCTCATCTTCAACTACACCCCCTTGGATCCTCTACACAGCAGGCCCCAGGGCAATGACCAGAAAGCCGCCTGTATCGTCACACAACTGTTTGGTACAATGACCCAGCAGTCCCCAGAAACAACAACTGTTCACTGACCAGTGATTCACATCATTCCCAACAATGCAGAGTGAAAGTCATTGTGACATTGTTGCTGAACCTCATGCCCTTCATGGCCATTTTATGTCCATGCGTTGTGTTAGCAGGCCTACCCAGGCCTTACACTGCCCCTCAGTGGCATAACCCAGATTCTGAATAACATCATGGGTACTTGAGACAGTATGAACTGTAACATCATTCCCACACATGGAACTCCTCAGGCCCTCATTTTCCTTGCCCTAACTGAACCAAAACACGGTTAACTGACATGCTCTTTATCTGAATGTCTATTCTGACTGAAGCCAAATCACATGTGATTTGAAATACATATTTTGTGAATGTAATTTAATATATTTCTTTATGTCAAATCAAGTTCTTAAAAAAATGTAAAGATTAGTAATCTAGTTTAAAGATAGAAAACCAGGAAGGATCTGAGAAAAAGATGAACGAAAATTTAACAAAAATATCAACCTGCAAAGCTTTTAATGGAGTGGTAATCAGCAGACACAAATTATACTGAATATCAACATCTTGGAATCTGTCTTGCATGTTTAACAGTTTCTACATAGACAATCATTCTCCACCCTGCCCACCCACCCCTAATTAGAATATCCTGACAAAACAGCTCACTGTATTCATCTTCAGTACAAGAAGTTATTGCCAACGTTTTTGTTTCTTTGTTTTCGGAGCCAATGTCAGGGATCTGTCCTGGCCGCTAAGTTCTTTTCACCTCGTCAGTTCCAGCTGGACGCCCGAACACAGCATTCCAAAGGCGTGCGGACTTGTCCGAAATCTCAAGGGAGACTACTACCGACTGACTTCTTGATGTGATCACACGTGGACAGTGAGCGGAGATCGATTCTCCTTCCTCAAGTTTGCACAAGTTTCACAATAACCAATTCTTCTGCGTCATCAACGAAGTATTCTGTGATGAGAGAGAGTACTCCTTCAGTCTGAGGGATTTGCTGCAGTATTTTGACTCAAAAGGTCTGAATGTGAAACTGACTTCTTGCTTTGTCGGTCCTCAATAAAATTGGGTAAACACTTACCCTTAAATAGAATGTCTCGCCTTTTATTTTGTTACCTGTGGTTATTCTTCACCTTCTTTTCCATCCTTAACGCATTCATTCAATTTAACAAGTGTGATCTATCCACAGATAAGAACAGAATAAATGTGCGACAGTCATGCTCATCTGCACGAGCTCACCACTCTGCCTTCAAAGTATCCACACACAATGCAGACGAAGTTTTTGATCAGAATCGGCCGACTTCGTGTCCACTTGAATGGGCTCGGCAATTGTTGGAACAGCTCGTTTCTGTGGTCCTGCTGGAAACTGACGTGGTAAAAAGAGCTTAGCGTCCCTGGCCTTCTCAATGGAAGGCTGTATTTCAATTTCCTATGGTGCCTTGTGTTGCGGATTGATTTCTCTGACAGCAGCAGTCCTGTCTGTTGTTTGAAGAACAAGCGTTGCCATGACAGGGAGGTGGGCAAATGAACTGGGTCAGGAAGGCAGAAGACAGGGTGGCATGAAGAGCTGGGGTCATGGTCTCTTCCAGCCCTCCCGCCACTTCTTCCCTCAAGGAAGAACTGGCTCCCCCACCCCCCACCCCCCAAATTTTTTCTTAGGAGTATTTATACCATAACAGCGTTTTCATGGATATAAAAGTAACCCCAAATTCGTTACTACTAAAAGTCAAAAGTTTGATGGTTGGGCGACAAAAGCACTTCAGATGATACGCTAAGAAGAGACTCTGTGTCTACTGTTACAGTTTCAACAAATCAGCTTGCTGCCTTGTTTTTCAAGGTTCCTTCAGCCCTCATGTTGTGAAGGATTTCTCCTAATGTACGTTTTTTTTAGACTTAATACCACAATCGATGGTGATTTGCTGTTGTCTGACAACAAAAACTGGTCGTTTTATGAACTTAAAAACGCATCCTTTCTTAGCCATCATTTTGCTTTCCAAATGTTTTGTTCTTTGGGTTTGGTTTTTTTAAGTAAGCCTGAAATCCACTGAAATAACTTTGTTCAGTGCCAATGAGTGAAGCATTGAAAAAACTTATGACAGAATGTCTGTTGCCTTCCACTGAAAAGTCTGCATTTCAAAACAGTTCATTCCTGATTATGACAGGGCTTCAAGCTCTCACATCAGCACGTCACAAGAGATGCACACAACATTAAATACATAACTCCTAGACGTATGCCTAGTCAAACATGTTGTTGCATTTTTTACCCTCAATCTTGAAATTTTGAAACTCATTCTGCAATTTCTTTGCGTATGCATGATGCACCAATGTACCCAATGGGGGGGGCCTGCTCTTCACATTTTTCCTCCCTTCTATCTTCTGTCCCCCACAACAAAAGCGATGTCCTGTGTAGTTATAAAATAGTTATAAAATCCACACATTCCCCCAGCTGTGTATGGGACAGTATTACAGTGCAACTTGGAGTGCAACCGCCCCCCCCCCCCCCCCCCCCCCCCCCCCCCCCACAGAAGCCTGCCCAGAGCCCAAAATATGAATGTCATGACACAGTTCACCGAAGGACAATGCACTTGGTGGAAAGGTGGGAAAGGCAGGCCTCAAGGTATAACAACAACTGGTAGTCAATCAAACACAGAACAATGTGAAATGTAGGGCAAAAAGCAAAGCCAGATTCACAAAGAGTAACACCTGGGGAAAGGGCTCTCACGGACCCCCCCACCTCCCTTTCTCCCTCAGTTCAGTTATGTACAAAAAGGCAGATTGTGAGGTCCACTGGCAATACTGGTGAGAACAGGACAAAAAAAAAAAAAAAAAAGAAAAGGCCAGAAATATAAACCGTCATCTGCAGTCAACATGACATCACCGGAGAAAACGTCATCCAGTGCCTGAATCCTTTCCAAGGCTGCCTCACCTCCATGACCTCCGCCTTGCTGAATGACACCACGTGCGTCTCTTGACTAGCTGGCTCCTCCCAAAAGCCGTGGAGGGTGGCGGCTGGCTCCAGGTCATCATGGGCAGAGCAGCCAAGACTGGGGCTGTTATGTGGTGGGACTGTGGGGCTGGGGGAAGGGGGGTAGGGGCTCATCCCTCCTTCTGACAGTACAGTTCTTTCAAGGCTTTAAGCTCCTCGATCAGAGTCTTGTTCTGGTTCTCCAGAACGGCCACCCTGTTCTCCAGACACTTCACATACTCTTTCTTTTTCCGGCGGCACTCTCGGGCAGCCTCTCTGCACACAACACCTCGTTTGCTTTACTCCTGGACAGACGTTGTATTTAAAACATTTGCCTTCTTGAACAATCATTCCATCTAAAAAAAAAAAAATCCCTCTCAACTTGGTGACTGATACTTCATGGTCATGACAGCATCACTGTTAGCATTCAATTTGTGGGACAGTATACCAAAACAGTGACAACTTTTTCCTGCTCTGTCAAACGAAAACCACAAAGTGCCCTATTGCAACCCCACACAAAAAAGATACAGGAAGACAATAGAGAAAGGGAAGCAGTACATCTAGAAGCAGAGACACTGATATTTCATGTCACATCAGCTTTTTTCTCATGCACCCTGTGTTATTTCCCCTACCTTGAGCCAAACGACTCGGAATGAATCATGTCTCATTACCTCTACTGCCCTGAGCCTAGTGACCAGGAATCAATAATACATTCATTACCTCTGAAAATCTGACTGAAACGACCTGAGTGACATGTGTATCAGTTACCTCTGCTACCCTGACTGAATGACACCGGAGAGTAACATGTGTATCAGTTACCTCTGCTACCCTGACTGAATGACACCGGAGTAACATGTGTATCAGTTACCTCTGCTACCCTGACTGAATGACACCGGAGTAACATGTGTATCAGTTACCTCTGCTACCCTGACTGAATGACCCAGAGTAACATGTGTATCAGTTACCTCTGCTACCCTGACTGAATGACCCAGAGTGACATGTGTATCAAATCACCTCTGCTACCCTGACTGAATGACACAGGAGTAACATGTGTATCAATCACCTCTGCTACCCTGACTGAATGACACAGGAGTAACATGTGCATCAATCACCTCTGCTACCCTGACTGAATGACACAGGAGTAACATGTGTATCAATCACCTCTGCTACCCTGACTGAATGACCTAGGAGTAACATGCGTATCAGTTACCTCTGCTACCCTGACTAAGGACACAGAGTAACATGTGTATCAGTTACCTCTGCTACCCTGACTGAATGACCCACAATGACATGTGTATCAATCACCTCTGCTACCCTGACTGAATGACACAGGAGGAGTACATGTGTATCAGTTACCTCTGCTACCCTGACTGAATGACACAGGAGTAATATGTGTATCAGTTACCTCTGCTACCCTGACTGAATGACACAGGAGTAACATGTGTATCAGTTACTTCTGCTACCCTGACTGAAGGACCCAGAATGTATGGTGCAAGTACCTGTTAACTTAATGCTTAATGCTTTCAGTGCCAACATAGCGACAGTTTGTTTAAACTTTCCCAAGTAGCATGTTTAGGCGATTCAAAGGGAACACTGAGGCTGCTTTACTCCAAACTGTCGTAACTCTAGATCGGCTCATAATTTGCCACACAGCTACAGAAAAACTTTAGTATTCTTTACCACATACAATTTTCATTGGTTCAAGTTGCTTCCAGTGACATATGGGTTCTGAATACATAGGGACCTTAAAGATCTTTCATCCACTTTTACACTGCTACTTATCCCAGCAAGTTTTATCATTTACTTATGACAAAATCCAAATCAAACTTAACTTTGTCATACAAATTTTCTGCAACTACCAACTTTGACAAATAAATTTCCTGCAATTATGTCGATTTCTACCCCTCTTTTATTACTTACACTGGAGTTATTTATTAAGAATGGCCACCATGATTTCATATTAAACTTGCTTCACTGTAACATTAATTTATTTAGTCATGAAGTAATGAGAAAATACGAGGAAGAAACCTTCATCGAATCATTTGAAATTTGCTTACTCACAGAATAAAGTTTAAATGTGCCACATTGGAACCCAGGAGCTCCAGGCATGAAGAGTTTTAATGACCCTGAATGAATGATCTGTAAATGAAATCTGCTACCCTAAGCAAGGAGCCCCAGAATGGAAGAATCATCAAATTACACTAGCTCTGAACAAAATGCGCATTAATTACTTCTGCTCTCTTGAGTGATATGACCCAGAATACATGGAGTATCAAGTATCTCTTACCTACAGTTGAATGACCCAGAATAGAGTATGTTAACGGCTTCCACTACTTCACAGTTGAGCGATTCACTCTTGGTGGTGGATCTACCACTTTTGATGCCTTTAGCAAACTGTTGAGAACATGGATGTTACATGAATTGCCCATGTCATCTTTTCCTGACCCACAAGCGAGCCAGCCAGAAATGATCATGGAACAGTCACCTGTTTTTGAGCAGCCTGAGCTCTCTCTTGCGCGACCCTTCCTCGGACATGTGCTGGGGGCTGGACATGGGGCTGTCGGCAGAGGCCATGACCACGCCCTGAGGCAGGGAGGTGGCAATCTGGTAAGCCTGCACGTTGGTGCCGCCTACTGCACACACCAGCTCAGGGCTTTTCCAACGACGACACACACACACCACTTGCACTCATCACAAGTCCAACTCTTTATGTTCTGAACACAGCTGTTCTAATCGTTCTGTTCTTTTTCTCACACAATTCAATGCACTACGAGGAAAAAAAGGTAGCAGCGTTGTGTGTTTGCCTTAACATATTTAACACAATCTATATAAATTAACATATACAATCTGGAAAGGCAAGCATTTCAATCAAACTTCTAACACAGTTGTAAGGGGTGGGAAAAGTCATGATGACAATCAGACCTTTGTGTGATGAAAATAATCAATCAAAAACCTGTTATTACAACTGCCCATCTCGATAGTTTTGGAGTTGTATGTACCAGTGTATATGGGGGGAGGGGGGGAGTGGTGGTGGTGAAAAACATTGGCATAAATGTAGGTGTATTTGTGACTACACATGCATGTATGACAAAAATTTTTCACTGAATAACAACATAGCTTACAATACTACCACAAATATGTACACGTCTGGCTTCATAAATTCACCTTTTGGTGTGTTTGCTTATGCCAATGTCGCAGATGGAGTGAGAAAACAATATGTTATAAATTTGTTTGCTTGCTTACGTGTTTGCTTCTGTTTACTATTTGAACTGGTTTTGTGAAACTGCTGAACACACACACACACACACACACACACACACACACACACACACAGGTAAAACAAAAAAAAAATCTGAATCTTTTAAGTAAAGACATCAGTAGGAACCCAGAGCGGTAGCCATCCAACCCATCAAAAGAACATCACTCAACCCCCAGTCGGTCCATCCACCCTGGGCCTCTCTCTCTCTCCTTACCAGGAATGTAGAACTGTCCGTCAGGCCCTTGCGTGTACTGGATGATGGTGGCACCACCTCCCCCCGTGGAGGAGGCGGAGGTGGGGCTGGAGTTGGTCATGGTCAGCGTCTGCAGGCCCTGGCTGACAGCGGTGCCATCGGCTAGCTGCAGGGTCCCTGCTGCCCCCCAACACACACACACACAATGCATGTCGATAGGAATGCAATCACTGTCATCCACTTTTTGTCTTTGTTTGTTTGTTTGCATCTTTTTTGTTTGTTTGTGTGTTCTTCAGCCAGATAACCTTCAGGAATTAAGATGAAAGGAGGCAACATTGCTGCAGTAAACTAAAGGTCACCCTGAAATAGTTGAAATGAACAAAATATCCCATTTCTAAAAGGAAATGTTACCGGTTACACAAGACAAAAAGATTAAAATGAACAAAATATCCAATTTCTAAAAGGAAATGTTACTGGTTACACAAGACAAAAAGATTAAAATGAACAAAATATCCAACTTCTGAAAGGAAATGTTACTGGTTACACAGACAATCTGGACCAACAGGTTACAGGCTGCCCTGTAACTTTTGTAACACTTGTTTCAATGTCCCCCTTCAGTCACCTCACTTTGAAACCATCCAAGTTCTGGACCACTGACTCTGAAGCTGATTCCTTACAATTCTGAGGCTTTTTTTATTTCTTTCATTTATTCCCCTAATCTTGCTGAAAAAAAAATGTTGCAAAGAGGGAAGTGTTCATGCAAATAAGACATCCACACACAAGTTAATTCACAACTTTCCACCATGCCTAAGAGAACCCTTAAAATACCCTTGAATCCATCAGAACTTTTTTGTTTCTAAAAGAGAGCAGGGCGCTTGTATATATAAAAGGTAAAAGTAAAGTTTTCAGCCACAATGGACAGCTAGTTTGTAATTTATGGTTCACGACACCATATACCAAGTATACATCATTGCTCAGGGTCTGACAACCGACAAGTCAACAGTTCTACAGCCGAACTAAGCAGGAAGCCACAGCCACTGACCGATATCTCCCTGTTGATAGTGCACAGAATTGGCAGAGCTGGACAGGTTCTGTGCCACCTCCGAGTCTCCATCCTGGCTGTGGCTGCTGCTGGACTCTTCATCCATCTTGTTCACTGGAGAGGACAGCTCATTTAGTATCTTCCTGCACACACACAACCACAGACTTACTGGTGAGGACAGCTCATTAAGTATCTTTCTGCGCACACAACCACAGACTTACTGGTGAGGACAGCTACATGTATTTAGTATCTTCCTGCACACACAACCACAGAATTACTGGTTAGGACAGCTCAATTAGCATCTTCCTGAACACAAAACCACACATTAAACTGGTGAGGACAACTCGCTCAGTGTCTTCCTGTGCAAAATAATCACATATCTTCCTGCATGAAACACATATTTATTGGGGAGGACAGCTCACTTCGGATCTCCATGTGCACACAACCACCTATCTTCCTGCACACACTACCACATATTTACTGGGGAACACAGCTCATTAAGTATCTTCCTGCACACACAACCACATATCTTCCTGCACACACAACCACATATATTTACTGGGGAAGATATCTTCCTGCACACACACCACCAATCTTCCCTGCGCACACAACCACGTCTTTACTGGGGAAGACCTTCCTGTACACACCACCACATATCTTCCTGCACACACAACCATGTCTTTACTGGGGAAAACCTTCCTGCGCACACCCACCACATATCTTCCTGCACACACAACCACATCTTTACTGGGGAAGACAGCTCATTCAGTTTCTTCTTGCACAGATAACTACACATCTTTCTGCATAAACGACGCATTTACTGGGGAGCACAGCTCATCTAATATCTTGCTGCACACACAACCGCACATCTTCCTGCATAAACGACACATTTACTGGGGAGCACAGCTCATTTATCTTCCTGCATACACAACCACCATATATCTTCCTGCACACACAACCACATCTTTATTGGGGAAGACAGCTCATTCAGTTTCTTCCTGCACACACAACCGCACATCTTTCTGCATAAACGACACATCTACTGGGGAGCACAGCTCATTTAATATCTTCCTGCACACACAACCACATATCTTCCTGCTTGAACGATGCATTTACCGGGGAGCACAGCTTGCTTAGTATCTTCCTGCATACACAACCATGTATGTATTGGGAAAGACTGCTCATTCAACATCCTACTGCACACACATTTCTACTAGGTTCATCCAACCAGGCATGAAAGAGAATGAAAGTTCTTGGATCTTTCTGGGGCTGGGGAGGAGGGGGGTGGGGAGGGTCACATAGGCCTCCTTAGCAGGGTAAAGGAGCAACGCCCCTCTAGTGGCCAGAGGACAACGCCCCCTGCAGCTACAGACTTTTTCTGATATCTCTGAACTCTAAAACTGGCGTTTCCTGGCACCTACCCCTTAATTTTCACCCCCCCCCAATAATCTCACTTGTACTCGGTCGAGACAGAAAGACTGTTCAGTCACAAATACGACCAGAGTCGTACAATTTCTTTCGCCTGTTCAGTATGTTCCTGAACACACAACACACAATGACTGGGAAGGGCAACTCATTCAGGATCTTCCTGAAAATACAACATCACAGGTGGTGAGGGGGACAACTTCTACAGTATCTTCTGAACACACAGCCTACACATCTGACTTAGTGGGAAGGACAGCTCATACACCACACCACATTAACTAGGGCGCACAGCTCATTCAATACTTTCCTGACAATACATCACCTTCAGTGTTAATGGGGAGGGACAGCTCACTATACATCTTTCTGAACACAGATCAACGCATGACTGGGGGCAAGTCAGCTAGTTCACTATCTTCCTGAACATTCAACACCTCATCAACTGGGAAAGACTGCTCATTCAGTATCTTCATGAACATTCAACACCTCATCAACTGGAAAGACCACTCATTCAGTATCTTCATGAACATTCAACACCACATCAACTGGGAAAGACAGCTCATTCAGTATCTTCATGAACATTCAAAACTTCATCAACTGGGAAAACAACTCATTCAGTATCTTCATGAACATTCAACACCACATCAACTGGGGAACTGGGAAGTCAGCTAGTTCACTATCTTCCTGAGAATTCAACGCCACATCAACTGGGAAAGACAGTTCATTCAGTATCTTCATGAACACTCAACACATCAACTGGGAAAGACAGCTCATTCAGGATCTTCATGAACACTCAACACCTCATCAACTGAGAAAGACAGCTCATTCAGTATCTTCATGAACATTCAACGCCACATCAACTGGGAAAGACAGCTCATTCAGGATCTTCATGAACACTCAACACCTCATCAACTGAGAAAGACAGCTCATTCAGTATCTTCATGAACACTCAACACCAGATCAACTGAGAAAGACTGCTCTTTCAGTATCTTCATGAACACTCAACACCTCATCAACAGGGAAAGACAGCCAATTCAGTATCTTCATGAACACTCAACACCTCATCAACTGGGAAAACAACTCATTCAGTATCTTCATGAACACTCAACACCACATCAACTGGGAAAAACAACTCATTCAGTATCTTCATGACCATTCAACACCACAGCAACTGGGAAAGACAGCTCATTCACTATCTTCATTAACAATACATTCAACACCTCATCAACGGGAAAGACAGCTCATTCGCTATCTTCATGAACATTCAACACCTCATCAACTGGGAAAAGACAACAACTCATTCAGTATCTTCATGAACACTCAACACCACATCATTTGGGAAAGACAATTCATTCACTATCTTCATGAACACTCAACACCACAGCAACTGGGAAAGACAGCTCATTCAGTATCTTCATGAACATTCAAACACCTCATCAACTGGGAAACAAACTCATTCAGTATCTTCATGAACATTCCACGCCATATCAACTGGGAAAGACAGCTCATTCAGGATCTTCATGAACACTCAACAACCCTCTCAACTGAGAAAGACAGCTCATTCAGTATATCTTCATGAACACTCAACACCAGATCAACTGAGAAAGACTGCTCTTTCAGTATCTTCATGAACATTCAACACACACATCAACTGGGCAAGACAGCTCATTCAGTATCTTCATGAATACTCAACACCACATCAACTGGGAAAGACAGCTCATTCAGGATCTTCATGAACACTCAACACCTCATCAACTGAGAAAGACAGCTCATTCATTATCTTCATGAACACTCAACACCAGATCAACTGAGAAAGACTGCTCTTTCAGTATCTTCATGAACACTCAACACCTCATCAACAGGGAAAGACAGCCAATTCAGTATCTTCATGAACACTCAACACCTCATCAACTGGGAAAACAACTCATTCAGTATCTTCATGAACACTCAACACCACATCAACTGGGAAAAACAACTCATTCAGTATCTTCATGACCATTCAACACCACAGCAACTGGGAAAGACAGCTCATTTCACTATCTTCATTAACAATACATTCAACACCTCATCAACGGGAAAGACAGCTCATTCGCTATCTTCATGAACATTCAACACCTCATCAACTGGGAAAGACAACTCATTCAGTATCTTCATGAACACTCAACACCACATCATTTGGGAAAGACAATTCATTCACTATCTTCATGAACACTCAACACCACAGCAACTGGGAAAGACAGCTCATTCAGTATCTTCATGAACATTCAACACCTCATCAACTGGGAAAACAACTCATTCAGTATCTTCATGAACATTCAACACTATATCAACTGAGAAAGACCACTCATTCAGTATCTTCATGAACATTCAACACTATATCAACTGGGAAAGACAACTCATTCAGTATCTTCATGAACACTCTACACCACATCAACTGGGAAAGACCACTCATTCAGTATCTTCATGAACATTCAACACTATATCAACTGGGAAAGACAACTCATTCAGTATCTTCATGAACATTCAACACCACATCAACTGGGGGAGACAACTCATTCAGTATCTTCATGAACACACTCTGACTGGGGACGACAGTTTTTTTTTTGTTTTTTTTTCTAAACGTTTCTTTAATGAACAGATGTGTACATAAACAACTTATTGAACTGGAGCAACAACAAGCAAATGCTTATGATGTGCTCAGTGTTGGAAAATTTAACAACAAAAAAACACATCGGCGGATTGCATAAACAACACTGACACTTAAGACAGAAAGAAAAATGGTGAATATCAAAAATGGGAAAATTTGTAGAAATCTTAATTTAAATTAAAAGACAGAAAAGAAGATAGAACAGTTCAGTACAGTCTAACAGCGATGCAAACAGACAATCTACACAACAAATACCATGATTCCCAGTGCACGAACTACACAAATTTGAAGAGAGAGAGAGAGAGAGATGCATCCGTCTCCCAAAACACTAAAGAGCCCAGCCCTGTGTCGCAGTGGGTCTAATGCAAGTCATCAACTGAGGGAGTACTAAACCACCTTATACAGCCGTCCGAGAGCCAACTTGGCAACAACGTCAACAGGAAGAAGAAGGAAAAAAGAAGAAGAGAAACGAGAAGATGAACAAGCATAAGGAGATGAACAAGATCAGGGAGAACAAGTACCTGAGGAAGATGAGGAAGAAAAACTAATTCGCTATGATATTAAAAACGTTTACTTTGGGCAATAAACCGGTGCACAGTTTTGAAAATTCTTTCGTTTTCTTTCCTGGTTAATGTTTGGTCACCAAAAAGAAGTGTGTGAGTATCAATACAGTTAGGATTGAGAGTGAATATCGTATTTGTTCTTATCTGAATGTAATTTGAACAATCTAACAGATAGTGCTCTGTGTTTTCTGTGTGATGGCCACACGCACATTTTGGATCAGCCAGATGTCTATTGTGTAAGTCATGATTAATGTTACTCATTCCTAAGCATAATCTACAATGGTTTATTTGGTCCTGCCTCAATCCAATATAGTAGTAGGAGGGAACAGTAGTGTAGGGGACGACAGTTCATCATCCAATGCTTTCTTCTAAGATGCTAGCATTCTTGAACTCTTTATTCTGCTTGTACCACTTAAAACATGCCAGTTGAAATACTTACATCATGTAATTGTTTACAGCCCTGTTCAACTATGAAAAAACTCATCCTGGAACTCACTTCAGTTGGCTAACTAGAGGTGAATGTAACCAAGCACAAGGCTGGAAACAAAACAAAAACAACAACAAAAAAAAAAGGAAACCTTGAAAGGCAAGCAGACAACACATTCACTGTGAAGAACCTTACCGATACGAAGGCCGTCTTGCGAGAAACTCTCTTCGTTTTTTTTTTTTCTTCTGATTCGTCAGCCGATAAATCCTCTTCAACATTGGCAACCTGCACAGAGAACACATGCGTATATGAAAATTGGTCTCATTCCTCCAACATCCACCCCCCCCCCCCCCCCCCCCCCCCCCAACAGAAAATTGGTCTTATTTTCCTAAACATCCCCACCCCATGTGAACTCACATGCCTGTTCTGATCCCCTCTTTAGACTTGTCTGCTCATCCTGCACCTCCAACATGAACTTGTCTGCCTACGTAATATTCTACCCCCCACCCCCCCCCCCCCCCCCCCCCCCCCCCCTCCTCCTCCTGCCCTTTCATCCTTTATGATCAAGAAGTCATTGTTTTGTCCATGATGAGCTAGTCAATGACTGAGTGTGATAAACAAGTCGATCTTTTTTCCTAACCACAAGCGCATCAATACTAACTCCATGATGAGTTTGTCTTTTTTCTTTTTTTCATTTATACCACTTAATCCTTTCCCACCCTAGATAAGCAACAAAGTATTTTGTTCATGATAAAAAAAAGTTTTCTCTTTTTGGAGGGTAAGGAGTGGAGTTGAAGCATGAAGTTGTTTTTCTCCAGAATGAGCAGGTCAGCAAACAAGTCCATGACATTGACAAGCAAGTCAAGTGTTTAGTCCATGACCAAGCAATGTTTTGTCCAAGATGAGCAAGTCAACGTTATTTCCCATCATATTCATAAGCAAGCCAATCTTTGGTCCATGATGAGCTAGTACACGTTTGTCAGCAATAAGTAAGTCCATGTTTTGTCTTAAATCTTAACTAGGATAAGCCAGGCAATATTCCGTCTAATGAGCAAGTCAATCTTTTCTTTCCACAATAAGCAAGACAACAATTTGTCCTTATTAAGCAAATTATTGTTTAGCTCAAATTTTCTTTTAAAGATGATTAGAAAGTCAATTATTTGCCCAGACTGAGCAAGTCATTGCTTTGTCAATGATGAACAAGTTAAAGTTTTCTTCATAGTGAGCAAGTCAATATTTTGTCAAGGATATGCAAGTCAATGTTTTGTTCATGATAAACAAGTCAGTGTTGTGTCCAAACAGAGCAAGTAACACAATGTCTTGCCATACCAAATCTTTTAAAAGGATTTCCAGCACACATGTATCCAAAAATCTCTTCCATCAAAAACATGTGACCCCTCCACCATCATCCTACTCTTGACCTACAAAAAACTCAGAATAGCCAACAATGAAATCTATCAATAAGGCAACAAAATCACCATTACCTTTGAAAAAAAAAAAAAAAAAAAAATTCTTCTGCTTTTTTCTTCTCCTCCTCATTGAACTGGCCATTTTTCAGTAAAATAGATCTACATTCCAAAACACACATCATCTCTTGGTTCCCTTTAATTTAAACTGTCATTTAACTTTTGTCTGTGAAGAGGGTTTCTTGCTGTTTTGTTGTTGTTTTTGTTTTGTTTCTTTTTCACTTCTTTTGTTTTGGTAATACTAATATTTCATCACAATATTTCATAGCAATGTCACACTGTCAACAAAATCGTAGCATGCTATGCCACAGGTATAGCTCTTGGTACTGGTAGCTCTGATAATGAGCATGACAATGTTTTGTCCATGATTTACCATTCAATGTTTCACCGAGGAAAGAGCAGAGGACGACAACAGCAGCAGAGATAACAGTTTAAATCAAAGTTCATTATAAATCATGCACTATGACAACTACAGCAGAGATACAGTTTAAATCACAGTTCATTACAAATCATGCACTATGACAACCACAGCAGAGATACAGTTTAAATCACAGTTCATTACAAATCATGCACTATGACAACTACAGCAGGGGTACAGTTTAAATCATAGTTCGTTACAAAATCATGTACTATTGTTCTGATGCGTCATCAGCATTTCTCCTTTTGTTGTACTTCGTTTTACAGCCTCTCAAAATGTATGAGGAAGAAAAAAAAAAAAACACAGTCCAAGACAGTGAGGAAAAAAGTGGGCTTTAAGCTGCTCCTGAGGTATATAACACATTAAACTTAGACAGAATTTCACAGTAAAATGTACAAAAAATTCAGTTAATGTGTGTTTAATATGCTGGCTGCTCTACCAATGCCATTCAAAATTAAAAAGGAACTGACAAACTTTGGCATCAGTACCCAGAACAAATCTTTTTTCCACACATTTCCTGTACATGTATCAGATTCACATCATGTCTTTGGAACACTGTTGACAATGCTTCAACATCTTCAAACTCATCAGAATGTTCTACCACAGAGAACAGTGCCCTTACCCTGACAACCTGAATGGTCTGCACGGCACCGGGCTCCCCAGTAGCCTGAATAACAGGTGGCTGGCTGGACTGAATCACAGGCTGAACCTGCACCACTGTCAGTCCCTGACGGCCATTGTCAACCTCTCCTGATGCACTGCCCTCAGACATTTCTGCAACAGGGTTCCAAACTCAAAAAAGGACACAACATTGACAAACTTTCATTTGAAGATCCAAGCAGGACTACATTGCCAAACTCGTTATATTTTGAATACCACTACTATGTCATTGTCACACCAGTTTCTGTAAAACCTTCACCTTAATTCAGAAAAAAAAGGAATATCCACTTTGATAACCAAAAGCTGAATTTACTCATAATGACGATACTGTTGACTGGTTCAAACTTCCTGCATCCATTTTTTTTTTTTTTTTTTCTGAATGTCCAGTACTTGCCATAGTCTTTGAATCCATACTAAAAACTGACGAATACTATGAGTGAAGCATCCATCAATGCAAAGTTGCAGTTCTGTAAAGGATGTGCAGTGGTTTAGTTTTCAGGTGGTCTTTATCAGCAAGAAAACTCATTCAAAAAATGACAGAATAAAATCCCTACTCATCAAAAAGATGATCTAATAGTTTGATCACTAGGCAGCAAAAAATAAAGTGACATGCAAGTTAAATCATTTCATATGTTCTCAGTGGGTTGAAATGTACTTTGTCATTACTACTATCATTGACAAAAATTGTTTAAAGTTGACAAGTTCATAAGATATCTATGCACAAGAATAATATACAAAAAAAAAAAACATGTAACGTAAACAAACACACACACGAACTACACACATTCAAACCCTGAAAATTTCGTGTGGTTGACTCACATTGGGGCCTTCACTGCGGAAGCTCTTCATAAGTTCATCTCTACTGTCTACGGCCCGGTTTACCGTGTAATCGTCTGAAAAGACAGTAATGGGTCAAGAATCATCAAGTTAAATTTACAGCACGAATGTTTCTCTTTCGAGAGGAAAATGTTCTTGTTTGCGGCATGTTTGCTTTTGTCACACTTAGACACAATCTGTTCCGAGGGCCCACTTTTGCCCCCTTTCAGCTCTGAATTGGGAGCTGCACTAAAATTTACGATCGGTCATCGAGCAACACCTCGAATCGAACATTGCCCTGCAGCGTTCAGTACAGTATATGACATAATGCATTGAAAACCATTGTTCAACTGTATAAGTCACTAAAAAGACCCATTGAAAAATCATTTGCGGAAGCGCAAATTCCACGAAATGTCAGCATACATCCAATCTTTAGCGCGGGCACCATGCTGTTTGTTGTGATTCGTCGAGTGTGAACTTACCAGTTACGTACTTTTCGTCACCAACTTTTGTGGCAATCGGAGTGGATAAACTTGCAGAATACGTAGCCGCCACGTCAAAACCAAACTATTGGCGTCACAAGGTTGAACAAGCAAGGAAGCATAGGATTTTGTGTTTTTTCTAGGTAATCTTCATCCGCGTCGAGAGACACGATCTGTGTGATTGGTCAATATCCCGAAAATGACGTCATGAAACCTCGTGCTGACGTGAGCTCATTATCAAGGCCAAAAATTCGTCTGGTACTTTTCATTTAAGAAATGATTTATTGTCATGAAATTGCACAAAAATGTAGCAAAACTTGATGTATGTCCTTGATACAAGTTCAATGCAAAGTATATTTGCTGTGCTAACGGTTGCACACCAATACTTTGAACGATTCTTTTTACAAACGCGTAAGGTATAAAGTGGTAAACAACCTATTATTGGCGGTCAAGGTGACAAACGGGCTTTGCGACAAGACGCTTTGCGACAAGACTGCGAGGCGTAAGGCGTTTGCACACTGAAGTCTAACCCGATGATTGGTCGTCTGTTGTGACAAAATATTCAGAAATGAGGAAAGCAAGCGTTCTGGAATCTGTTACAGCGCTACATTTGCGAGAAAACACAGTTTTCGGCACGGTAGAAGGTTTGCTTTAAAAAAATCTAAATGCGGCGATCATTGTGATAGCACGTTTAATTTCAACTAAATGTGTCGTTTATTGCATATCGGTTTCGTGCGCACACGCACACACGGCCATACGTGCACGCACACATATGATACACACAAACTGCAGGCGGCACACTCACAGCGCCGACGTCAACACGTTGCTGCAGTATCTCTCTCTCTCTCTCTCTCTCTCTCTCTCTCTCTCTCTCTCTCTCACACACACTACACACAAAAACACACACCGGACTGACACAGGTGCCATTAGCGCTCGCTCTCTCTCTCTCTCTCTCTCTCTCTCTCTCTCTCTCTCACACACACACACACACACACACACACACACACACACTGTCTCGGTGTGGCATATAAAAAGGTCACAAGACATTAAGGTCACGGCTGTTTATTCGGAGGCACATGACGTGTTTGAAACGCGTCACCACGCTGTTTCTTGACGTCAGTGACAAATACGGCATGGCCTAGACTCTGGCACCGAGGAGAAGATAAGAAGCTTCTCTATGGAAAGATCAATATACTGGGTAATTGATACGGGTCACTGTCAGTCATTTCAATCAGTTACTATAATGTGTGAATGCACCTTCTCTGTCTGTCTGACTGTCTCTCTCTCTCTCTCTCTCTCTCTCTCTCTCTCTCTCTCTCTCTCTCTCTCTCTCTCTCTCTCTCTGACCCTACTCAGAGCGAGGACTGGATGTAAAAAAAAGCACATCAGTGCTTATCTATTATCCTCGTAAATAAAGAATTTTGTCTTGTCTTCTCTTGTCTTCTCTCTCTCTCTCTCTCTCTCTCTCTCTCTCTCTCTCTCTCTCTCTCTCTCTCTCTCTCTCTCTCTCTCTCAACCCACGTCCCCAGTTCCAGTTCTTTTCAACCAAGCCTTCAAACTCATTGTCCTCTCTCAACAGTAGGTTTGCTGGTGGCTAGTCGATCCACACAGTATGTGATCCTGGACATGTCAGACATGCCTGACCATGTGTGTACATCTACGTTTGCACGTATGTTTGTATGTCTGTATGTATATGCGAATGTGTGTACCCAAGTGGAGGGGAGGGGCGCTGGCATGTCTGTCTGTCTGTTTGTCTGTGTGTCTGTACGCGTGTATGTTATGTATATCCGTGTATATGTGCAAAAGTGCGTACGCACATGTGTGTGTAAGCGTCGATTTTTACAAATGTGCATGTACGTAAGTTTGTGTGTGTAAATGTGTGTGTGTGTGTGTGTGTGTGTGTGTGTGTGTGTGTGTGTGTGTGTGTGTGTGCACATAGTCTCTCAGCCCTGATATGGCCCATTGAGGTCGGCTGGGCTATAAGGGAACTTTACCTTCCTTACATAGTGTCTCAGATGCATTTTGGTCATATGTATACCGTATGCGTGCCTTTAGTGTAGTTTTCTATTCATAATTTATAAGTAACACACCTGACGCAGTTTTCTGAATAGCGTGCTATATGAGGACGAAGAAAGTCTAGGGAAAGCTGGGTCATTGAGAATATTCACAGAAGAGAAGCCCCTCCGTGCATTCGTTTTAGACCTTAACTCCTCACATTCCAAAGAGAGATGGGGTTGGGGAAGGGGGTGTCAGTGGGTCGATGGAGGGACGCATCCAGGTCCTGGCTTCCGAAGACCTTTTGCTATCGTGTGAGTGTGTGTGTGTGTGTGTGTGTGTGTGTGTGTGTGTGTGTTTTTAGTATAAACTTCGGAGCTGCCGGAATTCAAACTTATAGCATCTGGCAGGTCAAGGACCTTTAAGGTCCACTCGCCTTCGGGGCTGATGTCTGACAATCGGTGCGTCCGTGAGGCTTGCCTCATGGCATGCCTCTCTCTCTCTCTCTCTCTCTCTCTCTCTCTCTCTCTCTCTCTCTCTCTCTCTCTCTCTCTCTTCCTCCCCCCCCCCCCCCCTGTAAAGAGGCTGTAACCGTGTGTCTTAAAAATGTAGAATGGTATTGTCGTTGTGTTTGGTGTTTAGATTTCCTCTGTATCTACCGTTTGTTTAGATTTTTTTTCTATTTTCTAATGTGTTGTACTGTATGGACTTATTTGAATAAAAAATAAATAAATAAATATATACAAGACGAAGAAAAAGAAGTTGGGAAATATAAGTTGTCTGAAGGTCACTTTCGTTCCTCCTCGACCAGATCCAGCTGGAACTATGTTCAACCGCCTTTGCCATTAGGCGTTAGGGCTTTGGTCCTCTCATTCCCCGAAATCGACAGCTTCATCACTTCGTCACGCCAGATGTATCTACCTCACTCTTCCCTCTCTCTCTCTCTCTCTCTCTCTCTCTCTCTCTCTCTCTCTCTCAGGAAGGTGTGCTGTGCGCTGTTATCACCGTCTAGTAACATCAAGTAAAGGCCGTTTCCTTGGTCGGATGTGACAACAAGGGTTGAGGACCATGCGTGGCCCTGTGTCCGCTGCCGTGCAGACCGCTGTGGCTACAGCGTCCTGTGGCGTGACGTCATCGGTCACGGTGTCCTAGTAGCATCTGAGTGTGTATATTTTGCACTGTCAACGTGTTGTTCAGTCCACTAGCTATGGACCACAGGGTTAACGATTAAGCTTTTTTTTTTCTGTCTGTCTGTCTGTCTCTCTGTCTGTCTGTCTGTCTCTCTCTCTCTCTCTCTCTCTCTCTCTCTCTCTCTCTCTCTCTCTCTCTCTCTCTGTCTGTGTCTGTCTGTCTGTCTGTCTCTCTCTCTCTCTCTCTCTCTCTCTCTCTCTCTCTCTTTGCTCTGCTCTCCCCCACCTCTCTCTCTCTGACCCCCCCCCCCCCTCTCTCTCTCTCTCCCTCACTCTCTCTCTTCCTGCTTGAGTGGCTCTGTCGCATTCGAATAAACTGGAATGTGTAAGTTTAAGGATCAACCCTTTTTACAGCCCTTGTGGTCGGCTGGGATTGTGAACAGTGTGAATTAAACAAGGTGACTTATTTGAATCTGCTGTCGATTTACATTGTTTTGCTTCTCGTGTGTGTGTGTGTGTGTGTGTGTGTGTGTGTGTGTGTGTGTGTGTACATACAGCTAAGAAGAGATAACTCTATTTGCAATGGACAAATCGGTATTACCTTCTCCTGATTGTGTTTTTTCTTCCCGGAACAGATAACTATTTGCAATAGAAAGACGGGTATTATCTTCTCCTGATTTCTTTCTTCCTGGAACAGGTCTATTCTTCGTTTTGCTTGTTGTGTCTTTCGAGTTATATTGAACCAATAGGCGCTTTATATACCATCTGTTAACCACATGTTAGTTGTAGTTTAAATGACTGAACTATATTATTAGGCCCTGTTGATCTTTCTCAGGGCGGAGACTGGGTGTGGGAAAACACATTGCTTCTATTATTTTCGTAAACACGGAGCGGAGTCTCTCTCTCTCTCTCTCTCTCTCTCTCTCTCTCTCTCTCTCTCTCTCTCTCTCTCTCTCTCTCACACACACACACACACACACACACACACACACACACACACACACACACACACACACACACACACACTTTGAAACAGCCCCTGTTACATGTGAAATTCGTCTTTATTCACAGGCATAATTCATGCATTAGAAAATACCACTTGCTCGCTCAGTTCAAAACTGCGACATCCCTGTTCAAGCGTGGAGTTAATCCTAAATCCGCAAACCTGAACAAATGTAGCCAGTCAGTGTTATTCTAGGCCTTATATCCAACAGACAGAAACACGTACATCTATCATAGTCGACTGCTACGTTCTATTGAGTGAAAATCAGTCGGGTTTCAGCTTTCCCTTTTTTTTTTTTTTTTTTTTTTTCATTGTTCCTGTCATGTATAGTACTCACAAACTCAGAAAAAATCAATGATAGACAAATATCCATGAGAGCTGTGCCCTTCCTGTTGATTTCACAAAAGCTTTCGATGTCGTTGAACACAAGGTATTAGGCCTGTGCAGAAAGCTTTGATCGCTGCTCGATATAACAGGAAACACTCAGATATTGGTCAGCTTAGTTTTTGTCATCTGTCCTGTAGGCTTCAGTGTTTCTATGAGCCACCAAATAAATCCCCGACCATTCATCTTAGTCCTGGCGATACCCTCCTTAATACCCTGATGGCCAGTTAAGCTTTGTCTACGTCAAAGCACAAAAAAAAAAAAAAAAAAACAAAGTGTAATAATGTACTGATTAATAATGGTAACAACAACATCACCATCAACAACAACAAGAGCAGCAACAGCAACAACGAGTAGTACTCTTCCGACATCATTTCATTTTCGGACGGTATTACACAAACATTGCGGGGGGATGACGTTTTTGCGAGCCAAAGAAAGAGAGAGAGAGAGAGGGGGGGGGGGGGGGGTAGGTTTTTCAGCCTTGACATAAGAGAAATGCACCTTTTGCAGCCAGACAATTGGGGGCGGGGGGATGGGGAGGGGGGGGGGGGGGGGTTCTGGCACCCCGGACTACCCCTCTCTCCCTCCCCTTGTCCGGTCCTGTGACGATGGTTAGAGGTAAAACAACAACAACAACAACAATAACAACAACAACAACAACAGCAACAAAAATCCAATTCAGACTCTCTTCCAGCTGTCTGTATGTCTGTCAGGCCTGAAGAAATCCTGCTTCCTCTATCCTTTAGTTCTGCATGCTTATGATGGTTGCTGGTGGCATTAAATATCGATGTGTTGAAACGGCTGCCGACTACTACTATTCTGGCATGCACTAATTTCGACGATGGCCAAGCAGAATCAGAAAGGCGCGTTTTACAGTTATAAGCTGCATAGATCTCCTTATTGGTTTCATTTATGTTTTCTTTAACCTTTTCTGTATCTGTAAGTGCTTATCATAATCATCATTATTCTTATTATTATCTACACAAACGGCCAAGATACATTATGGTGGTGAGAATTACATTCCTTACAAACGATGAGTGGGCACTGTTCGAGTTTGCATATGTAATCATAGGCATATGCAGTTTCACAACCAACATGATAAAGACCATACAACATTGCCGTATCGATCAGCAAGGTTCATGCCGTAGAAACTTTCTTTCTCATACTCTTAATTAAACAACTCTAAGAATGGCAGCTAAGTTTCTCGCAGTCGTTGATAAAACATGTCGCACTTCGAGGTAGGGCATAGATTAAGTCCTACATAGTTAACACAGGGTATTATTAACGTTGCAACAGCTCTACTATAAATGAACTAAAAGTTGCACAACATGAATACTGAACTTCGCACGCATACTGGCACACGAAGGTGGTACACGTGCAAATAGTAATACTTTCCTTTGTAAGTAACTTAACATAATCTTTATTATTTACTCGATATTGGAAAGACAAGAAAAACAACTCATCAAAACTTACTTTTTACAACACCGTTGTAAAAGAATATCAAACAGAAAATTGTTTAATCATTGTTACAGATCCGAGGCACAGACAAGCCTTAACAAGACTTCGGATCAGCGCCCATGACCTAGGAATAGAAAAAGAACAATATCTGCATATGTCTAGAGATCAAAGACTTTGCAATCGTTGTGATGTATATGGAAGACAAAGTTCATTTTCTTCATCACTGTGAAAAGTTTGATGCCAACAGAAATATTTTAAAGAAGGGCATACAATGGCTTAATATTAATGCTTCAAATATTGTTCCAAGCCAGTTAATGACTATGGAGAATGCTCAGTCATTTATTGGGGAAATTGTGTATGACTGTTTTGTTCTTTCTATGATAACCATAATTGTGTCTCATAAATCATGACGATAAAATTAATTCTATCCTATTCTATTCTATTCTATTCTAATCTTTGGAATCCCACAGAGAAAAGGATGGGCGGAAAGGATGAGGGTGGGGGTGGGGGCTAAGGGTATGGGGGGGGGGGGGGGGGGGTCCACAGCAATAAGTGTCATAGGAAACGGCGAGAAGGGTCGGAACCACGTGACCCTACATTTCAAATACATGTTTGAATTCCTTCCCTTTGACCGTCATCACACCTAAAATCTGCTGCCTAAAGCTTTTCTGTTGATCGCAGTCCGTGTGCACTGTCACCAGCTACGGTTTGTGTTGTCAGGGGGCTGGAGAAGGCCAATGGCATTGGGATATAGCACATGAAGGGCAAATTGTCAGCATTATTTTCTGATAACGTGGAGGTAGAATGTGAGGAGGTTGTGTGTGTGTGTGTGTGTGTGTGTGTGTGTGTGTGTGTGTGTGTGAAAAAGGTAGGTAGGCACTCCAGGTCTGACCAGCGCGTTGGGCTAATGCGTAGGTCAGACATCCGCTGAGTCGTAGCCACGAGACCCTCTTCTTCGACTGTCTCATCTTTGTTGTTAATTCATTTATCCATCAGCTTCAAATTATGCGTAGTGTGGTCAGTGACGCCTCCATGATGAAACTGAAACGCTCTGTGTGTGTGTGTGTGTGTGTGTGTGTGTGTGTGTGTGTGTGTGTGTGTGTGTGTGTTGTAGTGGAGTGGTGGAGTGCAGTGGAGTGGAGTGTTGTGGTGCAGTGCAGTGCAGTGCAGTGGAATGGAGTGCAGTGCAGTGGAGTAGCAGTGCAGTGGAGTGGAAAGCAGTGCAGTGCAGTGCAGTGCAGTGCAGTGCAGTGTAGTGCAGTGCAGTGCAGTGGAGTGGAAAGCAGTGCAGTGCAGTGTAGTGCAGTGCAGTGCAGTGTAGTGCAGTGCAGTGCAGTGGAGTGGAAAGCAGTGCAGTGCAGTGGAGTGCAGTGCAGTGTAGTGCAGTGCAGTGCAGTGGAGTGGAAAGCAGTGCAGTGCAGTGGAGTGCAGTGCAGTGCAGTGCAGTGCAGTGCAGTGGAAAGCAGTGCAGTGCAGTGGAGTGCAGTGCAGTGCAGTGGAGTGGAGTGCAGTGGAGTGGAGTGCAGTGGAGTGGAGTGCAGTGGAGTGCAGTGCAGTGCAGTGCAGTGGAGTGTGTGTGTGTGTGTGTGTGTGTGTGTGTGTGTGTGTGTCTGTCTGTCTGTCTGTCTGTCTGTCTGTGTGTAGTGTAGTAGTGGTGTGTGTGTGTGTGTGTGTGTGTGTGTGTGTGTGTGTGTGTGTGTGTGTGCGTGCGTGCGTGCGTGCGTGCGTGCGTGCGTGCGTGCGTGTGTGTGAAAATGTCTTCCCCCCCCCCCTCTCCTCCCCACTGCCAAATTAAAGACACTTAAGGATTCAGTGCCGAGGATACGACCAAGAGGAGGAGGAGGAGGAGGCGTCGTCTACCTTTCCGCACAAGGTTATCTCCCCTCTTGGCCTCAAGACACGTTCGGAGGCCTGACATCTATGGGCTCCCCCCTAACTTGGTTAAACCCGCCCATACGAACGTCCTCCCCGTAACCACCCAGCCTGTCTGAATCAGGGTATCTGACCTGGTTAGGACGGTAATGTTCAGGCGCACCCCCAGAAGTGTCAAAGATCGCGTCCCTGACCTCTTGGTCCCACGGCTCGCCAGTCCTGAGGAGGGTGTGGTGAGGAGCGTGGCCGTTGTGGAGAACCACGTGTGGTGGAGATGGGGCCGGGGGCATGGCCCCGAATGCAGGAGGAGGAGGCGCTACTAGACACACAGACTGTGTGGACCCCAGGGGAACCAGTACAAGAGGCACACTACAAGCCCACCCGGTGTACACCGCCGGGTACGTGGGGTAGCAGTAATAGAATGGCTGATACATGGAGGCGGTGAGATGGGGAAGAGGGGGAGACAAAACGTAGTGTGTGGTATAGGTGTTGATGCTGCTGCAGGTAAGAACAACTTCCTGGCGTGGTCAGGTCTTAGTCCACAGGTATGTCGTGTGTAGAGCTTTGGGTGTGTGGTCACAGGTATACC
>JADBJO010001910.1:222500-225000 GCA_016801955.1 Conus betulinus | reverse complement strand
AGGCACTCGGCATACGAGCGAGCGAAGCCATCAGATTAACTGCCAAATTTGATGCTGGCATGTGGTTTAATTTGCTTGGTATGCACAATCAACACTTCCCTTTATTATATTTGGCAAAAATGTATTTAACAGACAAGTCAGTAAGACCATTCTTGACCCCGTGATGAGATGACAACGTGCCCATTACTCGCTAACGGATGCTGCTTACGATACCGAATCGTCCGGCAGAAATGACAATACAAGTGCGCAGAAACGAACAAGAAGACGTTTACAAAAAAAAAAAAAAAAAAAATTTGAAAGAAAACGAAAAAAAGGAAAAACAGGGATGTTACAAGTTTGTTTACGTCCTGTGCACCTGACACACACACATAGCAAAAACAAAATGAGAAATGGTTGAACACAAATTAACATTTATGCAACATTTGAATTGCCTTTCTGATCTCGAATGAACTCAAGCAGAACAGGCAGACGAACAAAGACATGAAAAGAAATCTTAAACGATGCAGGGAACTGTCATAAAATGCAGCCAGTCTATGTACAAAGTTTAAGCAAGGTATTCAATCACGTCTGTTCAACTAGTTTTACGACGAAAGTCGAGTAAGTAACGAAGTGTTTTCATTGGCCACAGAAGGTTTCCCTTGTTTTGTTTTTACGCTTTTTTTTTTTTTTTTTTTTTTTTTTTTTTTTTTTTAAAAACCTGAATGCCTGTCGTTATACACCAACGGAAAGGGTAGAAAAAAATGAACCTTTTTTTTTTTTTTTTTTAAACGAAAACGCTGTTGTGGTGTACAACAAAGAAAAAAAACAAAAGAAGAATTTTTTATGCCTGAAATGAAAATATGTCCAACATTCCTTTTCCTACACACTTTGCATCTCTGTCAAATAGAAAATAAGATTTTCCCTCAATAGCATTTTCCATTCACTAGCACCTAAAACTAAGTATGAAATATTGCCTCCATTAAGTGGCAGAAGGTAATCTGATAATTTGACTGGTTTGATCGTGAATTCGAGAGAATGTAACTTAATATTTCTAACAATTTTCTAGCAAATGATATCCTTCAAATGTCTTCTATCAAAGTAAAAGTTGCGAGCGATCAGAATTTCTACAAAATTGTTAGATTTCTTCTATTTGTGAAACTCTGTGAAAATGTTAATTACAGATGTTCATAGCCGTTACAGTCGCTGACATTTTCACGCACAGGATACTGGGAAATTCTTAACACGTTTCAAGTTTGGCCCTCTTAGCGCTTGAAATAACCGCGAAAAGACTCAATTTGTTGGCAAATGGGAATCAACAACAACAACAACAATAATAATAATAACGAAATACATGTAATAATGATAAGATGATGACGATGATAATGATTGTTTATTTACCTTACACGGCATATCATAACGGTAATGGCTTAAAAATATTGCACATAAAAATCCCGCATATTTCACTTCTTCGTCAATAAACGTGGAAGTACTGGGATTGAGACTTCCGAATATTCTGCATTTTTTCCGGACATAAATGTGTACGAGTCTCAAACAGTTTTCAAAACATTTAGTTCCAGAATTGCCTGTATATATTAGCCTTGTCCGACGTGGTCTGATTTCTCCAAATGACTACATATATACAGTCCCAAGACGAAAGTATTAAACTGATCATTTGAAAGCCTGCTGGACCGAATTCTCCACCCCCCCCGACCCCTTCACCCCTGCCTTTCTCTCACACGTACCTCCCCCCGCCTGGCGAGAGATCAACCTCCCCTTCCCCCTTCGCCTCTTCTCCAACTCCTCCCCCTCCCCCCCCCCCCCCCCCCCCCCCCCCCCCCCCCCACCCCGTCACCCCACCTTCATTCCATGCATCGTTTGCAAACAAACGCCAATCAAATCCAGCTAGTATCGTCGCTGATTTCAGTATCACCACATGAATGCTTCAATCCGTTATCAACCAAAAAGAGAGAAAAACAGGACAGAAAAACTGAAAAATAACTAGCAATAAAACAGAAAATCTAAAATCTTCATCACCAGAAACGTTACTAACTTTCCAATCCATGAACGTTCCTTCAACGCAGACCTGCAAAATACTGCACACTTCGTATGCCCACAGTCACACACGGCAGGACAGGGGAAGGCTTTTCAACACGTTAGTAAAAAAAAGAAAGAATCCGGACAATGACTGATACAATATATAACCGGTGTGACGTTCTGTGATCATCCTACGCCTACAATCACTCCCCGGCGTGTAAGAGAAGGCACACGGCCAATCATATACACCTATCACCTATCAATCATCACTTATCACCTATCAGTCATCACCTGTCACCTATCCCGGAGTCTTGAAGACCGTTGGGGCGCCACAGAAGACTTCGCAACCAGCTTCCTCCACTCCTCCCGGTTCTCAGACAGCTCTGAGGCAGTTGCTGAGTGTGAGGCCAGTCCATGCACTGATGTTGTCCTCCCATCTCTTTCTCTGTCTTCCTCTCCTTCTGCCTCCTCGCACTGTTCCTTGTAC
>JADBJO010001910.1:205000-210000 GCA_016801955.1 Conus betulinus | reverse complement strand
GGAATGGTTAGAAGCCTGTCTGAAAATCAGTGTTGTGTGGAATGGTTAGAAGCCTGTCTGAAAATCAGTGTTGTGTGGATGGTTAGAGTCCGGTCTGAAAATGAGTGTTGTGTGGAATGATTAGAGTCCTGTCTGAAAATCAGTGTTGTGTGGAATGGTTCGTCTGAAAATCAGTGTTGTGTGGAATGGTTAGAGTCCGGTCTGAAAATCAGTGTTGTGTGGAATGGTTAGTGTCCTGTCTGAAAATCAGTGTTGTGTGGAATGGTTAGAGTCCGGTCTGAAAATGAGTGTTGTGTGGAATGGTTAGTGTCCGGTCTGAAAATCAGTGTTGTGTGGAATGGTTAGAGTCCGGTTTGAAAATCAGTGTTGTGTGTAATGGTTAGTGTCCGGTCTGAAAATCAGCATTTGGCACAAAGTGTGGAATGGTTAGCGTCTGGTCTGAAATTTAGCATTTGGCACAAATGTGGAATGATTAACGTCTGGTCTGAAAATCAGCATATGGCACACATGTGGAATAGTTAGCGTCCAGCCTGATAATTAGCATTTGGCACAAGTGTGAATGGTTAGCGTCCGGCCTGAGAATTAGCACTGGCACAGGAGGGTAATGATCACCACATGGTCTACAACCAGCACTGACACAGGAGTAAGGGGTGTGATTACCATTTGGAGTATAATCAGCGTTGACAGACGGGAGGGGGGGGGGGGGGGGGGGGATCACTGTCCAGTCTGACCTCCTTATTGTCCGGTCTGAAATCAGCATCAACAGAAACTGGGACGACTACTGTCCACTCATTGACACGAGACAGGAATGACAGCCTCTGCTTCAAACTCAGCATTAACACAAAGAGTTGTGGTCATCATCTGGCGTCACATCTGCCTGAAGACGGGAGGAGTGGGTAGGCCTGAAATCAGCATCGTCTGGTTCCAAATCAGCGATGACCCATGGGAAACGGTGGTGGCTGGGTGGTTGTATCGCACTCTGATGATCTGAATCGGCGTTGACACGAAGATAGGGACGACCAACCACCGTCCAGTCTGAAATCAACATTGGCAGAGACTGGCCAGCATCTGACCTCGAATCAGCGTTGACGCTGATGAGACTGATTACCATCTGGTCCTGAATCAGCCCTGACATGAATTTGTTGTGTGTGTGTGTGTGTGTGGGTGGGGGGGGGGGGGGGGGGGGGGGGGGGGGGGTGGCGATGATTGCTATCAGGTCTAAAAATCAGCACTGACGCAGGAGGGGGGATTATCATTTCTTCTTCTTTCTTTGGGTGTCCACCTTCATCGAGTTGAAGACTCTTACACTTTTGTGTGTATGACCGTTTTTTATCCCGCCATTAAGACAGCCATACTCCAACTTCGGGGAAGGTGCATGCTATGTGTAACGTGTCATCCATACCAACGGCCAAACTGGCCTTCTCCTCCGAAAGTTGGTGATGGGATTTTACGTGTGTGCAAGATGTGCGTGCGTTCACACACGGAACCTCGGTTTATAGTCTCATTCGAAGGACTGTATGGGGAATGGATTCAGAACCAATGTTAACTCCAAGGGAAAAATCCCTCTGCTCCGAAATTCGAACCTGTAACCTCAGGATCACGAGTCCGACGCTCCACCAGCTGAGCTATTCCGGCCCCTCTCTGTTCTAAAATCATCAGTGGCATTGAATAAATGATTAGCCTCTGGTTTGAGATCAGCCCTGAAACAAAGGATTACTGCTCCTGAGAAATACTAACTTCAGAAGCAGGAAGGTGTGAGCCAAACCGGCTGAAGAAGTGGTCGAACCTATTCGCAGCTTGAGAGCAGAGTAGTGACGGATTTGAACTGTGATCTGTTTAGGTTATCTATGTTTCTGTATCAATAAAGCTGGCAATTAGCCAATCATCAATCTCTATCCGGGATCAGGAAAAGATCATCCATTCGTGGGTTACTTCCCTTCCAAGATGGCGATTGTTGTCGTCGACGCCGATTCAATCATGAAAGTCGATCTCACAGCATATTTCTCAGTTCAAACATGCACAGTAATAAAAATTAATTACGCATGCAGAGCTGAAGTACGTCTGGGCTACACAAAGTCAGCTTAGTGAAGGAATGAGGAAAAACCGGTTTGGGTCGAGTGTGTGCGTGCTTGAAGGACACCACGACCCAATACGGTGACGAGCGATAACGGTACATCTGTATCAGGGGAGCCAAACTAACGTTTACGAGACTGGAAGCTACGTCAATATCAAAGCATCATTATCTTATTGCTTAAGTCTGACCGTTTTTGTTTTGTTTTTTTTTTTTTTTTAAAATAATAACCTCTCATTGCATACAAATTCTTTGCTCGAATCTCAGGCTGTTTGTGGCTTCAAGACACACAGCGTGTGTGAAAGGTCAAAGCAGGTGAAAGGTCGGGTATCAAGTTACTTCTCGATGAGTCTGTTGTGTTGACTGGCCACGTGTGCGGGCGATGGTGCTGGCAACAGTGCCTCAATGCTGGCTCAACACTGCTGATTCCTTCTACGTCTGCGGGTCCCTTTACTGCCTGCTGTCAAATCAGTATTGAAACACTGTCGGCTAGGATGGGATTCGAACCCAAGATGTCTCAGCTCACAGTTCACAACGCTAACCGTTGTGCCAATGGTTACCTTAGATAACAAACACAGCTGCCCTAATTTGAACAAATCACACATATATACACGCGCGCGCGCGCGCACACACACACACACACACACACACACACACACACACACACACACTCACACGCACACACAGACACACTTACAGGCACAGGCACACACACACACAACACGCGCACGCACGCGCGCATGCACACACACACACACACACACACACACACACACCCACGCACACGCGCGCACTGACACACACACACACCACACACACACACACACACCCACACACACACACACACACTGCCCCCCCCCCCCCCCCCCTCCCCCCGCTCTCCCCCCACTGTGACGTCACCTGTAGATGAGGGAGGGCAGGGTGCCAAAGTCTGGCTTCAGGCGGGGCTGCAGGCTGCTGATCTCCAGCCTGGTCTCGGAGTCCACGTGCAGCGCCGGCATGTCCAGCAGCGGCCGCTTGCCATACTTGGAGGACACCACAGGATCCATCATCTTCCGCTCTCTCCGACGACGGTCCTTCGCTCTCTATGTCTTCAGCAGGGCGGAAACGTCACTGGTGCCTGTGGACCATGACAACGGCGGAGTGAATGATCAGAAGAAGACATCAACGCATCTCGACTCTGCCCGAGCAGCTGGGAATCGAACCCTGTGTCTATGGTAGGAATTGCATCAGCTCTTGAAAGCAGCCGTGTAAAGAAAACAAAACGAAAAGAAAACAAGAAATACAAAAACAAAGAAGAAAGACAGAAAGGAAAAGAAGAAGGAGAGAACGAAAGAGGGAAAGAGAGAAGGAAAAAAAAAAGAAGAAAACAAAATAGAAAGAAAAAAGGAGAAAGGAAAGAAAGAAAGAAAAAAAAAAAAAAAGAAAGGAAGAAGAAAAAGAAAAAAGAAAAAAGAAAGAAAGAAAGAAGAAAAGAACACAGTGTAAAGAAATCGGAAAATCGGGACTCAAACCTCTGTCCCCTGGCACAGACCACATGCGCTCTCTGTTGCGCAAAGCCTACAGTGCTCTCTGCTGAGAGTGTTTAAACACCAACAAACCAACTAGCCAAACAAACAAAAACACTTAGTATTGCAAAGATGCATAGGTCACACGTTAAATATTAGATTGTGTTGCACAAAATACGGAAAAGGTTATGGTGAAAAGATAAGAGGAGAAAAAAATCTCTCTCTCTCTCTCTCTCTCTCTCTGGTTCATAATCCTAAAAAAAGAGAAAAATCAGTGTAGCCTACAATGGATTTGAACCAATGTCCCCCGTCTTATCAACACGATACTCTAAGTAACTGACCCAATAGGCCAGCCTGTCTTTGTAAGCTGTTGAACGTTTTGATCTTTATGGCTATTTCACACGTCAGGCAAATCATTTTCAAACAATAAATCTATAAGTGGAACAGATATATCAGAAAATCCACGCCGTGAACAACAATTAAACAATCTTTTGATGAGATTTATTCGAAATCTACGCCATGAATAACGATTGAATAACCTTTAAAGGAGCTTTATGAGAAATGTTCACCATGAATAACGATTGAATAACCTTTAAAGGAGCTTTATGAGAAATGTTCACCATGAATACAATTAAATGATCTTTAGGCCGTACGCTTCGTCAACCGGTGAAGCGGCAATGTTGGCACTTCAATTCAGTGGTGACAGGTGCGTGTCAGGACCGATAACTGCGTCGTCTGCTCTCGCACAGTTCCTCCCCCTGGCCTCACGACAGTGCGTTGTTCAGTTTTAGAACAACAGTACGGTGTGCAATCTCCACACAGCCAATGTAACAAGTCTCAAGTTAGAGGTCGGTGAAAAAATGTTCAACTAGACAGTCTGGGTTGTGTGGAAAATGGCATAAAACCAAGCAGATAATGTGAGAGCCGACTGAAGTTTCTCGGCCGGTCACCAAATTCGACGTCAAATGTTCAGCTGTACTGAGGAACTTATGTGTTTAAAGGTAGCTTATAAAATCAGTAATGACAGCGTCGATGGTGATCATGATGACGACGACGATGTTATGATAATGATGATTACAATAAGAATTCTTATATTAATGATGACGACGATGATGATGATGATGATACAACAACAACAACACGACAACAACAACAACAATGATAATAATAATAATAATAATAATAATAATAATAATAATAATAATAACTAGACGGGCAATCAGTGGAGTGCAGATCTTTATCAGATTCGAGTAGACATTGAATTTGCACACCGAGTAAGGTCATCAGACAGGGTACACAAAATCATGTATTCTGCCATGGGGGAAGTAGCAATCAGTACGGACTGAAAGAGTTACTTTCCTTGTATTTTATTTTTTTTCCACAGATCATAGTAAAAATAAAATGCCAACTCTTATACCACT
>JADBJO010001910.1:167500-182500 GCA_016801955.1 Conus betulinus | reverse complement strand
TTCTACATCTGTACGCACGTACGGCCAGTACATGCAAGGATGAAGGGAGAAAAGAGAGAAAGAAAGTGGAGGGCGACGGGGAAGGAGGAGGGGAGAAAGGGAGAGAGAGGATGAAGAATGAACCAACGAGAAAGAAGGGAGACGGAAAGTGAGAGAGAGAGAGAAATGGGTATGGAAAAAAAAAGAGAAAGGGGTGGGGATGGGGTACAATGGGGATAGTGAGGGAAAAGAGAGGAAGGGGGAATGAGAATGACGGGTGGGGAGGAAAAAAAAACGAGAGAGAGAGAGAGAGGGAGGGAGGGAGACAGAGAGAGTGTAGTGGGGAGGGGTAATGAGAAAGGAGGGGAGGAGGGAGACTGTATGATAGAAGAGAATAACAATAATATCATGTCTTTGTCGTCCTAACAGCCTGTCAGACCAGTGGCACAATACCATCGTTTACAATAACTTTTGTATTTGCACACACATTTTAAACATACACACAATGGGTACATCTGTGCACAGGGAATGAATGAAAAGAGAAGGTATGAGAGAGTGAAGAACGAATGTGGAAAAGAGAGGGATGGAGAGAAAGGATGTGAAAGAGAGAGAGAGAAAGAGAGAGAGATTGTGCTAAACACACACACACACACACACACACACACACACACACACACACACCAGACTTTGCATGAATAAACAGAAAATTTGATTAGGTACATCATACTTTATTTCAAATTTCCAACATCCAAAATCAAATAATAACGAGTGCAACAACAGACACATCACAACTACATTAAGCTGGCATCACACAAGTCTCTTGACAAAATATTGGGACAAGTATTATTATGTGAATCTGTATTAATGTACCGACATCCACAGAATCCTTCACATCCAACATAATTTAGCATGACACTCGTATACACCAGACAGCAACATAATCAAGGACATTTCCCCCCACTCTGCAGACCAAACATGCACATAATTATAATTTTTATTTCTAATGACCATAAGTTATTCAATACGTAATAAAAACCAAGTCGATTTGCATTGTTTGTTTATACACAGCCTCCAATTCAGGACAAAAGATACAATTTGCTTTGTTTTACTGTACACATTCATCGCTGTTATCCTAGGACTCATTTTTTCCTATCAGAGACATTCATTATTCTTTCATTATACAGATTATCATTTCATTTGTCATCTCTTGTGCATATCTAACAGACAAAAAAAAAAAAAAAAAGGGCAGTGCTGCATACTATTTCTCAATAATCTTTTTGTTGTTGTTGTTGTTTTTTGATGTTGTTGGTATGATTCCACATCTATTCATGAAAGAAAGGATAAACACAAATAAGTGAAAGAAAGCATGCATTCATATACATACATTTCAACAGGTCAGATTTTACGTTGAAATACGGAAACAACCGAACATCTTATTTGAGCTGCACGGACAGGTGAAAGGATGTGAGAAATGACCTTGTACCTACCCTACTCATACGACAGACCTTTTGACACAAAAAATCAAACCAACGCATCGGTAAATATCCTCTGATCAGGTAAGAATCAACTCAAGATGAAATATCTGACACCAAAGATGACAATAACACACAGCATTTCGATGTTCCGAGTGGAAATTGATTTCCTTGTATAGATAAGTATTACTGAGAAAAGAAAATCCAAAGAGGAAACAACAAGAACAGAGGCCTAGTGAATACGTACAAACCCACACGAGACAAACGGAACTGAAAACAGTGTTCATTCACCTCACGAATGTACAAAGACAAGCTAGCACTGCGTATTATGGGGAAGAGAATAAATACTAATAATGAATGCATGCAGACAAAACCAAAACAAAGCAACACACAAGAACAAACCACCAGGGACATGACATTTTGAGACAAGTCTGTGGACTACCATACGACTCGAAGAACCAGATTATGCCACGCACAACGATCCTCTCTTTCCCTTTCCAGTGTTTTTGGGCGGAGAGCAGCAGGCAGAATGCAGGCAAGTATGTGTGTGTGCAAAAGAGAGAGAGAGAGAGTGTGTGTATGTGTGCGTGTGAATGTGTGTATGCGCACATGCCTATGTGTACATGTGCATGTTTGTAAGGCAGGGAGGGACAGTGGGAGGGGCAAGGACAGAGGAGAAGGATGGAGGGGAGAAGGATGGAGGGGAGAGGGTAGCGTCCCACACAACGACAATCAGGACACAGAGAGCTCTTGTGATTGGTTCAGTGTGACAATGAAGTCCACACACATGGGGATACAGCCATCCCAACTCAAGTCCTGAAGAACAGGAATACACCATCCAAACAACAGTAGTACGGAAACACACGGTTCAGTCAACGGTCCTGAAGAGTGTGATGCAGAGAGGAACGGGAAGACATACAAAAAACAGTCCAGAAAAATGGAGATGCACCACCTGTCAATCGTTCAGAAGAATTGGACATAACACCTTATCAATACTTCCCCATGATCTGACCAGCTAGTTGGGCTAATGCCTAGGTCAGACATCTGCCAAGTCATAGCCATGAGACCCTCTTCCTAAATTCTCTCATCTTAGTCGTTAATTCGTTATCCATCAACATGTACAGAGTGGGCTGGGGGCTTGGCAGATGTGGTTTATATACAGACCAGTCCACAGGCAGGGACACCTTGATGAGACTGAAACTATCCATCCATAGTTCAGAGAACTTGGTATACCTCATCAAAGGTTCAGGAGGTTAGGGATACACAGTGTCCATTCAATGGTTCCAAAGAATAAGACTACAACAACTACAGTTCATCAGTTCGGGGATACTGTATCCTATCGATTGTTCGGAACAACAGAGGTACAACATCCTTTCCATAGTTCAGAAGAGTAGGGATAAAACATCCATCCAATACTTCAGAATACTGAAAATTAAGGCATCCTACCGATCATAAGCATGGAAATATAACATCCTAGGGAAATATGACATCCTAGGGAAATATGACATCCTATCAACAGTTGAGAAGACCAGACATGTCAGACATTCAGAAGAATGGGCACAACACACATCTTACCAATAGTCCCGACGAAAGAAGACATAAAACTCTATCAATAGTCCAGGAGGAAGGAGGTAACATGACAATATCCTAGCAGCTTAAAGCTCGTTAAGGCATTCTGGTCACATGACCAAGTCAGTACAGGAGTTAAGGAGAGGTTCTGGAACTTTTCCCGGAACAGGCATCTCTAGCAGGAGGAGGGGGGGTGGAGGTGGAGAGAAGCCTCATCAATTTCCCCAGCTGCTCTCTTTGTTCTGTCGGTTACACCTCCACTATCCAGGGTGAAATACTTTCCATCTCTTACAAGAACTGCAAGTAATTGGCACATATGTTTTTAAGTCCTATCATGAAAAACCGTTTTTATGCAAACATTAAAATCAAGTTATCTGAGCTTATTTACTATTCAGATAATGTTTGACATGAAAAGACTGGAATGAGTAAAAACTCTTTTTCTTTAAAGTGTACCTAACAAACAAAACAAAAAGAGAAAGACAGACAGAAAAAAAATGACTTTTTTTTGTTGTTAACTGTCTTTTATTCCTAGATAAATTGCTGTTTTCCATGTGTTCAGAAAGGGAAAAAAAACCTTCCATATATCACATTTTCAATGCTGAATTAACCAATCCACAGCTTTCGAGCCATTTGGCCTGCCAGGGGAGATAACTGGAAAACAGCGACTTGCCTTTCCTTCTCACAAGGAAGCAGACCAATCGGGAAACACAACGCACAGGAATGATGGGTTGGTACTTTACCCCCAAACAGGGCATACATATATGACAACTTTTTGTTCTGAGTTAAACAAACATTTACAATCTTTATAATTATAACCAGTTAGTTTCCCGGCCTTTCTTTGCACCATGTGCAATGACAGTGGACGTAACACCACATAAAATATCACTTAATATGGGAATTTCTAAAAGCCTTGCTAGGCTGGTACTGAGCAGTTCTGAGTGAAACATCTGGATGTATGTAGAGGTGTGTGCATGTGTGCAAAAGTTGTGTGTGTGTGTGTGTGTGTGTGTGTGTGTGTGTCTGAGAGTGACAGTCAGAGACAAGAGAAATGCAAGCAACTTCGAATAGAAATGTGTGGGCATCACCCACACATTTGGCCTCCCCCAAACTTTTCTTTTCCCTGAGATACATATCACAAACTTTCTCAGAGACTGGAGTATCCTTCAACGAACCTGAGCTCCACACAACTGAGCAATACTGACGGAAGGAAGGGGAGGGGGAGTGAGATATCAAAATTCTGTGATGACAGGAATTTGTCGATCAATCCGATGAGAAAAACCACAATGAAACTGGTAGACCAGAGGGTGTTCTGGACGACATGTATAACGCACACACATCACATTCCTTCGTCTTTGTTGTCAAAGTACAAAGATACACCCGTTAATGCAGAAAGATTTTTGCCCAATGAATTTCTTTTAAACACAATGCTGTCTTCTCACCTCTACCTTCAGCAGGGCTTGATTGAAACATGCCTCATGTTGTAGAACAATGAACGCTTTAACTAGTTTAAGACTAGCCCTTTGGCTAAATTTGTTTATCTACCCCATGGAGATTCCAGGATTTTTTTTTTGTAGCTAACATATCTTCAACATTTAAAAAAAAAGAAAAAAAGAGAAAAAAAAAAATGTACTGAACAAATAGTATCTGATTTCCGTCTTCCTTCCTTCAATTATCATTCAGAAGAAATAAAGAGAAACAAAAAGAAAGAAAGAAAAGGGAAATAAAAGAGAACTGGGAACTGTATGGTCTTTCACGAAAATGAACTTTAATAGATACACGTATTAAGGATGGCACTTATCAAATCAAGTTTGTTGCTTCCATACATCACTCGAGGGAATGGCATGCGCCACACCTTGGACACAGCTCTAAAAGCGATTCTTCCAGAAATCACACAAATCAGCTATAGATTAAATCCCCATCAATGCCTTTTATACACTTGACTTGGCTTATTGTACACGCACACACACATCTCTTCTAACATTTATTCACAACACACTACACCTTGTCCAAGCTTTCCAGTGATTAAAATCAGTCTAAACCATTCATTCATCGAAAAGGTCGAGGTAAAACTGTACCATTAATATTCCGCTAGCCAAACACCCTCAACTCCATGGCCTTCTGTTGAAGCCCAGGCTTCCAAACATGCTCTCACACACTGACAAGCCGAAACCAGAGGTGTAAAGACCTCCAGAATACAAAGCGTAGCATTTTGACACTTTAGTGTAGCATTCTAAAGTTAAGAGTTGTGATGTGATAAATCAGAAGTATCTTCAGCAATATCTTGCTTCACAAACAAAACGAATAGCTAAGATGATGGAAATTTCTCCCCTGGTTTTGACTTGACCTACAAAGAATCAAAACGGTCGACAATGAAACCAATCGATGAAATGGCAAAATTGTGACTCGCTAGTGATTTTTTCTTCTGCTTTTTTTTTTTTTTTCTCTCTTTAGCAATTCTTCTTCTGTTGCTGTTTTTTTTCCCTCCCCACAATGAACTTGGCATTTTTTGATGAAACAAGCTAACGGTCTAAAGACCTCTGTTGTCTCGGCTCCCTTTCAGCCAGTCAGGGTTTCTACGTTTGTTTTGTTTGGGGACAGAGCGTTTTATCACAAAGTGCACCGGTGTAGCACTGTCAATGAAATTGTTGCATGCTAAGCTAAGAACTCGACTCTTTGCAGCTCTGTGAACCATAATCATCCAGACGACAGTTTCCTCACCTCCGCCCCCCCCCCCCCCCCCCCCCCCCCTCCAAAATGCTAGCTTCAATGCACGGGCATCAGCAAGAGCATTTGTTTGATCATTTAACAACACATAATTCTTTCCCCTGAACAAAAAAAAGGTACCTTTTCTCTCTACAGCATTATTTTTGAAAAAGGGTAGCATAACTCCCAACTCCCTCCCCCACCCCCCCGCCTATAAAGACAGTGGAATGATGGATACAATCGTTACAAGAAGTGACTGAACTTGTGAATTAAATCCAATGCTCAATGTGGAAACAAGTACAGGGAGCATTAGTTTTGGTAGGAAATCTAATTCTTCCCACTGCATTTTCAAATCAACGGTGCTAACATTCTAAGGGTACCATTTGTACCTTTCATAATCATTCTGCTACACAATTTGGCAAATACTACATAATTTTTGTTTATACAACTGTCATTCATGCAAAACTGTCTGACAATTGTTAAAAAAAAAAAGCAATTATAACAAGACTCTCAAATCAGGTACAGTTTGAAAGCTTTCATTACTTTTTAAACACTCTGTAGACTTTTTGCAATAAAGCCGAAATACCCCAACATGAAGTACACATGGATGAGTCTGTTAGTAGTCTGTCAGCATTCAGTGTGGACACAAGTTGTTCACAAACTGTGGTCTGTAATGGGATCATGACATTAACACAAACCAAATCACATCACCCAAATGAACCAAGACTGAGAACAAATAAGAACATTTATACCAGTATCATACTGTATTGCAGGCACAATACCCTTCAGTGATTTGGATTTGGACTGACCAAGGAATGGGTCTTGAAAGAAGATGCCGCAGTTGAATCACCTGTAATGCCTCGCAAGTTCTAAGAATGAATCATTTACTCCCTACTCCAAGCTGCCTGTTTCCAGCACGTATCAGTTATCTCCCTTGCACCATATGTGGGCAACCCCACTGTCGCCGTCAAGCCACGTACTGTTACACCAAAAATGATTCTGGAATTGTAGTTCCACTGAAGACCGTTCGGCCAGCACTTTTTTCCTCTTTTGGGAGAAACTGTAAGGCAAGGTCCAAGAAAATCGGCCGGCAAAGAGTTGGGCAAAGTATATTCAGTGATCTGAAAGACACAGAAAATGGTGGAGGGAGGGAGGGGAGGGAAAAAAGTGTGGAAAGACAGAATAAACACTGGGAAACATACATGGGAGGAAGGGGGGGGGGGGGGGGGGGGGGGGGGTTAGTGTGGGAAGAGAGAGAGGGATGTGAGAAAATCAGTGGTAGACAACAAACAAACTCACGTTTGGGGTCACAGTCCTTTGGGGGAACTCCGACAGGCCTCTGCAAGCTACAAATCATCACACTGACGATTCTCGCTTTAAAGAATGAATTTGAAATAAAGAGCTTATACTACCCAGTGGATACTGGAACAAAACCTGATATAAACTTCATCTTTGTCAGCATTCATGATATTGTTATCATGCCCTTGGGGGGGGGGGGGGGGGGGGGGGGGGAGAAATCACTGTAAAATCATGAAATTAGAGTGTCTACAATCAATACATTTGACACCACAAGTACCAATGATGACCACTGACCTGTTTGAAACCCACTACCATATATAACAGGCCCTCAAGTCTGACAAAGCTTTCAAAACTTAAAACCCTAAAATAAGACCAGAAATATCTTGCATAGTTTAAAAAAAAAATTAAAAAAAAAAGAAAAAAAGAAATTTGAAAATTGCAATCTGGCACCCTAGGACTGGAGGAGAGTTGCCGATGATCTACTCTATCTCTGAAACTGTTCCAAGTAAAGCCCTACACAGAACAGGACTCAAACATAAAGTAACAGGACGTCACATATTGCTGTTGAACAATTGAGAACTTCACAGTTCCCACTTAACCCCCCCCCACCCCCCCCCCCCCCCCCCCCCCCCCCCCCCCCCCCCCCCCCCCCCCTCCCCCCCCCCCCCCCCCCCACCCCCCCCCCCCCCCCCCCCCCCCCCCCCCCCCCCCCCCCCCCCCCCCCCCCCCCCCCCCCCCCCCCCCCCCCCCCCCCCCCCCCCCCCCCACCCCCCCCCCCCCCCCCCCCCCGCCCCCCCCCCCCCCCCCCCCCCCACCCCCCCCCCCCCCCCCCCCCCCCCCCCCCCCCCCCCCCCCCCCCCCCCCCCCCCCCCCCCCCCCCCCCCCCCCCCCCCCCCCCCCCCCCCCCACCCCCCCCCCCCCCCCCCCCCCCCCCCCCCAATCTGGCACCATAGGACTGGAGGCCTGTTTGCCCCCCCCCCCCCCCCCCCCCCCCCCCCCCCCCCCCCCCCCCCCCCCCCCCCCCCCCCCCCCCCCACCTATATTAATAGCCCACTTAACCCCCCCCCCCCCCCCCCCCCCCCCCCCCCAAAGTAATAATTTCATTTTTTCTTCTTTTTTTTTTTTTTAATGTTTGTCAACCCCTTACATAGCTGGTCCCAGGTGCAGACATTCCTGCTAGAAGGAAGCCACACTCAAGGAGCAGGCAAATGCTTCTGTCATTTATCCAACCTCCTCGCATTCAGAACTGTGTAACATTTGACACACGCTCCCAGTATGATCTCCTTTAGCAAACTCTTCCATCAAAACCTCAGCAACATTCATCTGTTACACATAGCACCTGAACTACAACCTCACATAATCAAGGTCAGAGATCTACGAAATCCAAGAATCTGCAGACAGCAAAATTCAAACCCATCAATCACACACCTGAGATCTAGGTGAGCTAAAAAAAAAATGACATGGCGCAAGCAGCGGTCTGAGGTCACTGCAGAGCATCCTGACCAGCTGACAAAGTGCATCCCCTCGACCCCCCAGACAACGGCCAAGGGATTGTCAGTCACCTGAATTCACCAGTCGAGGAAGAAGCACTCTAGGTTCATGAGAGGCTAAAACTATCTGAGACAGGTTACAGGCTTTGTCTCAGTCACTCTCTCACACCACTCCCGCACCATGGACAGGCCCTTTACAAATTTGTGCAATGGCCCACAGGCAAGTGCTGTTTTGACAAATTCTTTTTCTCAGATCACAAAACGCAACAAACTGAAAAAAGAAAAAAAAAACAAAACAGTATGCACTTCCATGACAGCCGTCATGAGCACCACACACACGTACAGAAAGAAAAGCATTCTGCTGTCAGATAATTATGCACGGAAAGCACGTTTTCCCTTTGTCTTTTCTTTGTTGTCGTCAACCATTGTCTTTTCTTTGTTGTTGTCGACCACCTCATGGGGACATGTGAAAAATAGGCTTGACTGCTTGTGTTGGACATTTAAACAAGATTTGAACTACTGGCAATGGACTTCTCATTCCTGTTGAACATTTCTAAGAAGCTCTGAAACATGGAGAATGATCTTGTCTGCTTATCGTCCAGTATCACATCATTTTCTTTGAAAGATGTAAAATACGAATGCTACTACTTGTCTCCTCTCAGCTGACTGCTTTTAACAAACTGTATACAGTTGGAAAATTGCCTTTCCTGCCGTTAATTTTTCATGAGTTTTCAACTGTGAAAAAAAGATCTTGTCTGCTTTGTACCAAGTATAAAAGTGTCAAAACAATCAGCTCGTCTCCTTTGTGCTAACAATTAAACAAGCTTTAAAGTCAAAGGGAAAAAGAAAAAGGACTTGTCTGCTTTTCTGCTGAGCTTTCAACAAAAAAAGTAACTGTCACATTTCCCCCTTTAAATCTTCTTTTCCTTTTACTTTCACCATAATGTCACATTTTCCTTTGTTAGTGCAGATCATGGCAATCTATTAGAAGTGTGAACTCCCCCACCCCCTCTCTCCCCCCCACACACACACCAGAGGAAAAATGACCGACACTGCATCGTGAGAAGTGGAGAGAACTCTTAGCAAGAGTCTTTCAAAGAACACTGTTCAGTCTTATTAGCAATGAATGTACACAGAAGTGCGTAAACTAGGCTACACCTTACAAGATAAACTGACTTCATCATAATTATAGCAAGGTTTATGGGAAAAATAAGTCTCTACAAAAACTAACATTTCAGTTCCTTAAAACTGATGAATACCTCACTGATACTTAATTCAACAGTATTTTCATGCAAATTCTTTGAACAAAACTTGATCTCTGAAAAAAAGCAAGCTGGACCCATATCGAGTTGGATTTTTAACCTTTCTGCTGGATTCAGTTTAAAGTGGGTATGAAAAACAATTCAACACAATGCAAGTTTCATATTATAATTCATGTTTTAAACTCGGCATAAATACAGGACAAAACAATGGTGCCACTATTTTATCATTTTCTTTTCAATCAATTTAATATCAACTACTGATGATCCTTAGAGAGAGGTATCCCACTGAACTGAAAAACAACTTATCAAAAAGCTCATTTTTAACCACAAAAAATCAGAAGCTGCGCAAAAAAAAAAAATGTCATTTTTTCCCTTTTTTCTTTTTTTTTCCTTCCTTTTTTTTTTTATCAAATCTAAAAGTACCAGTAAACCCTTACTCTCGCACTTACAGTCTCTCAATATTTCTAGAAAACAGTGTAAAAACAAAAACAAAAAAAAAAAATTAAAAAGAAATATTGACACATATGTCATCGTAAGTTGAATGAAATAATCAAACATTTGCAAGAAAATAAAATCTGGGGCTGGACACTATGAGACACACACGCACAAAGGAACAGACTTCTTGCACTCACTCTTCTTACTTACAGTTCACTGCTTCAGAGTCTGTGGCCTCGAGCCCCAAGCAAAGCATACCAGTTTTTACTACACTCAAAAACAGCCTAAAAAAAAAGTACAAGACATCAAAAAATAACATATATCAGCAACCCAAAAATCTTTTAGATTAAATCACACACAGTTTATTTCTGCTTACACATGACAGGGAGTCAAACAGCACTCACCCTTTTTCGAACATTTCAAGAACACACTACTCTCAGCCCTGCATGCTCACTCCCCAACCTCACTCTCATACACCCGGGACGACGGAAAAAATTAAGCAGCGGAGGCAATTTTTGCATGAATGAAGTACAACCCATCAACCCTGAAGACAAACACCTCATTCACAAAGGAGAAATGTAATTCTGAATACATAAGACACGATACTACTCGCAATACACACAACAGACACACACCTGTACCATATCCCTGCGCGAGTGCGCGCACACACACACACACACACACACACACACTCACACACACACACCAGATCTCGCATGCAGATGAAAATCTGAGCTCACTTGTTCATTACCAAACCAGCCCACGTCTACATGCTAGCCTCTGCTCTTTGCAGTAGTTATGAAGGGAAAATGGCTTCTGACCAACAGCACTGTGGTATCCGTTGAAAGATAGGTCCAGATGGATTCCGGAGAATAACAAAAACTCACCCTCAAGCTGGAATGATCATGCAAATTTTTTCTCATCATATACTGAAATGCACATGATGGTCGCAAGCCTGCAGATTTGGAACGAGTTCTTTTGTTTTTGTTTGTTTGATGACGCTTATCTTTTATAGAACTGATTTTCAAACAAACGACTCTAACAAACCTTTCCAACCTGTTATTAGTAGTTAATAAGAGTTTTTCTTTATCAAACTTTGGCTAAATTACTTCATTTGGCATGACCAACTATGAAGATACTTCTTGAAAAACGTTTTTTTTCCCCGCACATTTCCCTGCAAAGGGGTTGAAGACTACCCATCAAAATACGTCTCTTGACATACTGTGCCAAAAGTAATGTACATGTGAACACAAACACACACACATATACATACATGTCCTTTACAAGCTACCGAGTCAGCAGGGAAACGCTGCTGATTCATCCATTATGACACAACACTGCAAAGTTTCATCTGATCATGACTCAACTTGCTCTAGTCTCCACCATGCCACAGTCGTAATACCAATGATGAAAACATGGGGATGGATTTCAATGAAATAATGCTGAGCATTTGCTGAAAGAATGCTTAAACAATCATCTCTTTCGAGGGAGAGCAAACCAGGCTTACTGGCTCTGTTGAACGAATGGAAGAAAGTATCATAAGACAACCTTTAAAACAATGTACATCACGAATACATCATCAACCCACAGCATGAACTTCAAATCAGATAATCACGCATATCAAATTCTAATGCATGACTGATTTCTTCTCTTTTCTTTATTTAAATTGAAGTACTTTTAATGCGACTTCATTTCAACGGACGCCTGGGTGAAAAGAATTTTTAAAAGTTTCAGAAAATCCATTTTATAATTAGTTTGATTTCACTCGATTTTTCTCAGATCTGATCACACAAAATTTTTGTTGAGTATGACCGATGAAATGTATATATTCACGCTCAACATAAAATACAGAGGAACGAAGTGTTAGTGCTGGGTGGTAAACACTGAATACAGATCAGTTTTTAACCTGTTGGTTGATGTCAATTGGATTAATAACTTCACCACTGTTCGATCGTCAGTGACCATCCTCGCTGAACTCTTCCAACGTGAACGAGACAGTGCCGACATTGTCAAAATAACGTTAAGCATCTTAGTCACCCACAGTTCATTTTAACAAGACAACAAACGAATGGTCAATAAAATCACATCACAGACGCACATAAATATTTTGACAGTGCTTTAATCAATCTTTTATCATCTCTGTCTGAATTATTCCCCCCCCCCACCCACCTCCCCTTCTCACTCTCTTGCTCTCATCCTACCCCCCACCCCCACCCCCCCAAAAAAAGTGAAAATCAATCTTTTCTGATCTTGCAATGATCAACTTGTTTCAGAGCATATACACTTGCATTTGCAGCATATGCTGGCTTGCACACACACACACACACACACACACACACACACACGTACACACAGCTTCCATTTCTATGACGACAAGCCAAATGATGATGTCGATCACTCTCTGATGGCAGCATGACGACGGTGCCGGGGCTTTCTGAGCTAGAAAGAGAACTTGATTCCGCCATCTTCGTTGTCTTCGCTGTCCTCGTCGGAGTCAGCCTCGCATCGGTCAGGGTGGTACAGTTTCACCAGGCGGTTGGCTTCCCGGTATCCCGTCAGCAGCGCCCCATGTGTGGTGGAGTAGAAGGAAGGGTGAGTGGCCTCCCCTCCAAACAGCACACTAGGCTGAAAACAGAAACGGTGAGCATTTCTGTTTTTATCCGACATGAGAATTCTTCCCCTTGTCACACACACTTCCGGAAGGGCGAGTTGCCTCCCTTCCAAACAGCACACTAGGCTGAAAACAGGAACAGTGGGCATTTTTGTTTTTATCTGACATGAGAATACTTTCCCTTGTCACACAAATCTTTGTCCCGCAGATTTAATTTAAGTGAAAGCAAAACAAGCATTTTGAACAGGGAATGAAAGGTGAGATCAATTTTACAATAAAACTAAACAAGTCATTTTTCGAACTCTTCAGTGTGATAACTATTGAATTCTACTCTAACATTGAACATGTTTGGTAAAGCTATGTTCAATGACAACCAGCACTGGTAAGTGACATGGGATAACAGGACACAAGCCTCTGTGTAGCATAGCGCATGGATGACGGTACTAGCGGTAGAACTGCCGACATGTTTTGCCACCTAGCTGTGTTTTGGGGGGGATGCTTTCCGGAAAGTGTTTTTATTACCTAGGACATTTTCAGAGTCTTTACTCTACACAGCAAGGGGTGTGTGTGTGTGTGTGTGTGTGTGTGTGTGTGTGTGTGTGTGTGTGTGTGTGTGTGTTCAGCAAACTCTGATACACTGTAGAATGCAAAAATGCACAGACACATCCAAGTAAATGGCGCTACATGTTTTGTATTGTGTTTCTGTTGGAAGGAAAAATGCTGGAAACCTGAAACCAAACCAAACCAAACCAAACGACAATATAAAGAAATGGAAGAAATGAGAGAGATTAAACTAGGTTAGGAGACTTACAGACAAAAAAAAAAATCCCATCTCAAAACATAACAACAACAAAATAAAAACAACAACAAGTACAACAACATAACCATGAATAGAGACAGCAGTAAAAAATGACAGCAAAAAAAAAAAAAAAAGAAAAAAAAAGGATGACAAGTTAAAGGTTGAAAAGGAGACCTCCCAAGGACCACCCAGAGCAACAGACGCATGCAACAGCTCTCTGACCCACACAGAGGAGCCTGCAGCAGCAACAGGCAGACTACCTTGGAGTGTCCTTTGCTCTTGATGGTTTGCTCAGCTCCACGATGTCCTGCAGATTGGAGCCCACCTTGATGAACGAGTAGGACCCCCCTCGTCAACCGGTTGGTACCCCACTTAGTCCTGAAACACCACATCAGTTCACACACTATGAAGCGACCGTCACCACCGGAAATCTTTTGTTGACATTATCATTACTAAGCCAGCAGCAAACCATCAGAGAGAACCACCAGAGAGAAGGAAGATAGTCTGTGGATGAGTGAGAGAGAGTGAGGGAGGGAGGGGAGAGAGAAAGAAGACAGTCTGTGGATGAGTGAGAGAGAGAGAGTGAGGGAGGGAGAGGAGAGAGAGAAAGGAGACAGTCTGTGGACAAGTGAGGGAGGGAGAGGAGAGAGAAAGGAGACAATCTGTGGATGGGTGAGAGAGAGTGAGGGGGAGGGAGAGGAGAGAGAAAGGAGACAATCTGTGGATGAGTGAGAGAGAGTGAGGGAGGGAGAGGAGAGAGAAAGAAGACAGTCTGTGGATGAGTGAGAGAGAGGGAGGGATCCAATTCACGTTGATTATTGCTCAGGCAAACCGCACACACCATACCATTATCAGGGGTGTCATCTCACTGCATTCAAATCTCAAAATAGATTGGAAAAAAACACAACAACAAACCAGCATCAAAACAAAAACATGAAACAGAAAACCCATAGACACAAAACGCATAACAAACACGCCAGAAGTTCGTTAAAATCATTCTTCCGTAAAATCATAAATCAGATGAAAAATGTTTATCTTTTAAAAAAACTGGAAAAATTACATCTGCAACATTGTTGTTGCTGCAGTGCTGCACTCTAAGTAAACATATCAAAAGAAAGGGATAGAGAGGGGGTTGGACGGGGGATGGGGGGGGGGGGGGGGGGGTTCTGGAGGAGCAGGGTGGGTGAGGAGGTTGCCATGAGGGTAGTTGCGTGCGTACCACACCAATCCATGTTTGATGTTCATAACAATCATGCCCCTGACAAATGATTGCAAAAGCACACATGTGCACGCACACACATACACACACTCAGTCTCTCTCTCTCTTTCTCTCTCCTCTCTCTCTCTCTCACACACACACACACACACACACACAGAGTCT
>JADBJO010001910.1:140000-165000 GCA_016801955.1 Conus betulinus | reverse complement strand
TTGAATGCAGCTGAAGGCCTCTTTACATTGAACACATGTTCACAGATCTCCATCAATAAAGCCCTCTTTACACTGAATACATGTTCACAGATCTCCATCAATGAAGCCCTCTTTACATTGAACACATGTTCACAGATCTCCATCAATGAAGCCCTCTTTACACTGAATACATGTTCACAGATCTCCATCAATGAAGCCCTCTTTACACTGAATACATGTTCACAGATCTCCATCAATGAAGCCCTCTTTACACTGAATACATGTTCACAGATCTCCATCAATGAAGCCCTCTTTACAGTACAATTACACTGATTACATGTTCACAGATCTCCATCATTCACTCACTCTAGGGGCTGCCTATCAAGATGCAGCCGTCTTCCGCTCAGACCTTGGCACATATCACAGCACTTGGCGTCTGACGCCGCTCAGACAACTCTCCGTATGACATATTATCCATCATCAAAAAAAAAAAAAAAAAAAAAAGGGTGGCTTGGTGATTTCTTCATCAAGCCTATCCTATATCAAAAGAGAATTTTCTGTTTTAGGAGCCTCTGCCTGTTAATCATACAAGTTGGTCGGAAAACGTGGCCCTCACCGACTGCCACCTTTAATTATGATAGCAGATTTGACTGGTATCACGTCTGATGGGCCATCAGATGTGACACCAGTCAAATGCCATATCCACGTTACAAGAGACATCGAGTGGAGCAGCAGGGAACTCAAATCATGAACTGATGAAGCCTCCTCAGGATAACAGCCAGGTCACAAAGTGTCATGAAAACTCAAACAAAAAGAAAAAAAAAGGTTAGCTGTAAGTTCCCACATTATCCCTTATATCAGTCTGGAACTGAAAGTGACATGCTTGTTGAAACAGTTGCAGAGACCAGCACTCTACAGACATACACACAACGAATCATCCACGTTATATCATTCATACGGCAACACACAAGGATGTGATGCTTGCATATTGTCCATGGAATATAAAAGAAAAAAGCTTTTAAAGCAAAAGTATGGTTATGCAGAGATCGATTTTCAAAAGAGAATTTATTGTTCATTATTTTTTTTTTAGTATCTCCACAATGAAACACACTCCAGTCGTATCATCTGCAGGACTGTGAATCTTTGGAGGAATGCGTGATTTCTAAATCCGAATCAACTTCTGTTCTATTCCAGCCAAACTTTTGATTTTGAAGTTCTACTTTTGTTATAAAAGAAGTATGGAAGAATGAAATAGAGACAGTCTGTTGAGGAAATCAGATCATCAGACTCAGAGCCATCATCGTCATCAGTCTGCAATCTTGATTATTTTCCATCAATAAACTGTTTCATTGTCATACTTTAGAAACCAAGGAATCAAGTTTGACATAAAATTAAATGTTCACGGATTACCTGGGTGAAAACATCAAGCGAGGTTAATGTTTGTAAGCATCTTTTTTTCCTTTTCTGAAGTTTAAAACAAAAAACAAAAAAAATTTACAATTACAGTGTCTTTTGGCATTTCCTGGTCAGTGCCCTACCTGTTACCATACAAAGTTCCTGAAGGAGGCAACTTGCATTGAACACTATTCCCCTGGTCAGACCTCTACCTGTTACCATACAAAGTTCCTCAGTGAAGGAGGCAACTTGCATTGAACACTATTCCCCTGGTCAGACCTCTACCTGTTACCATACAAAGTTCCTGAAGGAGGCAACTTGCATTGAACACTATTCCCCTGGTCAGACCTCTACCTGTTACCATACAAAGTTCCTGAAGGAGGCAACTTGCATTGAACACTATTCCCCTGGTCAGACCTCTACCTGTTACCATACAAAGTTCCTGAAGGAGGCAACTTGCATTGAACACTATTCCCTTGGTCAGACCTCTACCTGTTACCATAAAAGTTCCTGAAGGAGGCAACTTGCATTGAACACTATTCCCCTGGTCAGACCTCTACCTGTTACCATACAAAGTTCCTCAGTGAAGGAGGCAACTTGCATTGAACACTATTCCCCTGGTCAGACCTCTACCTGTTACCATACAAGTTCCTGAAGGAGGCAACTTGCATTGAACACTATATTCCCCTGGTCAGACCTCTACCTGTTACCATACAAAGTTCCTCAGTGAAGGAGGCAACTTGCATTGAACACTATTCCCCTGGTCAGACCTCTACCTGTTACCATACAAAGTTCCTCAGTGAAGGAGGCAACTTGCATTGAACACTATTCCCCTGGTCAGACCTCTACCTGTTACCATACAAAGTTCCTGAAGGAGGCAATTTGCATTGAACACTATTCCCCTGGTCAGACCTCTACCTGTTACCATACAAAGTTCCTGAAGGAGACAACTTGCATTGAACACTATTCCCCTGGTCAGACCTCTACCTGTTACCATACAAAGTTCCTGAAGGAGACAACTTTGCAGTGAACAAAATTCCCAATCAAAATTCAAAACACAAGTCTTGATCCCAAGAGACAAGGTGCACAATTTCTTTAAATCCTAGGAACTGTACAGAATGGACTACAGCAAAAAGGCCTGACGTGGGGAGGTGTGGAACTGTACTGTGTGTACAGAATGGACTACAGCAAAAAGGCTTGACGTGGGGAGAGTGGAACTGTACTGTGTGTACAGAATGGACAACAGCAAAAAGGCTTGACGTGGGGAGTGTGGAACTGTACTGTGTGTACAGAATGGACTACAGCAAAAAGGCCTGATGTGGGGAGGTGTGGAACTGTACTGTGTGTACAGAATGGACAACAGCAAAAAGGCTTGATGTGGGAGGTGTGGAACTGTACTGTGTGTACAGAATGGACAACAGCAAAAAGGCTTGACGTGGGGAGGTGTGGAACTGTACTGTGTGTACAGAATGGACAACAGCAAAAAGGCCTGACGTGGGGAGAGAGTGGACTGTACTGTGTGTACAGAATGGACTACAGCAAAAAGGCCTGACGTGGGGAGGTGTGGAACTGTACTGTGTGTACAGAATGGACTACAGCAAAAAGGCCTGACATGGGGAGGTGTGGAACTGTACTGTGTGTACAGAATGGACAACAGCAAAAAGGCTTGACGTGGGGAGGTGTGGAACTGTACTGTGTGTACAGAATGGACTACAGCAAAAAGGCCTGACATGGGGAGGTGTGGAACTGTACTGTGTGTACAGAATGGACAACAGCAAAAAGGCTTGATGTGGGGAGGTGTGGAACTGTACTGTGAGTACAGAATGGACTACAGCAAAAAGGCCTGACGTGGGGAGGTGTGGAACTGTACTGTGTGTACAGAATGGACTACAGCAAAAAGCCCTGACGTGGGGAGGTGTGGAACTGTACAGAATGGACTACAGCAAAAAAGGCCTGACGTGGGGAGGTGTGGAACTGTACTGTGTGTACAGAATGGACTACAGCAAAAAGGCCTGACGTGGGGAGGTGTGGAACTGTACAGAATGGACTACAGCAAAAAGGCCTGATGTGGGGAGGTGTGGAACTTACTGTGTGTACAGAATGGACTACAGCAAAAAGGCCTGACGTGGGGAGGTGTGGAACTGTACTGTGTGTACAGAATGGACTACAGCAAAAAGGCCTGACGTGGGGAGGTGTGGAACTGTACAGAATGGACTACAGCAAAAAGGCCTGATGTGGGGGGAGTGGAACTGTACTGTGTGTACAGAATGGACTACAGCAAAAAGGCCTGACGTGGGAAGGTGTGGAACTGTACTGTGTGTACAGAATGGACTACAGCAAAAAGGCCTGACGTGGGGAGAGTGGAACTGTACTGTGTGTACAGAATGGACTACAGCAAAAAGGCCTGACGTGGGAAGGTGTGGAACTGTACTGTGTGTACAGAATGGACTACTGCAAAAACTGAAAAAGGCCTGACGTGGGGGGAGTGGAACTGTACTGTGTGTACAGAATGGACTACTGCAAAAAGGCCTGACGTGGGGAGGTGTGGAACTGTACTGTGTGTACAGAATGGACTACAGCAAAAAGGCCTGACGTGGGGAGGTGTGGAACTGTACTGTGTGTACAGAATGGACTACTGCAAAAAGGCCTGACGTGGGAAAGGGTGTGGAAAAGTTGAGGGAGGGGAAGGGTAAAGGTATGGAGACACGCCCTGTCCTCCCCCCCCCCCCCCCCCCCCCCCCCCCCCCCCCCCTTATCCCCCAAAGGAAAAACTAAAAACCACCTAGCATAGCAACTCATTCACACAACACTTCCACTACTTAAACCCCCTCTGTCTATATTTAGTCACCAGGTGGTCCCACCCTGGCCAGTTACTGTGTTACTGTGTGAGTCTTGTACAGCAAGCCTTGCCTTAAGGTCCTGCTTTGGGGAGGGGGGGGGGCGCTATCCCTCCCTGCCCCCCCCCCCCCCCCCCCCCCTCCCTCCACTTCCCTTTGTTGTGTTATGTGTTTAGGACAGCTGATCCTGCCAGGCCCTCCCACTTCCTCCCCAAGGCTGTCAGTCTGACTTTTCACCTTGCCCTCACCCACAATGCACCACTGGCTTCCTCTGCTCCCCCCAGTCCAGCCGGCTGGAAATCCCTTCACAGATGATTAGCCCACTCACTGATGGGGGTGGTGGAGGTGGGGAGGTGGGGGGGGGGGGTTGGCATGCTTCCCACCCAGTCCAACACCCCACCAGGCTAGTGTACTGACTGGTCAGACAAACCACTCAATCACACACACTGTAGTGTACTGGTCAGCCTGAGCAGAATGTTGCTCAATCACACACACACTGTAGAGTACTGGTCAGCCAGAGCAGAATGTTGCTCAATCACACACACTGTAGTGTACTGGTCAGCCAGAGGAGAAATGTTCTGAATGGTATCTGAACAGAACAGAACTTGGAAAGTTCCTTACCACCTGCCAGTCTGTGAAGAACTAACAACCCTCCGATCGCATTTCCCGCATTTCAGCCAAGTTATGATTGGCTTGTACAACATTCCTTGTCTAGCCTGCTGGTCACATTCACACTGGTGACTCAGACCTTACAAAACAAGCACCCCTCGCTTCCTCCTCGCCAAGGACCTGTTAGGGCTGGCCACTACATAACGTTGACATTCTTATTCTACAATATTCAAAGTTGAGAGAGTAATATTGCTAGAGACTACAAATGAACTCATACATGTATCTGGAATCTGCGAGTACTCTCATGATCTTAATTCAATGTAGTCGCTGGCCACTACATAATGTTGACATTCTTATTCTACAATATCCAAAGTTAAGAGAGTAATATTGCTAGAGACTACAATGTACATGTATCTGGAATCTGCAAGTACTCTCATGATCTTAATTCAATGTAGTCTGAGTCTCTTTCCAAACACTCAGAGCTCCAAGACAGGGTCTCCGCTCCTTATCACAATATCACTGTTATCAGTGTCAGTCATCAGCCTATGCTGTCCACCAGGGATGGTCAGTTTCATCACCCAAACCGAACCAAATACTGTACACAGTCTTCATTAGAATAAATGTAATGAGGTTACTACTTCTTTTTTTTTTTTTTTTTCTGTTCTATTGTCACCGAGTGAGAACTGCCATTAAGGTTTTGTTACATGCTTGTACTGAGATACAAGCAGTTACAAGCAACTTTCTCAACAGGCCTCCACGCGATCTCTGTCATTAAAGTTTCAAGTTCAATTCAACAACACAAATGTCATCAACGTTACAAAACTATTGCTTTAAACCACTCACCCTACTAGTGCTAGTAGTAGAATTTAGCAGAAGACTACAAGTATTTAAACCACTTTAGTTGTGCTGACCTCATGACCCTGACAGGAGCTGGAATGTCTTTCTTCAGCATGTTCTTCAGCACCTTGATGCAGTCCTCGCCAATCTGCTCCTCCGTGAGGGACTCCATGAACAGGGCTTCCTTCCCCGACAGCCAGCCTGGACAGCAGCAATGCAGCAACGTCAACCACTTCTCTCACACTTCGTCTAAAGGCACAGCAACGTCAACCACTCCTCCTCTCACACTTCATCTAAAGGCACAGCAACGTCAACCACTCCTCTCACACTTCGTCTAAAGGCACAGCAACGTCAACCACTCCTCTCACACTTCGTCTAAAGGCACAGCAACGTCAACCACTCCTCTCACACTTCGTCTAAAGGCACAGCAACGTCAACCACTCCTCTCACACTTCGTCTAAAGGCACAGCAACGTCAACCACTCCTCTCACACTTCGTCTAAACGCACAGCAACGTCAACCACTCCTCTCACACTTCGTCTAAAGGCACAGCAACGTCAACCACTCCTCTCACACTTCGTCTAAAAGGCACACAGCAATGTCAACCACTTCTCTCAAACTTTTTCTTACTTTGTCTAAAGGCACAGCAACCACTCCTATCATATTTCGTGTAAACATCACGGTAACAGCAGCACACACAGCAACGTCAACAATTCCTCTCATACTCTGTCTAAAGGCACAGCAACATCAACAACTCCTCTCACAGTTTGTCTAAAGATACAAACATCACGGTAATAGCAGCACGCAGAGCAACATCAATATATCTCCTCTCACACTTTGTCTAAAGATACAAACAACTGAAACATCACGGTTATAGCAGCACACACAGCAACATCAACGTCCTCTCTCAGTCTCACACTTTGTCTAAAGATACAAACGTCACGGTAATAGCAGCACACACAGCAACGTCAACGACTCCTCTCACACTTTGTCTAAAGATACAAACGGCACGGTAATAGCAGCACAGCAATGTCAACAACTCCTCTCACACTTTGTCTAAAGATATAAACGTCACGGTAATAGCAGCACACACAGCAACGTCAACAACTCCTCTCACACTTTGTCTAAAGATACAAACGTCACGGTAATAGCAGCACGCAGATCAACGTCAATATCTCCTCTCACACTTTGTCTAAGATACAAAAACAACTGAAACATCATGGTTATAACAGCACACACAGCAATGTCAACAACTCCTCTCACACTTTGTCTAAAGATGCAAACATCGCAGTAATAGCAGCCACACAGCAACGTCAATGACTCCTCTCACACTTTGTCTAGAGATACAAACGTCACGGCAATAGCAGCACGCACTGCTACGTCAGCAACTCCTCTCATACTTTGTCTTAGAAAGATGGAAACATCACGGCAATAGCAGCACACACAGCAACGTCAACAACTCTGACACTTCATCTTAACAAACATCACAACAATAGCAGTGGTCATGGTCCAATCTGCAACGCATCTGGTTCACAATCAAAGGCACTTCTCCGTGACCTTGCTTCTCACTCCCTGTCTCTCAAAACTCCCTTGATTTCACAAGAACTGAAGAAATTTAACACAAAGAAAATGAAAACAACATAATATGGCACAAAATCACCAAATCTCTGTCCAAGTCAACAGATCTTATATTATGGTCGACATACTAATAAACTTGTGGATTTCTCTGCATACAATACATATTTCACCAGTTGCATGAGAAATCAGAGTCTAAACACTTAAAGTTAAAGAGGTAACAGTAAACACTTAACAAGTGTTCCATGACAATTTATGAGGAATTCTTGTACACTTTCAAAAGCCAGTACCGATCCATTACCGATCAATTACTCAGCCATGTCTCAATCATAAGTCTAATTCAGCGTGTCCACATACGATTGGCACAGTCACACTGTCTCTATTAGGACTTCTAGGTAACTAGTGGATGAAACATTATTTTTCAATTATTTAAACATCTTCATGACTTAATTTTTTCATCCTCATCTCATTTCTTTAAAAAAAAAAAGTTTTTAAAAGAAGACAAAAACTGGGGAAAACTCTGCCTTCACACACAGTATCCTTACTCTGAGAGAGAGTGGCTGTGGTTTTCTGGTTTTCTCGTCAAACTTTAAGCTTGATCCCCCCCCCACCTCCCCCCCAACCCCCCATCGCATTTAAAGCTGTCTCAAAGCATGTGATCACTGAGTTCTGTAGCTCTGAAGCTATTCTCTGAATCCGATGTGCCACACACACTCAGACACCTTTTTAAACTTTCACCTATAACTTGACACCCTAGTGTCTTCCTTAATAATGATGCACCCTCACTCTATGACTTTCTGCACATGATTACTGACCTATAATCTTCGGGGCAAAAATTCTTTACATGCATGTTTTATTGTTTGTAAGTAATTTCAATTTCCAGTGTCACGTTTGTAACTATAAATATGTATGTCTTAACTTTTAGGGCAGCAGTCACAAATGTAATTTCTCTTGTAACGAGAGATAATAAAGTTTTCTGAATCTGAATCTGAATCTGAATCTTCTTTCTTCTCATCCCAGTCAGTCAGTCAACAGATCTTTTATACACGTGAAGTACACATTAGCTGATCACAGTACAAAGTATGAACAATGCAATGATGCAATTATTTATCAAACTAAGCAGCCCAGCACAACTGACAGTCAACTGGAACATTTTGAGATCTGGAGCTTGCAAAAACTTGTCAACACTACAGTAATGTCAAAAAATGTACAGAATGTAAAAATGCAGAGTAAACACACTTTGCACTCACAGACATAAAAATAGAAGATTCCCGCACTTACCTACACAAGAATATGTTCATGCACAACCTCAAAAGAGTAGATCTTGCGATACCAGGAGTGACGTAAATCCACATCATGCGGAGTGTCATCGTCCCACAGAATGTTGAGGCGAAACACATCAGCATCCACAATGGGCTGGTCAAACTCCAAAAACACCTTGTCCACGATGCCGTACCCCAGCACCGAGATGGCCTGCACTTTTTTCCGGGGGCAGGGCGGGCGTGAACATCCTATCACAGGCTGCTTGGAGGACACCCAGGGACACAGTGACTATCACATGGTTTGCATAGTGCTTCTCTCCATTCTCCATCTCCACACACACAGGGTATCGGGACTGGGGCCCCTGGTCCCAGTCGATGCTGCGCACCGGGGAGTTGAACACAATGTTGTCTTTGGGGATGTCTTTGCACAGGATGTCCAGGACGGTATCGAAGCCAGGAGGAATGGTGTAGTGAATGCCCGGCAGGCTCTCGTAGCTGCCAAAGTCCTGCAGCGCCACCTCGTCTAAACTGTCACAACCACTTATACAGCACTCCAACAGTTTCCTCTGCCCGAAGATCAGTTCTCGTACATGGCGCTCACCGTTGGTGAAGCGGCACACCTTTTCGTTAAAGTTCCTCTGCAGGAAGTTGCTATGGGAGTCATCGTCCTCTGGAGTGGGGACGTTCTCTGTGTAGAAGCTCTCACACTGGGCGATCAGCAGACCGTAGATGAGGTCCACCTCTTTGACCAGTCGGTCGCCGACCCACCTTGCCGGCCTCTGTGATGAACACGTCTTTGCTGCGCAGACTTTTGTCCTTGTGGCGCAGCTGCAGGAGGTTGTTCTCTTCGGCGATCTGGTAGATGGGGTTGTTCTCCACGCCGTGGATCCAGTTGGCCCCCATCTCTGCTTTCTGGCCTTCCTCCCCTGCACATCACAGTGTTTCCTATTTATGTCCACAACATGGGGGAAAAAAACAAACAAACAAAAACGTCACAGTGCTTCCTATATATGTCCACACCATGGAGAAAAAAACAAAAAAAACGTCACAGTGCTTCCTATATATGTCCACACCATGGAGGAAAAAAAAAAAACAAAAACGTCACAGTGTTAGGGTTAGGTGGCGGGTTAGGGGGGGGGGGGGGGGGGGGGGGGGGGGGGGGGGGGGGGGGGGGGGGGGGGGGCTGCTGCCCAAACTTGCTGAACAGAATTTTCTCATAAACATAAGATTGAAAACACCATGCATGCACACACACACACACACACACACACACACACACACACACACACACACACAGAAGACAGACACACACAGAGGTCTAACTCGCTTTTTCTGTTTTCTCCATCATGTCCAGATGTTGGTCTTTCAGAAATCTATAGCTTGTATAAGCACATTTGAACTCTGTCTTGATATTAATGGTAAATTTCTCATCTTTCTGTATGACTATGGTGTGGGGGAATAACTGATGCATACAGGGAATGTATCTTCTGGCTGTAGAACAGGCACTACTAGAACACAATCATTTCAACCATTTTCTTCTCTTTTTTTTTTGCAGGAACAACAACTCATCAGAGACAGATTCTGTGATGAGATGCAGTTTAATACGACTACACCATGGTTTAAACCTTGGGCAACACGACTTGGAAAACAAGTCTACTGATGCCATTTTGCAACAGTGCATGCTTGGAGACTGCTACATATACAGACCCCTCCTTACGCTGCATACATTTGGGAGGACTCAAATCTTGCTGACAATGACACTAGGTAATTTAACTGACCTACTGTAGGAGAAAGATGCCGAGATTAGCTTCTTTCAGCCAAATAATCACACATTCTTGAAGTGCCAATTCCAAGATGAAAAGTATATATACATTGCCACTAACTACTACAAACTTTGTCATGCATGGACCTTGTCGGTGCCCTTGGTAGGTTTAATGGAATGAAGTTTTGACGACAAGAACCAATTGATGTGAACTCAGTTCCATTCTTTCCTCCCCTCCCCTATACAGAGTACACGTACACACACACTCACACAGTATGCACACATGCACGCACAGGCAGCCACGCACGCATACACACACACATACATACACAGAGTTATACACAAGCATGGGCACTTACTCACACTGTACACACTCACAAAAAAACACAGAGTTTCCCTGCACATGCTGAGGGACATACCATTGACTGCGCTCTTTTGTGAAATTCCTCAACTCTGTTACACCGCAACTGATCCAATGACAGTGTGTGCGCGTGTGTGTGTGTGTGTGTGTGTGTGTGTGTGTGTGTGTGTGTGTGTGTGTGTGTGTGTGTGAGTGAGTGAGTGAGTGTGCTTGTGTGTGTGTGTGTGAGTGAGTGAGTGTGCTTGTGTGCATGTGTGTATGTGCATGCGTGTGTGTGACTGTGAGAGAGTGAGAGAGCGTGTGTGTGTGTGTGTGTGTGTGTGTGTGTGTGTGTGTGTGTGTGTGTGTGTGTGTGTGTGTGTAACAGAGAGCTCTAGACAGACAGACAGACAGAGAGAGAGAGAGAGTGTGTGTGTCTGTGTGTGTGTGGGGGGGGGGGAGTAGGTAGGACAAAGGGAGGTTAAGCAGGGATGGGCTGGGGGGTGGAGGAGGTGGGTGGGTTAGGAGGAGACTTGGGAGGGTTAGAGGGGGAGGTGGACTCTAACAGTACACAGCACTTCACTCCATTTATTTCATTGCTATAGTTGCTCTCCAGGCCTAGGCAGTATATGAATGGTGGGAAAACAGGCGTTTACAACTCGCACTTTTTGAAACTTTCTTTTACATTTTGAAATAAATGTGTTCTACATAGGTACACCTGAGTTTGAAACAATGTAATGGTTATAAATCTGTTGTCTGCTTTACCAATTCTGTAAGTGAATATTCCAGTTTCAGCAATATACCTGAAATAAAAACAACAGTTCCTTGTTCTCTTTTCATGTTATTAGTATTTATACTGTATTCTGAATAAAATCAGGAAGGAAAAAAAAATCAGTTATCTCATGAATGTATTCAAATTCATACTTTTTCCATCATTCAAAATGTGATGTGGTACAGCCATGAAGTGTTCAAGTCATCATTTGATGATAAATTTTAAAGTTTATCAATGAAACTAAAGAATTTTATTACACTACCTGTGTACGTCCTGTCCAGTACAAGAAAGAGAAAGAGTCATTCTCTTTCAAAGACAACAGACCAACAACAAAGTTAAATACTGGCATGCCAGAGATTAAAAAATAAAAATTTAGGTGGGGAAGGGGGTGAATAACAAGGGTGTGCAAAATTTCTGAAAATTATGAAAATCAGAGGTATTTCTATGTTTTAACTAAAACCAATATTTCCAGACCAGAGGAAAAATGAAAAGCTTTTGATACTGATTATCAAAAGTTGAATTTTTCACAGTCACTCTCACTTTCAGGGACTCGATCCCCACCAAATGCTGCTTATTTTTTTGCAACTCCCCCACCCCACCCCCACACACCATTAGAACCCCCCCCCCCCCCCCCCCCCCCAAGTTTCATCAATTTAGTAACAAAATGATATTCATCACATTATGATGTAAGCAGGAAGGCGAAGGTGACACTGACTAGGCGACGGAAACTTCCTCAAATGCTTACGTGGCAAAGCACATGGGGACGAAAAACAACCCCCCCACTCCAGATTGTTAATAATAACCTCCTTTCTGCTCGCTGGGGAATTATTCACAGATTATTTATAACTTTCTTTCCCTGTACACTAAGATCGAAGCAGGCGAAAGTATCTTTCCCCGCGTTCATGGTGAACCCTGAGCTTTCTGAACGGTTACCTAACCACAAATGGCTGTACCACTAAGGCTCCTTGTACAGTGTCGGAGTCTTCGACGTGTTGCTTCCCTCAGCGATTTTTCCCCCCTTTTTATCCTTTTAAAAACAAGACTGTCACGATGTCGTGCGTCGTCAGTCACACGACCAACTGTCTGTTTCCGTACATTTTTTTTTTTCTTCTCTACTTGTGTTTTATGCTTCGCTGTCTTTCTCATCTAGCGGCAATAAAACCCGATTTCTCCCAACATGTCTTCGACATTATTAACCTTCAAAGTGGGCTGGGATGGTCGGGTTGGGGTCACTGTGGGAAAAGCCGAAACGAAAAGGGAGTGGGGAACGGAGACGCCAAGCCTAGTCATCAGAAACTGGCGAGTGTACTTCTAGTACAGACAGTTCTCTTACAAGTATGAACTACGTTAAAACATCAATTTTAAGCCAGCTTTTGACGGGTATGTACAGAAGAAGTCGAGAAGCTTCGGTCGACCTGATGACCGATCAATAAAACGCTACGTCACGTTACTTGACTTATGAATGAACTGCTGGCTGAACAGCAAACCACTGCTCTCGGACAAAGAGGACAAAGACTGTTGGCAACGCTGAACACAATCCGTCGCATTTAGATTCATTTCGTCTCCATGTAGAATTAGTACTTTTGAAACATCTGTGCCGATTTCATCGTGATTGTACAAAGAATGTGTCGTTGGTCTGTGTTATGCTGTAAATGTCATTAAGTGTGAAGTATATTCCTTCAGCTATTCAGATACATTACTGTGGCTTCAATAACCAATTCCTTTGTGGATACCCCTCCCTCTCTTCCTCCCCTCCGCTAGACCTGTTAAACTTCTTTCCTTACATTGCATTTTGACATCCTGATTTCAAAATCTCAACGCTGATTTTACTTGACCTGCTGGGCTGATGAATATCACCTTACAATATTCAGCTGGTATTGTGGTATCATTCCTTTAAACTGCAGCTGGTTCACACTGAATGTAGGCGATTCATAGTGTGCTAAGACAACTGTTCTAATCCTAGGAGGGCTGGCGGGAGAAGAAAGGAAATCGCCCCCTTGTAACAAAAACATTCACCACAAAGACACCGCCAAGTGGTAACAGTATGCTGAATTGAATTTGCATCTTCCGTCTCTCTTCGGCCCTGTAGCTAGCTGAACAGTGAAAGTGGGTGAAAAGCTTGGAGCGTTACACTCACCTGTCACCACACTCCATATCCTACCGCCAATGCGATCTGAAGCTTCGAATATTTTGAAATCTGTAAATCCTTCCTCCATCAGCCTTTTCCCGGCAGCAATCCCAGCAATGCCAGCACCAATAATCAAAATTTTGGGCTCTTCCACAGGCCCATTCTGTTTCTCCTCGTCTTCCATCATGAACCGTTGAACGTCTCGCTACCGGTTTGCCAGCTCCCTGAGAGAAAAACAACCACTGAATATTCACAGGCTGAATGAACAAGATCACTTCAGTATCACTTTTTGTCGTCGGAACTGATGAACACGGTTTGGTATCCAGCAAATCCGACAACAACCGTTAATCATGAAGAAGGCACTCGCTTGGTAATCACCACGTCGCTGCGTTGTGCGTTCCCCAACACTGCCTGTTGGTTTCCAACACGCACACAGTTTTAACGCGTTCCTCATGACGTCACGGGGCCGCGCCGCAAAACGAGGTTGGTGCTGGCTCACTACGAAGTGTGGGCTACAGCCTATAGCGTATAGGCCTGTCAGACTGTCTGCTGGAGGAGTGGAGTGGAGTGTAGTAGAGCGTGTGTGTGTGTGTGTGTGTGTGTTGTTATTGAGTTGTTCGTTCTTAATGGTACTGAACTCGCAATACGACACTCGCTGATGGCAGACAATACGTTTCACCCACGGGAGAATGGGAGTGGAAGTTTGTTCCACCCACTCCCAGATGATGCAGATGCAACACACTCGGCATGTGGGTCATTCCCATTCTTATAACATGGTCTCCCTGCTGCTAAGTTTACCCCCCCCCCCCCCCCTCCCCTCCACACACACCTCCTTACTCCTGTCAGATATGTAGCGGTCGATTTAAACACACACATACGTGCGCGCGCGCGCGCGCGCGCGCACACACACACACACACACACACACACACACACACACACACACACACACACACACAAGCAGAGGCAGACATGTAGGAATAGCGATAGATTTTCCTGAACAAAGGAAGAAGGGAAAAGATCCAGTAAGCTAACTGACGATCTGGAATTTCCTTCCATTCTTAGAGTCGAGCTCAGTGTCACAGACCCTGTGTTATCACCACCATGACAACCAATCAACAACAACACCAACTCCGTTTTCTGCACCCATTCTCAGTGCTCTCCGAAAACGGTGTCAGATTTGTAACATTCAAATCCAAGAACGGAGCCAGCCCTACCTGTTTCACCTGGCCAAGGAGAAACATGGCAGTGCGATTTCATGGTTGGCATGGAATCATATTTCTGCAGACTAAACAGTTCAAAGGGCAAGAACGACAAACTCAGTTTAACTGGAGATGGGTGTGAAGACTGTGTCACGCCTGCAGGCTACACATTGACTTCCTTTCCCTTCATTCACTCTCAGACGGATGATTAGAGTCAGAGATGGCTGACTAGAATCAGAGATGGCTGACTAGAATCGGAGATGGCTGACTAGAACCAGAGATGGCTGACTGGAATCAGACATGGCTGACTAGAGTCATGGATGGCTGACTAGAATCAGAGATGGTTGGCTGGAGTGATAGATAGCTGACTGACATCAGAGATGGCTGACTAGAATCAGAGATGGCTGACTGGAATCAGAGATGGCTGACCAGAGTCAGAGATGGCTGATTAGAATTTTAAAAAATGAGTAGAATCAGAGATGGTTGGATAACTTCAGTGATAGCAAGTGACTAGAGTCATGGATGGCTGACTGGAATCAGATATGGCTGACTAGAGTCATGGATGGCTGACTAGAATCAGAGATAGCTGACTAGAGTCATGGATGGCTGACTGGAATCAGAGATGGCTGGCTGGAGTAAGAAACGACTGACTGGAGTCAGAGATGGCTGACTAGAATCATAGATGGTTGACTAGAGTTAGAGATGGCTGACTTGAGTCATGGATGGCTGACTAGAATCAGAGATGGCTGACTAGAGACAGAGATAGTTGACTAGAGACAGAGATGGTTGACTAGAGTCATGGATGGCTGCCTAGAGGCAGAGATGGCTGCCTAGAATCAGAGATGGCTGACTAGAATCAGAGATGGCTGACTAATCATGGGTGACTGACTAGAGTCAGAGATGGCTGACTAGGGTCAGAGATGGCTGACTAGAGTCAGAGATGGCTGACTAGAGTCAGAGAACGGCTGGCTAGAGTCAGCTAGAGTCAGAGATGGCTGACCAGAGTCAGAGATGGCTTGAGGTTAACCCAGTACATTTCTGTGAGATGTATGACCAGGGGACATGTGACAGACTGATATCGTACTTTCCACGTTCACTCTCAGACAGACTGAGGACCAAGAGTCAGTGACAGACTGATATCATACTTTCCACGTTCACTCTCAGACAGACTGAGGACCAAGAGTCAGTGACAGATTCTTTCCCTTCGTTCACCGTCAGATGGATGACCAGGCGGAGTCAGCAACAGATTCAAACTCTTTCTCTCCAGTCATCCCTGTCAGATGGATGATTAGCTGTCGATGATAATTTCAAACACCTTTCTCTTCACTCGCTTTCAGATCGATGACTTAAGAGTCAGTGACAGATTCAAACTCTCTTCTCTTCATTCCCTGTCAGAGGTATGACTTGGAATCTGTGACAGATGCGAACTCTGTTCTCTTCATTCCCTGTCAGAGGCACAACCAGAATCTGTGACAGATGCAAACTCTCTTCTCTTCATTCCGTCTCGTCTCAGAGTTATAACCAGAATCTGTGACAGATGCAAACTCTCTTCTCTTCATTCCCTGTCAGAGGTATGACTTGGAATCTGTGACAGATTCAAACTCTCTTCTCTTCATTTCCTGTCAGAGATACGACTAGGAATCTGTGACAGATTCTAACACTCTTCTCTTCATTCCCTGTCAGACAGATGACTAAGAGCCAGTGACAGATTCAAACACCTTTCTCGTCATTCATGTCAGATGGTGACAGATTCAAACACCTTGCTCGTTATTCACCGTCCGAGGCATAAAGGGCCACAGAATTTGAGACTTTTCTTTTTAATGCTGATCGATGGGAATGGAAAATTTTTTTCTTCTTTTTTTTTTTCTTATTGCAAACTCTTCCCAAGGATGACGATTGATCGCTATCAGATCCATGACCAATGTCTCCAGGACACATGCATTTAAAATGGTGATACCAGTTTCTGCAACTGTGGCTGACACAGCCGGTACAGATCCGCCTCGTTTTGGAGCGTATCTATTTCCTTCCCACCCCCTCCCCCCCCCCCCTCTCCCCTCCTCGATATTCCCCCCTTATTCAAAACTCCCCTACTTGTCGCTGTTGGATATTCCCTTTGCTCAATACTTTCCCAGTCCAATATTCCCATGTTCGACATTTTCCCCGCTCGACATTCCCCTTGCTCGATATCTTAGTTGCCTGACTACCTTGCGCTGAAGAGATCTAAGCTAAGGGAAAATTCGTGAATTTTCATTGTCCGATTTGTTTGTGTCTTGCCTGAAGAAGACCTAAGAGGTCGAAACGCGTCGTGTTTTGTATTGTGACCCGTATGTCCACGTTTCTCTTGGCGGTTCGCTAACATTTATTGCAGATTTGTTTGGATTTCCGCCTGCAGTCGTCTCACTTTGCAACTAGATTTAAACACTCGACTGAATTAATTCTGCTTAAATGAAATTCTCTCTCTCTCTCTCTCTCTCTCTCACACACAGAGTAAATCTATTTCTCCCTCCCATCATCACTTCTCACGTGGGCTAGGCTATCTCATCTCGCGAGGCGCATGGAAACCCAGGAGTTATTGGCCTTTCCAAACTTGATCGTCTGCTTCTGATCAACTTGCATAACTTAAGACTTCTGCTTCATTCACAAAGATTACGTCAACAACTTAACTGGGCGACTGGAAAATCAGAACACGTAACGGGAAAAGATCGAACAATTGTGAGGTAAGGTGCATGATTGAATATTATTCAGGAATCGTGCCAAGTTTACACATTCTGATGCAAATTCAGTCAAGTCTTAAGAGTAGTAATGAGAATCGATCATAGTCGGTCATGAATTTGAACTTCGAAAGAACTACAGGCTTGCCAAACTATGCGAACGACTCAATGAGTAGAGCTGCAATAGGTCCATTGAATAAATTACATTGTTATCACAGTGTTTGATATCTACACCTACCTTTCACCCGTTCTGAAGTATCCTACAGTTAACTAATTATTGCTTTATGGTAGGCATGTCACTAGTTCATTCATTGTGCTTAACTCATAGTCTTCGTCGTGACACGAATCTTGATCTCTCGATCAGCATGATTCGAATCTAAATCTCTCGGTCAACATAATTCGAATTTAGATCTCACGATCAAAATAATTGTACATTGGGTGGCTAGCTAATGGTCTTCATGGCGTGGAATGAAGATCCGACAAAAAAAAAAAAAAAAAAAGATCTAGAACTACAATTTGTATAAGAATAACAGTGCTCAAACCACAACTGAATGAGCAGTTAGACGTATGATAACTTACTGAGCTTTTGTTGAAGATATTTAGCTGATACACCTCGGCTAACATGAAAAAAACAACAACAAACAAGCAAAAGCAAAACAAAAACAACCCCCCTCCCCCCCCACCCCCACCCTCCCCACCCGCAGCTTAATTTTAGTTAGTCAGTATTTGTCTGCCTTTGCAAATCAGCTTACTGATCTTATCAGTTGACGAGAGAATATGTCCGAGAGTTGAATGTAATTAATAGGTATTCAGTCGTGTGACCGCACATTTCATGCACATCCACCCACTCACACACCCTTGTCCACAAACCCACACGCGTGCGCGCCCGCACACACACACACACACACACACACACACACACACACACACACACATACACACATGCACACACACACACACACACACACACACACACACACACACACACACACACACACACACAAGGGGATGTAGACAGTAAGCTTGTTAGCTTTTATGTTTCTGATGTTATGTCTAACCGGCTAAACACGCTTTTGAGTGAAACAAAACCCAGGCAGATATCTGTCAGAGCATATTTTCATATTATGTACTTGTGCACGCGTGCTTACACACACACACACACACGCGCGCGCACGCACACGCACAAGTACGCACACACACACACACACACACACACACACACACACACACACACACACAACAAGTACGCACACACACACACACACACACACACACACACACACACACACACACACACACACACACACACACACACACACACACACACACACACACACACACACACACGTCCAGAGAGAGAGAGAGAGAGAGTTGTATGAAGTATAAAAGCAGAATGGATGTCTAACCTAGTATCCGCCTACATCTTCGACGGAACGACTGGTAATTCTACGTTGTTCTTACAGCACTGAGATGAATGGATGAGGGAACACACTAACCTACATTTGTCTGTGATGCTCGGCACTGTACACGCCTACACCTACCGATGACAAAAAGAAGTTAACTATTTGGCGCTGTATTGTGATATATTGATTTTGAGCACACACACACACACACACACACACACACACACACACACACACACGCGCGCGCGCGCGCGCGCGCGCGCGCACGGTGACGGACACAGATTCTGAGAACTGAAAGCACCCGTTTTAGGCCTACACCTCCGATAAACAAGGGGTTGTTCGGTGCTGTATGGTGATAAGCCAGATAGGGAAAGAGAAGGGGAACGGGATGGCGGGTAGGTGTGGGCAGGCGAGGGGGGGGGGGGGGGGGGGGGGGGGGGGGATGAATGGGGAGAGGTATTGGGAGGGAGGACGGAATGCGAAGGAAGTGGGTGTCGTATTGATTAAGTCACACACTGTTCAGAACTTCATAATCACACAGTGTGTTGCGAAGCCGACACGCGCGCGTGCATTATTGATGGAAACCACCTGTTGCCGTTGGATTCCGTATAGATCTGTTGTTCATCTCCTTTCTCGAGTGAAGTCGATCGTATATATATATATATATATATATATATATATATATATATATATATATATATATATATATATATATATAGAGAGAGAGAGAGAGTTTTTCGTTTTGTAGTTTTGCTTTTCTGTCTCTCGGCTACATGTAATTTCAGCGATATATTGTGATTTTATCAGTACAACAAAAGAACAAATTTTCTCACACACACACACACACACACACAAAGGTTCAACAGACGGACTTCGCAAAACGACATTAACAGGTAGAATAGGGGTCGCAAAGCGATGTTTTGTGCAGGCGTATTTTGTCACCTGAACGGTACTGAACGTCATTTTCTTTTCCCTTTGCGTCAGCGAATGTTTTGTGTGGGCTTCTGAAGAGTTTATGTTTGCCACTTCCTGTTGAACCTGAGATCGATCGTGCTTGTGTGTTCGTGTTTCAGAGCCTTCTCATTGAAAACTTGTGTATTCATATCCGTTTTTTTAATCTGGAAAAGTGAAGGAAATAAGGCTTGAATCCAGAATTTTCAGGTGTACAGACTGAACTGAAATAGACCTGTTTTCTCAATACCGAAAGTTTCGTTTGCATCGCGGTAGATTTCACTCTCAGATCAGATGGGTTTCAAATGGAGCCGGCGTTGTCTTGTCACCTTGAACAGTCACGTGGTGGAAAAAACGGGGCCAAAGTGTTTTTAGCAGCAGGGAGCGTTTGTATTGGTTATTGTCTCTGTGACTGACAGTTCTGTGGTTTATGGCAGTGATGATTCAAGTGTTGATAGTCGTCTGATGACGTTCATGACTTTTGGTTCATACCGCATATCTGCATAGACGATTATCAGTTCGTGGTGCGACCACGGGGAAACAAAACACGATTTTCGTGATTTTGTCCTCCGTGGTATTTTTTTTTTTAGCTTCCAAAGGTACTAAATCAATGTTTCTGCTTGAACCAAAACACTGCTCTGTGTGTGTGTGTGTGTGTGTGTGTGTGTGTGTGTGTGTGTGTGTAGAAGAGAGAGAGAGAGAGAGGGGGGGGGGGGGGAGAGAGAGAGAGAGAGAGAGAGAGTCAGTTGATTTTGTATTTGTAAGCGTAAGCGGATTGAATAAGTGAAAAATACAGCATACACAGAAAACATAACCTGAAGTAACGACTATTTTGTACGTAAAAAAAAAAAAACAAACAAAAAAAAAAAACAGCAAGTGTCGTCGTCGACAAATATACTTCGTCTGACAAATAACGAACATCAAAAAGAAAAACCTTTGTCAGTTCGCTGCCAACAGAAGAATGACCCGTGAATTAGATTTGTTTTAAACCCATCTTTATACCAAGTCTTTCTGAATTTCATTTTATTTCATTATCATTGTTGTTTTTTGAAAGATAACCTGACCGCCTGGTTTCAGTCAGTCAGTCAGTCGGAGAGAGAGAGAGAGAGAGAGAGAGAGAGAGAGAGAGAGAGAGAGAGAGAGAGAGATGAGAAGACACACACACACACACACACACACACACACACACACACACACACACACACACACACACACACAGAGAGAGAGAGAGAGAGAGGGTTTTCCCGCAACTCATAAACCAAAACATGACACCCATGCGGCATTTTCACATATGCCCTCTGGTTTTGCCATCAGAAACCGAAGTTATTTCGGGCTAACACCCCAACAAGCCCGTTACTGACGTCATTGTTGTTGTGCTGGGAAGTGTCTATGAAACACCCTGGCCGCCATTCAGCGGCCGGCACTGCCACGTTTCCTGATATGATGTCGGTCCAAGGCAACAAGAAGGCATAGGAAAGAATTCTTCTTGGATGTGTAGGTTGTTTTTGAGTTTGTGTTTTCTGAATCATCGGCCACAACGGATTTCTCAGTGCGAAATTTGATCTCGTCCACCCCACACGACGACGAGTGTCAACATCATAGGAGAGGCAGGGGAAGGGGGAGGAGGAGAAGAAGAGAAGGGGGTGGGGGTGGATGTTGGAGGGGGGAAGGGAGGGGGGGGAGGGGAGGGGTGGGATGGGGGTGGGGGGTGTGGGGGGTCTGTGTACAGCATTAAGCTTGACGCATGCGACGGTTTCTCGGCCAAGAGGCCTATGTTTGTTTTGTTAGCGTACCCCAGTGCAACACTCCAAAGACCACCCGGTGTATTCCACGTCATCTAGTGCGTTCCATAAGTTAAAAAAAAAAAAAAAAGAAAAACAAAAAAACGACAAAAGCAAACTGGGGTATATGGACCCCATGTTTTGTGACGGCTGTGCAGCTAGTCTTGATTTCCATCACTGAGAACATTTGGAAGTCGCCAGCACTTGGCTCTGAGAGCTCTGTCGACTCATCGAGTTACCCTGTGCAACATCGTCCTCTTCTGGATCGCTCACTGCGGGGAAGGAAACATCTCCCATCCAGATTTGTACTGCGCCAAGACGGTTCAGCAACCTGCACAGCGAAACGATCAGGTTGAATGACAGTGCACGTGAGATGAAGGAGTATGTAAGATAAGTGACATTAAGTGAAATAAACCCTGACATATTGTTCTTGTCGATAGACGCACTGGGGGGGGGGGGGGGGGGGGGGGGGGGGGGGGGTAAGTTAAGTTATCAGTTGCTGAATGGTCAAATCAGCGTGACAAAACAGAGGTCCCATGACCTCGTTGGACTCAGAGGATCACGGGTCTGAACGACATCTTGGCGTAGACAACTGCCTACTGTGTTGGAAGCCTTCAAATCTGTTCTTCAAGAGGATGAAGATGATGGGCTTGGAGCTTTCTGTTAAGTAGGGCTGCAGGTAGTCCTGGACGGAGCCCACACAGCGTCACACGACTGACAGATGAATTGAGGCTTTGCCATCTTTCGGTCTTTCGGCACCAGGACTTTCTGTTGCAGGTTCCTCCTCGATTTTTTCTCTTTACTCCAGAAATTGTAGTTGGTAACCCGTCAGTTTGTTATTGTTGTTTTGTTTTTAGCTTTTTTTAAAAGCCAATATCTAGAAATTTCTCCGTGTCTTGGGCAATCAGTGGACAGAAACAAATTCACACACACACACACACACACACACACACACACACACACACACACACACACACACACAAAAAAAAAAAAAAAAAACAGAGTTGACGAATTATCAAACACTTCATTTCTAGTTCAACCCCATCACACATGTCCTCCCGGAGTCATATCCCTATATGATTGGCGACGCTGTATTTCTCACAAAAGAAGAAAAGGTCAGCTAAGTGTGAATTGGGGATTCTTTGCCGAGGGCCACATCCTTTGCCTTCTGAGCAAGATTGCGCAATCGCACAATCAAAACGCAAACGTCAAAATGAAAATGCAGAAACAGGGAGCGGGATGTTGCGAAACTGGCGCTGGAAGCCCGCTCGCTGGCTTTGGTTGTGCTGTCTACAAACAGATAAACAAGCAAAAACAAAATCCTGTGAATTTAATTCACGTATTTACTCACATCACTGACAGACCCACGTGAGATGTCCTAATTTTCAATAAATCCAGCCTATAGGACGATAAGTCGCCATGTTTTTCGGCCATTTGACAATAATAATTTTCGGGAAGCTCGTTTCGACGAGGCCAATATTTAATACGTCCATGTTTTCTCCCCCACCAATCCTATCTCTCCATTTCTCCCCACTTTCCCTCACATCTCTCATTCCTTTTCCTCTGCCTCCGCCAGCCCCACTCCACGGAGGGAATGACAAAAAACCGTCCATGTGGGTCAACGCTCTTTTCTGCGAACGTTCCAGTGAAAGCTGACCACACGACCACATTATGTATAGCTACTTCTTCATCCACAAAAAAAAACAAACCCTCGTTCAGTTCTGGCTGTCTTCAAGCACATAATGTAGAACAAATAAGTCACATATGCATATCAAATAAATAACTTGTACTCTCTCTCTCTCTCTCTCTCTCTCTCTCTCTCTCTCTCTCTCTCTCTCTCTCTCTCTCTCTGAACCCAATGTTATTAACACAATGGAACCCAATGTCATTGATACAATGGAACCCAATGTTATTAACACAATGAACCCAATGTTATTAACACAATGGAACCCAATGTTATTAACACAATGGAACCCAATGTTATTAACTTGACTTGATCCTTTGAATTCCCTGGGCAACGTAAGGCTGTGTTATCAACTGGCGGATTAGAAATAGAATGTCACATAAAATGTCTGATGGACTAGATTTCCATTGACGATGTAGAGCCGTAAGCGCTGATTTAAAATCTGACACAACAAGCAATTTTTGTGTTAAACAGACATGTAAAAAATAACGTCTATTGCTTTCAAAATGCAAATTACTTAGCTGTTAATGTATGACACCTTTGAAAACAAAAGTTGTATTGCATTTTATATTATGGTGTGGTTTCACAAAAAACAGTCCTAACATCAGAAGTATTTACAATGAACCATCTGTGAAACTCGGTGTGTGTGTGTGTGTGTGTGTGTGTGTGTGTGTGTGTGTGTGTGTGTGTGCAAACAGCGCACGAATTCAAAGAATCTGGCCTACAGAAGGAAATGAAAGTGAACGTAAAGAAAACAATGGCTTTGAGATATGCAGGAACTAAAGCTGATGGGCACGGCTTGACCGCATGTTTCACAAAATGACGATTGTTCTCAACATGACCTGGTTTTCAAACCCACTTCAGTATCATGAATTTGTAGGTCATGCTGGTTTGAACCCGTAAGAAGAAGATGAGAGGGAAGGGAGAAAGGGATGGTGATGGGGGCAATTCGGTGACATAGGAGGCTCGGGGATGGGGGGAGAGCTCTGAGCTCTGAGCTCTGTGAGCGCCAGCTGGTCGAGGTGGCAGTCTGAGCACAAGGAGAACTGAAAACAAACGCGGCTCTCTGGAGTTTGGAGAGAGAGCATTTGTGCTGGGAGGATGGGCTGACCATGAGATGAGTCTTGATAATGATCACTGCCCACAGCCTCGTGGATAGCGATCATTATCAAGACTCATTTATCATTGGTTGGACGTAGCTGCTTTGAAAAGAACACCAGTTCTGTCACGGTGAAAGGTATAGCGCTGAGTTGTTCTCGAAGAAAGTTTTTTCCTATTTCTCCATCATATTTAGATAGTGGTCAGAAAACCGATTTCTGCCGCCTTCCGGCCATTTAGAAGACACAGTCCGTTCACAAACTGTGAATAATTCTGGCTATGCAGTAAAAGTTAAGCTGTGGGTCTGTCTTAAAAGTGACTAATTGATCGCAACGGGGCCACATTGCGGCTTTCATGAAATTCACTCATTGTTCAACATTCCGACAAGAGATTTTCTCATTCTGGCAGTTTTTTGTTTGGATTAAAAAAAAAAAAAAAATTCGTCATGCCATTTGTGACGGAAAACACAGTATGCCATGGTTGTCTTTTTTATTCTTTCTTTCGCCTAAGTTGTCATCCAGATCACAAAGCATTTACGTCTGCTTTCCCGAAGTGATGTTCTGGACCTGGAGTGAAATGACCTGTACAACAACACACAGACGTCCTAACGTTTCCTGAGCCATGCTTAGGTCTCAGCCCAGGCGTGGCCATCGTGATTGGCCGGGCAATCAAGCAAC